>CAWUFW010016437.1:0-309484 GCA_963921515.1 Calotriton arnoldi
AGGCTCCCATGTCTGGGAGCGTGTCTCCTTTGGGCCAGGCACCGCAGCCCCTGCCCCTGTGTCCCCTGCTGCCCTGAGTGAGGAGTCTGTGTACCTCCTTCGCCAGCTCCATGTAGGGCAGACAGCCATGCTGAGTGTCCTCCATGCGCACACCGCGCTGTTGACTCAGCTGGTGTCGTTCATGGAGGGCATCTCATCGGGCATGTCTGACCTACAGAGGGGCAATAGGTCCATGGACTCCTCCCTGACGGCAGCAGTGTCCCTCCTCAAACGGTCCCTCACCCCTCCTGCCTCTGCTCCATCCACACTCCCCAGCACCTTACCCATCCCAAGCACACACACACTGGCACAGGCACACACCAGCACACACACATCCAGCACACTGACACACACGCCAATGACAAAACGCACACGCACGCACATTCAGGGGACTGAAGCCAGACTCACAGGGGATGGGGCCCTGGAACACACACACGCATCCACATGCACTGCGCAGTCCTCAGTTCCCTCTCCCTCCAAAGCACCCTCCCTTGCCTCACCTGCAACCCCAAAGTCACAGCAGCTCTTCCTCTGTGACCTCGGCCTCTTCCCCACCAATGAAGCTGCTCCAGCATCCCGGGGGAAGAGGAAGCCCACCCACACGGAGCAGAGTGCCCCTCGCCCCCGGACACCCTCCCCCAGGCGCAGACGGACTGAGGCCCCCACCCGCAAGTCCCCCCGGAGTCCTAAGAGCAAGACCCCGCCACCGCTCTGCAGCTCAGGCACAAGGTCTCCGTCCTCCATCCCTCAGGCCCCCACTGCACAGGTGCCCCCACCACACCCTGCCCCAGGTTCCCCCACCCACAGATATACCATCCCCAAGAGGATCAGGCCTTCTCCCCTGCCACTTGCTCTCCCAGCACCACACCCCCCGCTGCGCTTGTCTGTGCCACTGATGTGGTGAGGGTGTCCTCCCCTCTGTCCAACCCACCTTGCCTGTTGCCCATTCTCCTCCCCTGGAGGTAGGCACTGCAGTGGAGTCCACTACCGCCCTGTCTGACTTGGGCACTGCAGTGGCGGACCTGTCCACTCCATCTGCAGGGTCCACTGCAGTTGTGCCGGCACCCACGACATCTGAGTCATGCCCCCCAGTTGTGCCGGCACACACCATGTCAGACACCTCCACTGCAGTTGTCAGTGGCTCTCCAGCACCCACCACCCCTTCCCTGACTCCCCCTGGTGAGCCCTGATCCTGTCCCTGCGGTGCCTGGCCTGCCCCCCGGTTGCCCCTCCTAGTGGATTGTCCCTGGTTTTGTGCAGGCATGCGTAGGGTGACATCTGCCAGTGTCACCCTGTTTGAACTTTGACAATGGACTGGCCATTGGCCTTTGCTCTATTTTTTCTGGACGTCGTTTTCATTCAACACATATGCTGAATAAAGCAATTTTCTTTTCTCTAGTGCTCATGCTTCAGATGTACATGTTGTTGGTGCTGCTAACCATGCCCTTGCTGCAGTGATGGTGATATCTGGTCTCATGATTATGAAGTGTTACTGTGCAGGAACCCATGTGGTCCAGGGGGAATGTGTCCTATCATGTGGTGTATCCATGTCATCCATAGCAGCATCTGAGGGTGTCATGTGTTCAGTATTTGGCAATGGGATTTCCTACTTACATTAGCAATTTCATATCTGTGGCTTCCACCCCTGCACATCTGTTGTGCCTGCCATCGTTGCATTTGTCTACTTCCCTGACCGTGTTGCCATCTCCACTGGACATGCAGGTTTGGGCATCAATGGGGAAGGACTCATCCGTGTAGTCAGTGCAACATTGCTATACAAGTGTGTTGGATCTGTGCTGATGATTCCGTTGGCACATCCATGACCAGGCTGATGTGATGGGAGCCCTCATTTGGTGCTAATTGTTGATTGTGTGACCAAGTGCTCAGCTGACATGATGGGGCCCTACTGAGGCAACATATGGCACAGCTTTCCTCACACAGGAGTGGAGTCCCCTCATGGCAGTGTGTACACGTGTGACATTGCCTGCGCCCAAGGTGTGTGTTGTATGTGCATGTCTGTGTGTTCACTTCCATTTATCTGCGCATGCTGTGATCCCTAGTGTTGTACCTGTTTGTGATGCTTGCTGACTTGAGCTATGTTCCCCCAAAGTCTTCTCCCTGTGTTCTCTGTGATGTGGGTGCATGGCACATTACTGGTCATCAGGGTGTCACCCATAGGTGTGTTTGCTGTCAGGGCTGAGTTTGTGTGCAGACGCAGATGGGTCACAGTCAGGTTTCCCCTTGGCACTTGTTGTTTGCCCCTGTCATGTGATTTTCAGTTCGTGTTATCTTTCAGTGATTGTGACACGTTGTGTGTGTGACTGCTGGCACTCCTCAGGGTCCGGGCTGCAATGTTGGTTGTTGTCTATGTGTGTTCTTTGTGGGTGACCTTGGCTTCTTCATTGGTGTGTGACTGTGGCTGGGATCCCATTGGTTGGTGTGGTATCGCCGTCATGTCCATGTACAGCGTAGTGTGCAGTGTGTCAGACATTCAGGAGTCTTGTTGAGTGGCCATGTGTGATGTGTTTCTGCACCTTGGTTCCCACCCACCACCCTGGAATGGTCATGGGTGCATGTGCAATGTCACCAGTGCATGTGTACTTCACTGCTGCACATTGTTGGAGGTCGAGGGGTGTGGTCTTGAGTGTGTGCAGATGGGAGTCGTTGCCCAGCTAGTCCCCTGCCTCCATGTTGGCCTTGGCTTACTGGCCATGCTGATTGATTTGTGCTTGTGTAGGTGTGATGGTAGTTTGTTGCTCAGGACACCTGACTGTGGTTCACAGTGTGAACGACATTTAGCTTTGTCATCACAGTGGGATTTTTATTCAGCCCAGGGTCACCACATTGTGGGGGCCCTGGGGGTGGTGCTGTGGTGTGTCTGTGTCTTGCTGTGTCAGTTGTTGTTCCTACGTGCCTGTGTGACATGTGTGTTTTGTGCTCCCTCTCATCTGACAATGCCTGCTTGCCCACATAGGGGATTTGGATCCATGAGTTACCTTAGTGTGGCAGTGTATGCACATCTGTATGATTGGTATTCAGCTCTCCTCATGTGTTGTGTGGTTGCCTGGGGACACTGGCACCCCCACCCCTCACCTGCTGTGTATGATGACAGTGTTGGTCTGCCTGTTTGTGTTTGTGCATCTGCACCACTGCATTGGCATATCTTGGGTGTGCCATTGGCTGTATGTTGTTTGGTGTGTTTCCCCTGCTGTCCCTGGGACTCCTAGGTCATCGGTCAGCACAGTGATCATGGTTTGTGTGTCCCATTGCTGCCATGGTATGGTATCTGTTCACCTCACATCTGCTGTCTCCACAGGATATCTGCATTTGTGTGCCCATTGGTGCAAATATGTGGTTCTGCATTCTGATGGTCACTTCTGTCATTGTGTCATGGATGAATGTTGACGGTGTCAGCCCCCATGGGTGTTGTTTGTCTGCACATGGCCAAAGGAATGTCTCATTTGCACTGCAGTATTTGGCTCACCCAATTTATGTTGCAATGGGACACATACACTACTTTGCCACAGATGAGTTTTTGGTTCTGTGACCAGGAATGATCCATGCAGTTTGGCAGTTGCAGCTCTTTCTTTGTCAACACTTACCTTTTGGTCACTGTGATGATGGGGGTGTAGACCCCATTGCCACAATGGTCAAAATGTGCTTCAGCTATGGACCCCACACTTGCCTTTTGGTCACTGTGATGATGGGGGTTTAGACCCCATTGCCACAATGGTCAAAATGTGCTTCAGCTGTGGACCCCACACTTGCCTTTTGGTCACTGTGATGATGGGGGTTTAGACCCCATTGCCACAATGGTCAAAATGTGCTTCGGCTATGGACCCCACACTTACCTTTTGGTCACTGTGATGATGGGGGTTTAGACCCCATTGCCACAATGGTCAAAATGTGCTTCGGCTATGGACCCCACACTTACCTTTTGGTCACTGTGATGATGGGGGTTTAAGCCCCATTGCCACAATGGTCATGGGCTGCTTGCATTGTGGGTGCCACACACATATATGTGTGGCACATGTGCTAGGGGGTCACATTGTATGTTCAAAGTCATGTTCGGTGTTGTAGGCATTTGACACAGCCTACACACACTTGTCATGGTGGTGGGGGGATGTCTTTATCTTGCATTCCCTAGGTTGTGGTGTGCTTGTTGTGTCATGCATTGTCCATCCTATGAGTGGGGGTGGTAGTAGTGGTAGGCATCAAGCCCCCTGGCTAAGGGTGGTAGTAGTGGTAGGCATCCTGCCCCCTGGCTAAGGGTGGTAGTAGTGGTAGGCATCCTGCCCCCCTGGCTAAGGGTGGTAGTAGTGGTAGGCATCCAGCCCCCCTGGCTAAGGGTGGTAGTAGTGGTGGGCATCAAGCCCCCTGGCTAAGGGTGGTAGTAGTGGTAGGCATCCTGCCCCCCTGGCTAAGGGTGGTAGTAGTGGTAGGCATCCTGCCCCCTGGCTAAGGGTGGTAGTAGTGGTAGGCATCCTGCCCCCCTGGCTAAGGGTGGTAGTAGTGGTAGGCATCAAGCCCCCTGGCTAAGGGTGGTAGTAGTGGTAGGCATCCTGCCCCCCTGGCTAAGGGTGGTAGTAGTGGTAGGCATCCTGCCCCCCTGGCTAAGGGTGGTAGTAGTGGTAGGCATCCAGCCCCCCTGGCTAAGGGTGGTAGTAGTGGTAGGCATCCAGCCCCCCTGGCTAAGGGTGGTAGTAGTGGTAGGCATCAAGCCCCCTGGCTAAGGGTGGTAGTAGTGGTAGGCATCCAGCCCCCCTGGCTAAGGGTGGTAGTAGTGGTAGGCATCAAGCCCCCCGGCTAAGGGTGGTAGTAGTGGTAGGCATCCAGCCCCCCTGGCTAAGGGTGGTAGTAGTGGTGGGCATCAAGCCCCCTGGCTAAGGGTGGTAGTAGTGGTAGGCATCCTGCCCCCCTGGCTAAGGGTGGTAGTAGTGGTAGGCATCCTGCCCCCCTGGCTAAGGGTGGTAGTAGTGGTAGGCATCCTGCCCCCCTGGCTAAGGGTGGTAGTAGTGGTAGGCATCCTGCCCCCCCTGGCTAAGGGTGGTAGTAGTGGTAGGCATCCAGCCCCCCCTGGCTAAGGGTGGTAGTAGTGGTAGGCATCAAGCCCCCCTGGCTAAGGGTGGTAGTAGTGGTAGGCATCCTGCCCCCCTGGCTAAGGGTGGTAGTAGTGGTAGGCATCAAGCCCCCTGGCTAAGGGTGGTAGTAGTGGTAGGCATCAAGCCCCCCTGGCTAAGGGTGGTAGTAGTGGTAGGCATCCTGCCCCCCTGGCTAAGGGTGGTAGTAGTGGTAGGCATCCTGCCCCCCTGGCTAAGGGTGGTAGTAGTGGTAGGCATCCAGCCCCCCTGGCTAAGGGTGGTAGTAGTGGTAGGCATCCAGCCCCCCTGGCTAAGGGTGGTAGTAGTGGTAGGCATCAAGCCCCCCTGGCTAAGGGTGGTAGTAGTGGTAGGCATCCAGCCCCCCCTGGCTAAGGGTGGTAGTAGTGGTAGGCATCAAGCCCCCCGGCTAAGGGTGGTAGTAGTGGTAGGCATCCAGCCCCCCCTGGCTAAGGGTGGTAATAGTGGTGGGCATCAAGCCCCCCCTGGCTAAGGGTGGTAGTAGTGGTAGGCATCCTGCCCCCCCTGGCTAAGGGTGGTAGTAGTGGTAGGCATCCTGCCCCCCCTGGCTAAGGGTGGTAGTAGTGGTAGGCATCCTGCCCCCCCT
This sequence comes from Calotriton arnoldi, assembly GCA_963921515.1. Taxonomy (NCBI): domain Eukaryota; kingdom Metazoa; phylum Chordata; class Amphibia; order Caudata; family Salamandridae; genus Calotriton; species Calotriton arnoldi. Next base: position 5,746 of record CAWUFW010016437.1, read on the forward strand.
GGCTAAGGGTGGTAGTAGTGGTAGGCATCAAGCCCCCCCTGGCTAAGGGTGGTAGTAGTGGTAGGCATCCTGCCCCCCCTGGCTAAGGGTGGTAGTAGTGGTAGGCATCCTGCCCCCCCTGGCTAAGGGTGGTAGTAGTGGTAGGCATCCAGCCCCCCCTGGCTAAGGGTGGTAGTAGTGGTAGGCATCCAGCCCCCCCTGGCTAAGGGTGGTAGTAGTGGTAGGCATCAAGCCCCCCCTGGCTAAGGGTGGTAGTAGTGGTAGGCATCCAGCCCCCCCTGGCTAAGGGTGGTAGTAGTGGTAGGCATCCAGCCCCCCCTGGGTGAGGGTGGTAGTGGTGGTAGGCATCCAGCCCCCCCTGGGTAGGGGTGGTGGTGCGCATTCAGGCCCCTGTGTGCATATGTGGCATTGGTGATGGGCATCCCGCCCCTATGGTGCTGCTGTTGCTGGTGTAAGTATATTCAGCATCCCCGTGTGTGTGTGTGATGTGTCGTGTACGTGTTGTATGTGTTTTGTGGTTGGTGTCTGGCTTACCTTCTGCGCCGTACGCGTCCGTGCCTGTTCCGGTAGTAGATGTAGAATATTGGTATGATCGGGACGAAGGGATTCATGGTTGGTTCGTGTCGTTCGTCCTTCTCGTTGCTTCGCGTCGTCCTCGTCACTTCGCCTCGTCCTCGTCGGTGCCGTGTTCGTCTCGTAGCCGTGGATCGTGTTGTGGCGCGAATCGGAGCTTATGTGCGCCTCTCCCGGATGCTTTGACGTGCCGTGCGTAGCGACGGGTGCGGCGCGTACGGGAAGCGCATCGTACTTGTCCGGCCGGACGGGGCTGCATTTTTCCTTCCGTGCGACTCGATTCGGCGTTTCCGGATTCGCCTCGGTCGGAGAACAGGACCTGGTTTGGGTGAGTACGGCTCGGCCGGATTTTTTGCTGTTGTGCGCATCGTACTTGCTCGTTCGGTGTACTGTACGGATCGGTCGGGAAACAGGCTTTCGCATGGCTTTTTTCCCGACCGAATGGTGTTGGGTACGCCTCCAACCGAGATCGGAATCGGCCCCTATGTCGTTTATGTTTTCACTGGTTCCGGTTTCATGTGACCTGGATTAATCACATGACACAACTCACAAATATCCGATACACCTTCAGCTGTTTCATTAGCGCACGCATGTATGGTTTGGAACGTTCGATGCATTTTACTGGTGGAGGTATGCTCAATTTTTCAATTATTGGTGTATTTAAGTGTTGTTTCGTTGTGTCCCACGTTTTTGATATGCACAGTAGAGTCTTCAGGTATGCTTACTATGGTTTCTAAGAAGGTGTTTTAGGATAGAGCACGTTCACTCAGCACAGAGTACGTTGATCGAGCACTGGATATAAATGCGGGGTTACAGCATTCAGTACACACTTTTAGGTTTAAACTCACGTTTGTCATTTTGCATGTATACGCAGCATAACATTCCCAGTTTTATTCTTCATTTATGTATATTGAACAGTCACTTTAAACACTGGATACATATGGTAGAGAACAGAGCATATATTGATAGGTTTGCATTATGTAACAATACATTTTTATTTTATTTTCTTGCGCTGGTTACACGTGGTTTTCATGTGAGTCTTTTTTTTACCGTAGACACACCTGAGGAAGGGCAGTTTGCTCGAAATGCATTGGGATTACTACATTCACGCTGAATTATAAGGAATTGTGAACCTCTCTGTGTCCTGTAGATAGGCACTGGTTTAACTTATTGTGGAAACATTGAAGCACGAAAATTTATGTTTGAAACATGGATTACTTATGGAATAAACTGTACTAAGAATGGAAGACATTTTTGAACTTTATTGGGCTATTAATACATATTTTTTAGCTGTGCATCCTTGGTTGGAGGACCTGACGAGGCTCCCGCTTCTATGCTGATATATTCATGTGCACGGACGTCGCTTCTTCCAGGGTGGCACACCCTATATACTGCCTTAAGAATTTCAGAACCTTTTGAAAAACATTACATTTTGGTGTGCATTCTACCTCATTAGACATGTAAGCACATGTTGGGCTCCACAACTCATTTGTGGGGGCCCAGACATCTTTTCCATCATCAGTGTTTGACCGAAAGCAAGAGAGAGAAAGGCCAAAAGGGGAGAACGAAGGAGGAAAACTAAGGCAGGAAAACAGTGACAAAGGAAAAAAGCAAGAACAAAACAGAATCTACAAGAGGAAGTGTAGGTTGGTGGAAGAGAAATGGTATGAGGTGGACTCAAGACTAGGCAGCAGTGAGCTCCCACAGAAACCTTTCCACGCTTGCACTATTCTTTTGCTAGTTAAAATTTGGTTGCAAGGGAGCACATAATCAGCAACTGTTTTCCAGAGCGGTGCCAAAACCTAATTAATAGCAGGCTCTCTGTTCCAAGGGAGCTTGCTAAGGAGGCAGACGAGTGGCTCAGCACCAGGGTCCATAAGAAGGTACCTGGCAGTGACCCCAAGAAGAGGGATTCAGGTTCCCCCGCAGAATGAAGGGGGCCTCAAGGAATACACACAAAAAAGTCCCAGAACAAGGTGAGGGAAAGGGTTCCCATGCTGCTTTTGAGAAACAGGGGGGAAGTTCTGGTGAGCGGTGGCCAACGAGATCCCATTTCCAACCCCATTGCTTTGAGTGTTGCCAGTTAGGACACTAGCAAGGGGCTCAGTCTGCCCTAAGAAACCACCCACTTGTGACACCTCTACAGGTGTGGCCAATGTGGCCTCAGGGGTAAGTAGTCCCGGGGGCAGGTGTTAGAACATGCCCTAATCTCTCTTAGTTGGGAAATAGACTCAGATGGCGAGCTGGTGAAAGTGAATAAGTGAATAAGATCCCTGTCACTATTCTGAGAGACACCGGGGCCAGACAGACCATGGTAGCGGAAAGACTGCTTTCCCCAGAGCAGTGCACTGGAAAGGTGTGTAGGATAACCCAGGCACAGGAGCAGGGCATTTTTCACCCCATGGATCTGGTATCCCTGGAGTGTGGTGGGGAGGTGATCATAGTTAGTCCCCAGATGCCCATCAACTGCATGTTGGGAAATGAGTTACCACCGGTGTCAGGTGAGCTGGGAGGAGCGGCCACCCAGGGCACCCTGGAAGTTCAGTTTTCTGGAGGTACCGATCCCAAGCAGAGGGTACATAGGCCCAGCTAGAGGGACAGGGGTAGGAAAGGCTCATCCCTAACTCCTGTTCAGCCTCGGGGTACAGACCCTGGGCTGAGTGGCCAGTCTTAGGTTACCACCCCTGGACTGGTGGGAAGGAGAGTGGAAGAAAGGTGCCTAACACCTGGGGCTTTTGCCTCCCACTCTGACAAACCTCAGAAGTCAGAGAACCCTGGCTGGCCTGAGCCCTGACTTTTGACCTTGATGGTTGTTAGTGGCCTTTGTTGGTTGCTGTCCTTATGGGCAGGATTTTCCTTGGGTTGGAGACAGATTTCTGATTCAAGGGGTGGAATGGGCCACATCACCTTTTTTTGCCATGGTGGCACTTTCTGCCTACTGGGATGGATCTGTTAGCAAGATAAGGTTATGTGCTTCACAGATGGGTTCAACAGATGAGGAGAAGGGTTCCCCATGGGTCAGTCTAGTGGCTCAGGAGAGGTCCAACTGAGTTCAGAAGAGCATAGAACTGGCCAGGGCCTCTGCAATAGAGGGCCATTGTCCATGTTCTAGTGCCTAAGCAGGGTAGCCCCTCAAAGTCACCCCTGGCTTTTGGCAGGAACGTTGTCGTGTTAGACTTCTCTAAGGTCCTTAGAGGTCCTCTGTCACCCCCAAACCTTTTGCTTCACCCTCCTATATTTCTAAATTTGTTTTGTTGGCCTTAGGACTCTGTGCACTTTACCACTGTCAACCGGTGTTAAAACATGGTCAAATTGGCTTACTACTGATTGGCATATTCAGTTTACTTATAAGTCCCTAGTAAAATGGGACCATGTACCAAGGGCCTGTAAATTTAAGTGTACCACCCACCCTTAATTTAAAATCCTCGTTAGTGGGAAAGTGGGATTTTAAGTCACAATTCTAAAAATGCTACTTTTAGAAAGGTGCAAAATGAACAAATGCTGGATGGAATACTGAACAATGTAGAACATTCACCCCCAGCACAGAGATCTGGGCTTAAATCCATAGTTTCTTTGCTCACCATGCAATTCCATTTTGGACCAAGCCTTATGATCCAGCACGATATTTAGCAAACAGCATTCATACACAAAACACTCACTTGGGCCCATACATTCATACTACGCTAATACTTACGCTGGGTTTTATCAGTTGTTACTCTTTATCAAAATCCCTGCTACCAATTACCTTCTGAATGAAGAGTAATGACTTACCAATGAATCCTTTGCTAATTGGGAAATTTAAAATGAGTGAAATTCATTATAGTACATAATCCTGAAATAACCACTGAGTCAGGAAGTTTTAAAATGTTTATCTAAAGATTTAGCAGAGTAAATGACAGAAAACACATGGTACTTAATCGAAATACCCAAGATGAAGCATAGAATAATTATTGCTAATATATGACGGTGTTTAAGGAAAAGGAGAGAATAGAGACAGCAGCGCAACTAAAGGTTGCATTATATTTACCTAAGTGCGAGAACCAAACCCCTTGGCCAAGGAGTTGGAAAGAATAGGACCCAGGAAGGATGAAGAGCAAAGACCTCCTCCAGGATCAGGACAGGACCGGTGACCTCTCTACAACGACGCCTGCGTCGTTCCCCTCTCTGATACTCGACTTCTCCTTGATTCTCCCGTGCCTTCCTTCTAATGGACTCCGCCGCCCCTTCCTCAGGACCTCTCTGGACAGTGGTTCGGTCTGCAATCGATCAGCTTGGCAGTCTGGAGCTAAGAGCGCTAGTCCTCTGTGCGCACTCTGCGGTCTGAGTTAGAAGCTAAACTAATTAGCTAATTCTATATCTATTATACCCCTCTACGCCCATGTACCTCCCCTTAATGTTGCTAAAATATGGGGCCACTACTTCTGATTGGACAGGGACAGGGGGTGGATTCTCGTACCATATTGATTTGGCTTAAATTGTAAAGCCTATTGTCTCTAAATTCCCACCCCTTCAAATTAATACATTCGCTTTATTTCCCACCCGTCTCATGATAAATGTACATCAATTTTCATAGACAATGTATCAATGTACAACAGGAAAGGCAAGAGTACAGCATCTTCGGCCAACGGGTCGCGGCCTTGGACGACGTCCAGATTGACTTCATTTGGCAGGCACACAGGACACATGCGCAGAACCATTTGCCTCTCGAGTTTCAGATCACCAACCCAGGCCCAAGTTTACAAACTAATAAAAGTGCAAGAAGAAAATATTAAAATCACAGAATAAAATGTTTCACTGTATGCCCACTTTTTCTACTCTATTCCCATTTAATTATAAATTCTATCCCGCGTTAGTAGCATTAGGAAACGACAATTTAGCAATGACATGAGAGCAAGCTGAAGCATGTGAAAACACCAAGCAGCCATTTTACTACACACTGCGCAGAAGCAGAAATTTCCCACCAAGCAAAGAAAGACGTCACACCATGTGATATGGATGCGACATGCGCATTGAGGTTCCCGCGCTTTAGCGGCCATTTTGGATTTACAGACAAGCGTTATTCATTAGAAAAACACATAAGCAAGCATCCTTCCCTTTCGTGTCATGAATGCAAAGGTTAGTATTAACAATACAAGTTTTAATAAATTAATACTGTGATGAGGATTGAATACAAGCAAATTTCATTTATGAAACCTTGCTCCATCAATCCCCTCTCTGATGGCGTTTCTGAGCCATCAAAACACTACCCTCAATCAGATGCCAACTTCTAGGAAATTACTTCATTCTCATCTTTACACTTTCCATTTTTACAATCTCCTTTTAATTTCTTGTATAATTCACTTCTCCACTCTTCAAGTTCGATTTCATCTACCTTTCGTTTCTTTCCTCTTCCTGTCACCTTATATGTTCCATTCTTTTTACAGCATTTGCACCATATTGTTATTGCCAAGATTATTATTGCTATCCCTGCTAAGGGTACTAATATTTGACCTATAAGTCCTTTTCCTACATTAGCAAACCAGGTACCAATTGACGCAAAACTATTTGTCAATCTTTCCCATACACTATCAACTTCCAGTGGTTTAAGTTCTTTCTCAAGTTTAGTTATATTCTGTATATATGTTCCAATTTCTGCACTCTTATCAGGAATATAAGTGCAACAATGTTTCGTCTTCAATAATTTACAGACTCCGCCCTCTTTTGCCAATATAATCTCAAGAGCAAGTCGATTTTGCATCACCATAGATCTAATCGCAACCATTTCCGCATTAATCATTAGAAAACCTCCAGCAGTATCCGTTGATAAACGATCAACTACTGTAGACAATTTACATATTTTCCTTGAGTTCAGAATTATTCCCACTGAAGGTATCAATGCACCAAATATATCACCTACTATTTCAGAAAAACTAGCTCTTCTGCTTCTTGTTAATTCGCCATTGTTTTCATTGCTCCCAGTGTTTCTTTTTACGTGATATATCTTTGGAAATACTATTCCAAAATAACAACTTCCATACCACCGTGCAGGAAGCCTAAAGTAAGCCTTATTCCCACACACATAATAGATTCCAGGAAAAACTGAATCTGTTCCTCCTTTGAGTCCCCAACCTCCAAGAATTAAAAAATTGTGTTCACATTCACTGGTACCGATGAAAACATTGTTATAATCAGTCTTTAACCTATGAAGACAAATTTTCCCTGTCTTTACGAAATCCAGAGCCATAGCAGCTTGAGCCTTGCCAGGTGTGTAACTCCCTTCTTTCTCAGCCCAAGGTGGTAAATGAGCCTTATGCTCAGAAGCTTTCTTTTGAAAATCTTGTCTTCTATTTTCTACTAAATTCAAAAATATCTTTTCTTCTTCATGTAAAGAACATGTTAGATTGTGTCTATGTGCATGTGTTATGTCTATCGATTTCATTGTTAAGAAAAATTCTCCCATAAACTGTGCGTCTTGACTACTAATCACTGGGTTCATACTCTTACGAATCGGAACCTCAGAAAATATCACATCTAAGTTTGAATAATAATACTGAAGTCTCCCTGTTCTATAAAATAAACTAGACAAAACACTACATGATATGCCATATGTCAGTGGTAAATGGTGATAAGTTAGACCTTCTGCTACTGATTCGGATAACTTCATACAGACGTAACAATTACTAACTTCCATGGTATCTACATATTCAAATAATAACTTTGTGAAAACATTCAAACTAGTGTCGTTATCAGCTATTTCACGATGAATTTCTTGTTCATCTTCTGCCATTAGTTCTACTCTATTGCCCTTCATGTTTGCCGTCCTCCCTTTAGTTTCATTATTAATCTTTTTATCTATTATCATAAGGTAAAGAATTACTACAATCAGGACTAACCATACTATAAGCACCATTACTAGACTACATATCCATAATGCACAGCATCTTCTACAACATTTCTGTTTTGGTCTCCCAGCAACTCTATCGTCAGGCATTTTTCGACAAGGAAGATTGCTCTTCTTATCTTTTCTTCTTTTCTTTAGCTTATTCTTTTGCTTTGTCAGGGTGGTCTTGTTTCTTTTTCGTACGTCAATTCTGCACTTGTTCCTTCGTCACCACTTTCACTTGACTCTGAGCTTTCGAAATCTTCAAGAATGATGTAAGTCCAGTCAGGACCCTTGAATTTGTTATTCACAAGTTTCAGTTTTTACTTCTTCTTTTCTCAGTTTTATTCTGTTGTTCAGTTTGACTTGTTACTTCATTTACTTGATCTGGATCGTCACTTCTGGTTTTTATGTGGTATTTTACTCTTTTAATGACACTCGCCAATGATCTCCTCTTCTTGTTTTCTTTGTTTGCACTGTTTCTTTATCTTTGTCTTCAGAAATCTTTTTATTTTCACTGCTTAGTACTGTTTCGTGTTCTGCAATTACTGTGTTTCTTGTTTGCTCTTTTTCAGGTCTGATTGGTTTCTCCGTAACAGCTCCACTGTGAGTTTCCAATAACTGACCTTGTTCTTTATTTATTTCTTCAAGTTCATGTTTTTCAAGGGTTTCTTCTTCTGTGCACTCTTCTTGATCTAACTTGTTCTGATCAGGGCTTATTGCACTGTGAACTTCTGCAGCCTGACCGGATTCTTCTAAACCTGTCTGTCCCTGCTCAAAATCTATCAGATCTTCGTTGCTTTGAGCCCAGTTTCCTTTCCCTATCTGCTCTTGTTCAAGTTCTCTTATTGTCTCTTCTTCTTGTCCCTGAACTGCTTCTTCTTCACCTATCTGATCTTCTTCAATTTCTTCCAAATTTGTTTGACTTCTTGTTCTGTGGTAAACTTCGGAAACTTCTACCACCGGTATCCAGTCCTGACTTGTGCTCGGTTGTTCTTCAGCTTCTCTTGAATCTCGAGCCTGAGATTCCTCGGCTGGGCAACCTTCAGCTTCCTCAGTGATTGATGCTGTCTGAGGATTTTCTTCTTCAGGATCTGGTACTCTTTTGGTGTGGCTTACATGAATCCAATTAGGAAATACGGCACACTTCACTGCTGTATTCGTTGTCAATATGACTTTACACGGTCTGCCCCATCTAGGTGATAGACACGTTTCTCTGGTGTGATTCTTCACTACCACCCAGTCACCAGGATTCAGATCATGTTCTTGCTCGGGCTGCCTGGAAACTGCGTCTTCTCCAACCTGATGAGAGACAGAACGCACTAGGTCAGCCAATCCTTTGCAATAGTCCAGAACCATATCATCAGATATATTCACCAGTTTGTTTGTGGGAACATGTGTTTGTCTCATTGCTCTTCCCATCATTATTTCATGTGGGCTCAATCCTGTGGTTCTGTCAGGTATACTTCTGAGTCCCATTAAAGCGAGTGGCAATGCATCTGGCCACTCTAATGATGTTGATGCACACATTTTTCCCAGTCTTGACTTTATAGTGCCATTCAATTGTTCAACCACTCCAGAAGCTTCTAGACGATATGCACAGTGCAGTTTCTGTTTGATTTGAAATGCTTCACAGATTATTTGAATCACTTCACTGTTAAAATGTTTTCCTCTATCTGATTCCAAAGTTACTGGAAAACCAAACCTAGGAATGAGCTCTCGTAGCAACAGTTTTGCAACTGTAATGCTGTCATTTCTCCTAGTAGGGTAAGCCTCCACCCACTTTGAAAACAGACACACTATGACTAGTACATATTTCAGCCCTCTACATGGTGGTAACTGTATGAAATCAAACTGAAGTCTCATAAATGGACCCTCTGCCTTTCCAATTTTTCCAAATCCAATTACTGTCTTCCTCCCCGGATTATGCATCTGGCAAGTTAGACATCTCTGGCAAAGACTCTCTGCAACAGCCCTGAACTTGGGATTGTACCAATTTTGTCTGAACAGCCTAATCATTGCATCTCTTCCTATGTGTGTGTCTCCATGATGCATTCTAGCCATTTGTGAGAGTAAACAGTCTGGCATGACTGGTCTGCCATCAGCACTGATCCACACTTCATCATCTCCTCTTTGTGAACAACCCACTTTGATCCACAAATTCTTCTCACTTTCATCAACTTCATCTTGCAATTTCTTGACGTCATTCCAAGTTTCAGGTGGCATATACAGCATAAGTTGGCAGCTGATTCCCATTCTTTCCACCCTCTTATTGACTGACATTCTGGTTTTGGCACAATGTTGAGCCACCAGATCTGCATATCTGTTGCCGACTACCACCCAGTCATCTCCTGACTGGTGTGCGGCACATTTCACTACAGCCAATTCTTTTGGTGATTGTATTGCTTCTAGCAATTCTCTTACAAATTGTCCATTTTTAATGGGGGATCCTGAAGAAGTCATGAAATCCCTCTGCATCCATAGTTGGCCAAAATCATGCACAACCCCGTAACCATATTGGCTGTCTGTAAATATAGTTACTTTTTGATTCCTCCCAATTTCGCATGCTCTTATCAACGCAATCAATTCAGCTACTTGTGCAGATTTGACTCCTGGTAAATAAGATGCTTCAACTATTCCAGTTAATTCACATACCGCATAGGCAGCAGTTAGTTTACCGTCTTCATGTCTTTGACATGAACCATCAACAAATAGCTCCCTGCCTGGTTTTTTAAGCGGCTGTTCCTCTATATCTGGGCGTGGTTTTGTGCATAATTCTGTAATTTGTATACAATCATGTTCATCGTCTTCATCATCTTTAATTCTCTCATGATATGGGTCTGGTAGTAAGGTTGCTGGATTTATTATAGTACACCTTACCATGTTCCCATTTTCAGCACCCATTATTATTCTTTCATATTTAGTCAGCCGACTAGGAGTAAGATGCTGAGTTTGGGTTCTTGTCAAGAGAATGACAACTGCATGTGGAACATACACTTTTACAGGGTGTCCCATCACAATTGACTCACTTTGTTCAATGCTCAAACAAGTAGCCGCCACTGTTTTTAAGCATCCTGGCAACGCGGCTGCTACTGGGTCCAAAGTAGCAGAAAAATATGCTATAGGACGTCTTTCTAATCCATGTCTCTGAGTTAAGACAGAAAGTGCACAATTTTCTCTCTCATGACAGAACAATGCAAATTCTCTTTTATAATCAGGCATGCCTAAGGCAGGTGCTGAACATAGGGCATTTCTCAATTTTACAAAGGCTTCTACACTTTCATCCTCCCACTCAACAGGGTCCTTTACTTTCTTTTTTGTCATATTAATTAAGAGCTTAGCTAACATGGAAAATCCTGGTATCCATTGTCGACAGTAACCTACTATACCTAGGAACATTCTCACTTGTCTTTGTGTTACAGGCATTTGCATTTTCTTTATTAAAGTTACTCTTTCAGCTGTTACTCTTCTTTTTCCCCTCTCAATTTGGTGTCCCAGATACTTAACAGCTGTTGTACAGAATTGCAATTTTTCAGGTGAGACTTTATGTCTTTCTTCTGCCAAAAGATTTAATAATGCTATGGAATCAACAACACAGTCCTCTCTGGTATTCGATGCCACCAATAAGTCGTCAATATATTGGACTAAGACTGAGCTTCCTGGCATCACTAGTTTTTCCAGGCACTTTTTCAGTATCTGGTTGAAAATAGAAGGACTTTCTGTGTACCCCTGAGGAACACGATTCCACACATAGACCTTGTTCTCAAATTTAAATGAGAAAAGATACTGGCTGTCTGGATGTAATGGTATTGAAAAGAACGCTTGACACAAATCAATTACTGTGAACCATCCTGCACTACAAGGGATCTGGTATAGAATTACTGCAGGATTTGGCACTATGGGACAACATGGTTCCACAATCTTATTTATTTTTCTCAGGTCCTGAACAATCCTATATTTTCCACTAGGTTTCTTTAACCCCATTATAGGTGAATTACATGGGCTACTCATTACTTCTTTTAGGATATTTTGTTCTACCATTCGATTTATTTCTTCAATGACTCCTGCTTTTACTTCTGCACTCATTTTGTACTGGCTGGTATTTGGGAAAATTGCACCTTCTTTTACAGTAATTTTAACTGGATCTATTTTAGCCATAAGTCCTACTTTCTTTCCGGTGAAATCCCATACTATGGGGTTTACTGTACCTTTTAATTCTTCTGGCAACTCATCTTTTGTTATTAACGAAAACATCTCATCCACTTCTGTACCTTGTTTTGCAATCATAATTTTATATACATGGTCTTCATCTGGTGTCTGAACTGCCACACCATCCGGTGTGCAGAAAATTGTACAATTCATCTTGCACAACAAATCCCTACCTAATAAGTTTACTGGACTAGAATCACACACTACAAATTGATGCATTTCTCTAAAATTTCCGATTTTAACTTCCATGGGTTCGGTAAGAGGTGTTCTAATCCGCTGATTAGCTACCCCCACTACTTGGATATTTTCACCAGAGAGAGGAAGGTCTGGAATGTCTGCTGTTCTCACAGTAGACCGGGTAGCACCAGTGTCCAAAAGGAAAGTAATATTATTACCTTTCACATTCCCTTCAACATATGGACCTGACTGATCTACCTGTAAAGATGCGCCAAGTATGCACTCCTTCCTCCCCTCTCCTAGGCACCGTCATGGACTGAATTGACAGAAATCGTCCTGTAAAAGAAATTGTGATGTCATATAATCATTCTTACCACTTCCTCCTTGATATCCGATGTCTGTACCATGCTTTGCTCTGCTTACATTACCCTGAATAGGTGCAGGTGGCAACTGACTCTGAGGATTTACACCCTGATGTGAGTCATTCTGCGTCTGTGGATTTAAATTTTGATTTGGGCCATTATTATTCCGAATCTTTTTACATTCATCCTTCCAATGCCCCAATTTTCCGCATCCATGACAAGGACATTTCTTTTTAGCTTCTTTTCTACTCATTCGTCCTCTAAATTTTCCACCATTCCCAGTATCACCATTCGTTCCAGAATCTTTTTTCCTGAATTTTCACTTGGATTTTCCAAATTGATTCCCTGTTTCTCAGCCATTTTCACCTGAGCCCACATCACTTTTTCCTGCAATTTCTTGTGTCTATCCTCAATATCGTCTCCACAATATTTTGCATACTTCAAAATCTCATCAATGGGCTTTCCCTGCCAACACAGCATGTGTTGTTTAATCATCTGACAAATTTCTGGCTTTAAACCGTAAACAAATCGATACACAAACTGACTCATGTTCTTGTCTCCAATGTCCTCAAATCCACTATACTGTTTAAATACCTGCAATAGACGCTCATAGTAGGAATGTACTGATTCATTAGCTTCTTGGGTAGTTCGATCTATTTTTACCCAATCTGTTTCTTTCGGGGGTATTTTCCCTTTCAGGTATGTTATCACGTGCTGATACTTTTTCATCACATCATTTGACGGGGCACCTGTCTTCGGATCTCTAGGATATTCATCACTTGGCCAATCCACTGTGATTTTGCAATCTGTCCACAAATCGGCAGGTACCACTATATCAAACAACCCATCCAAATCCTTCAACAATACCTTTGACACCTTCACAAACCTGTCAACCTGCTTGTACCATTCAATTGGTTTTTCTCTCAACTTTGGAAATTCATTCGTAAATGACAAAATATCCTGTCTGCTCCATGGGACATGTACATATCCTCCTCCTGGCCAACAACACTGGGGGCAGCCCCGACACCCACAGACCACGCACGCAATCTGGGAGTCATCCTCGACTCAACGCTCTCCATGACCAAACAAGTCAACGCAGTCTCCTCCTCCTGCTTCAACACCCTCCGCATGCTCCGCAAGATCTACAGGTGGATCCCGACAGATACAAGAAGAACAGTCACCCAGGCCCTTGTCAGTAGCAGACTCGACTATGGAAACGCCCTCTACGTGGGAGCCCCGGCCAAGCTCATCAAACGACTGCAACGCATTCAAAACGCCTCTGCACACCTGATCCTCAACATACCACGCCACAGCCACATCACCCCCCACCTGAGAAACCTGCACTGGCTCCCCGTCAACAAGAGGATCTCCTTCAAACTCCTCATCCACGCACACAAGGCACTCCACAAGACCGGCCCAGCCTACCTCAACAGACGACTCTTCTTCTACATCCCCAACCGCCAGCTCAGCTCCGCCGACCTCGCCCTCGCCACCGTCCCTCGCATCCGAAGAACAACCACCGGCGGCAGATCCTTCTCCCACCTCGCCGCCAAGACCTGGAACACCCTCCCACTCAGCCTACGACAGACCCAAGACCTGCTGACCTTCAGGAGGCTACTCAAGACCTGGCTGTTCGACCAGTAGCACCCCCCCCTTTTTCCCCAGCACCTTGAGACCCTCGCGGGTAAGTAGTGCGCTCTACAAGTTCTTGATTGATTGATTGATTGATGCTGAATGATACAAAGACCCGCAAAGCATCACTGCACAGCTGCCAGCTTCATCGTAACCCACTCAGATCGATGAATGTCTCACAAATCCTCACGACACAGCTCCTCAGAACCAATGCAAAGCGACACAAAGCCCCGCTAAGCCCTCGCATCACAGCTTTATTGGAACCGACCCTGGATGATGAGAAGCCTTGCAAAGCAGCGCTGTGCCAACCGCGCACGAAGGACATAAGGTACAATCATCAGGGGGCCAAACTTAGTACGTTGCCCGGCCTGCGCCCCATCGCGCTCGGCCTGAACTTGAGACTTTGTCCCAATCCTGCACGACCAGAAAACTTTAGTTGCCGCTTTACGCTTTTGGTCCTACTTTTATCAAAACTTTTAAAATTGCATAACTCCATTTCTACTAATTGGATTTTTATCATTTTGGTCTCAAATAATTTATTACATTTTCCTCTTTTTAAAAAAAAAATTGGTGTGGCATTTTTCTTGTGTTGTTTGAGTGCTGCAAAAATATGTTACACATTGCTTGACTGCTTTTGTGCCAAGCTACCAGCAAGGTAAGCACAGGTTAATTTAGTGACTTTTTGTGGTTCACCCTGACTAGGATTGTGGCTAATGCTTGAGCAGAGTTTCATTCCCCTCAACCAACAGCCCAGTTTCTCACTATATATCTATGTACACAAGGGTCTGAAAGAGATATGCGGATGTGAGGGGTATGGGTAAGTCTAGTATCTGCCATCTCATTGGTGGTGGTATTAGTCATATTTTGTGGTCTTGCTGGAGTGTGGTGGTTGTGTTATTGGCTGTGGCTTTCATTGGTTGTGGTATTAGTCATATTGTTATGGCCTTGGTGGAGTGTGGTGGTAGTAGGATTAGCATTGATGTTGGTATTGGTAAAGGATTATTAGCATTAGTATTGGTTGTGGTCTTATTGGTGGTAGTATTAGTCAAATTGTTGTGGCCTTAGTGGATTGTGGTGGTGGTATAATTGGCATCGGTGGTAGGATTGATGGGAGTATTGCAGGTGGTATTGCAATTGGACTTATATACCTCTGACAAAGCATTGAAACACTTTACAATAGTAGTATGCCACTCAAAAAACGATGGTTAGCGGTCAATACCGTGGTTAGTTGGTTATTAGGTTAGTGCTCTCAGTAAAAGTATTCCATGCATTTATATTAGTTTCTTTTGTGGTATATTCAATAAATATGAGTTAGATTGTATCATTAGTAGGGGATTTCAAAGTCAAATGATAAGACCACACATCCCACCACTTGTCGGAGTCATAAGCCCGTTACCTATAGATCACAAGCAGATATCGCAATAGGTGTTCATCCCTTGTCTGCGGAAACCCCCGCCACCACCAACCCCAAGACTGCCTGATCATTAGGCTCAATATGATCAAGTCACAGGCCATCGAGGAGTCCATAGTCGCCCTATCCGGTCTGACAATTTTGGGCGACCACGACTCTTACAGATTTGCTTCACCAGTCCATGTCCTTTCTCCATTGATTCAGATCTGTCCAGAAGTATCTTTTTGAACCCTGCAGCTGTTATAACTATGTGAATGCCTGAAAGTCATACATCTGCTCCCTTGTGTGGTAGTAAACACATGGGTGCAGTTTATGACTTTGTGAATTGTGTTTGCTGCATGTGTTGGGTGCCATTTTCTCCAGGGGGGCATGCAAGCCAGCAAGCTGTTTAGTTGAGCCGGGTCACTGCCAAGGGGTTGTGGCTAAAATAGGGCCATCAGCTCTTGTGGAGTTGGATCATGGTTGCCCATCCAAGCTTGAAAGCAAACCTCTAACTCATGGGTGAGAAGACAATAACATTCTGTGGAGGACAGGCAGGGGCAAAGCTGTCAATAATCAATCAATCACAGAATTTGTAGAGCGCACTACTTACCCGCGAGGGTCTCAAGGTGCTGGGGAGAAAAAAAGGGGGGGGTGCTGCTACTGGTCGAACAACCAGGTCTTGAGTAGCCTCCTGAAGGTCAGCAGGTCTTGGGTCTGTCGTAGGCTTAGTGGAAGGGTGTTCCAGGTCTTGGCGGCGAGGTGGGAGAAGGATCTGCCACCGGTGGTTGTTCTTCGAATGCGAGGGACGGTGGCGAGGGAGAGGTCGGTGGAGCGGAGCTGGCGGTTGGGGACGTAGAAGAGGAGTCGTCTGTTGAGGTAGGCTGGGCCAGTCTTGTGGAGTGTCTTGTGTGCGTGGATGAGGAGTTTGAAGGAGATTCTCCTGTCGACGGGGAGCCAGTGCAGGTTCCTCAGGTGGGGGGTGATGTGGCTGTGGCGTGGTACATCGAGGATCAGGCGTGCGGAGGCGTTTTGTATGCGTTGCAGTTGCTTGATGAGCTTGGCCGGGGCTCCCGCGTAGAGGGCGTTCCCATAGTCAAGTCTGCTACTGACGAGGGCCTGGGTGACTGTTCTTCTTGTATCTGTCGGGATCCACCTGTAGATCTTGCGAAGCATGCGGAGGGTGTTGTAGCAGGAGGAGGAGACTGCGTTGACTTGCTTGGCCATGGAGAGCGTTGAGTCGAGGATGACTCCCAGGTTGCGTGCGTGATCAGTGGGTGTCGGGGCTGCTCCCAGTGTCGTTGGCCACCAGGAGTCGTCCCAGGCTGAGGGGTTGGAGCCGAGGATGAGGACCTCTGTCTTGTCCGTGTTCAGTTTTAGTCGGCTGATCTTCATCCAATCGGTGACGGCCTTCATTCCTTCATGGAGGTTGGATTTGGCGGCAAGGGGGTCCTTGGTGAGGGAGAGGATCAGTTGAGTGTCGTCGGCGTAGGAGATTATGTTGAGGTCGTGCTGTCTGGCGATGCGTGCGAGCGGGGCCATGTAGATGTTGAACAGTGTTGGGCTGAGGGATGATCCCTGGGGTACGCCGCAGATGATCTCGGAGGCTTCGGATCGGAATGGTGGGAGGCACAATAATGTGATGTAGCAGGTGCAGTGACTCCAGGGGTGAGACTGACCCATTGCACCCAGTTGTGGCATGTTCCCACTACCCAACCAGAAGTTGTGGGTATGCATTTTCCTTCTTTACATTAGGGGCTATCATACTCTTTAAACACCACTGGGGGCAATATTGAGACATTGGTACCAACATATCCCTAATTGTCAGTGGCCATGCTACTGAAACATGTAATTTCTCATACAAATCCATAAATGTGTGGTTGATTAGTGAAACGAGCAGGAAAAACTGTGTAAATTAGTGATAGTTTGCAAAACACTGGTTATTCACCAATATGTCTTCTGGCACTAAGGAGGCACTGCTGGCAAAAGTTGATACTATCTCGTATCCTAAGGGCTGAAGAGGCATTACTGAAGAAGGCTTCACACTGACACAATGCTAATGATAAGGTCACAAGAGAGCTCACGAGTCCTCAGTGCCAAGTAGATACTGCTGAAGGAATTGGCACCAACTTGGGTAATGAAATCACTGACAAGGCATTTACAAATTAAGATTTTGTCAATAGGATCCCTTTTAAAAATGAGAAGACATTTCTGGAAAAGGTTATGCTGGGACACTGATGAAACCCCTTGGTAATATGAAGGTACAGCCAGATGAAGCTCTCACTGCTGTAGTTCTGGTAAACAGTCTCAATTTTGTTTCCACCCACCAAACTGCTGTGAAGAGTTGTAAACTATGTTACATACTCTGTGTGGCTGCTGTCTCTGTCACATTGAATCAGGCTATTGCTTACTTCCATTATGCACTGGGTTTCTGAATTCTGGAGGACTCTCTGGTGCTCTAAACTGTGGAGGACAGAACCTCTGTGACTTAACAAGGCTTCATTTTGTGCTGCACTACTCTGATGGTCCACCGGGTTGACTTTAAGACCAAAGCAGACAGGTGCAAGGGAAGTGACAAATCCTGGCGTCCCAAACATCTCTCTGTATCTGGGCTTGCCTGGTAGCTGCTCTCACTCCATCTTAATTGGGTGGACCTCAGTGGAATCAGCTGTACTTGGTCTCAGGAATTATAACTTAACCCGCCTTGTAGAATGTGGCCTAGGCGGCAAGTGTGCAAACACAACAGAATCACTTCTGTGTGCTGTCTTAATTTGCCTTGCCTTGGGCCCAGGCATTTTTATCAACCGCTTCTGTCACCACGTTGGGCCAAACCATATCCCTGGCGTCTTAGGGTGGGTTCATCCAATCTCCCTGGCTGACGGCACACAAATAGGAGAGACATCTCATGTCTCCCAACTCTATATTCCTCCTTTACCTTAAACAAAATAAAAACCCCTTCGAAACAAATCCCTTGTCCCCAACGGGAAAACACATATATGCCACCTATCACATCATACTTCAGATCTGCAAGGATAGCAAAGATGAAAAACATAGGAAAACACATCAAATATACTACATACATCACATCATGCTTTGGACAGGCAGGTACCACACAGTTCACCATCTGGCTGTTCTCGACTGTCCTTTCCTAGGGACCAAAACACTTCCTGCTCACTCATTCCACTAAATAGTCTTTGTGCTTTTGTGATGGCGTTGGGTTGATTCTCAAATGGTATCCCTGGGACCCACCCTTTGCACAAGAGGTGTGACAGTCTCTGCCTTGATCTCCTTCATGTCACAGGTGACTGAAGTCCTCTCAGGGTGGTGGACTTGCAAAACTATCTTCATTGTCTTCGTTTTCTGAATACACTTCCTCGCTCCCCTCATTTGGGCTTATGCCGTCCACTTCCTCAGGATGTTCTTCTGTTAGAAAACATTTGAGGTGTCATATATTCCTTGAGACACTTTCTCTTCCTTGTTGGGCTGTCTCTCTGGATTACTTTACTTCAGTTACTGTGCACAGTTAGGGCTCAAAAGGCAGCCAGAATTTTCTCCCAGGGTGTCGGTATTTGATTAGGACTTTGTCCCCTGGCTCAAATGTTCTATGCCAGGCTTGCCGTCTTCTACTGGCATAGTCATTATGGCATTGCCTCTGGCTAAATAACTATTGATGTGGCTCAAGACTCTCAACCTACTGACGAAGGTGGGGAATAGTGTCCTTGACTGTTCACCACATGCAGAGTCAGCTGGGGAAAACCCCAGCGGTTGAGTGTGGTGTAGCTCGCTACTCTCACAGAAACATGTATATTGCATTCTTTATGCCTTCATTTGTGCCTACCTTTGTGCCTCTGCTATGTGGATCACTTTCTTTAGGGTTCTCACAAACCGTTCTGCCTCCATATTGGCTTGAGGCCATCGTAGCATGATGTGTCAGTGTTGGGTGCTCCTGGACCGAAAGTACTACACCCATTCAGTGCTGTTGAATAGGGGTCCATTATCAGTCCCGATTTTGCCTGTTAGTACATGCACCGCCATGATCTTCTGCATCTTTGGAATAATATGCCTGCGGGTGTGAAAGATATCAGTTTCCCTTCCTGATATTTGCCATTAAGGAGGCTGCCGAAGTCGGCACTGAATTTTTGCCACGGGACACCTGGGCCTTCCTTAGTGAGCTGTGGGACTAGTGGGTCTCTGAGGCTGGTTGCTTGATACTCAGTACATCTCTGCACCATTGTCTTGAGAGGAGGTCGGCCAGGTTGTGTGCGCCCAGTCTGTACTCAACACTGAAGTTATACTCTTGGAGCTACAGTATCCATTTCTCGATTCACAGTGGGGATTTAGATGCAGATCCTTTCAAGAGAGGAATCAGTGGATTATGGTCAGTGTAGGCCTTAAAGGGTTCTCATATGGGTACAAATGGAAGTGGCAGCATCCCCAGTGCACTACAATGACCTCTTTTGCGATCTGCAAGTACCTTTGTTCAGTCGGAACAAGTATCGCAGCTTGAGTATGTGACTGGGGCCCATTCTCCTACGTCTTGCCATTATGACAGCACAGCTCCTAACCCTGTAGCGCTGGCATCTACCGCCAGTTCTGATGCTCTCAGGGGGACAAACTTTGCAAGCATACTTTTCAGAGATAACGCTGATTTGGTTTTCTGAAACGCCATCTCTTATATTCACCCGAGACTTAGGGGGTCTAGCCCTTGGTGAGCTCTTGGAGCAGTGTTGTCAGGCCGGCGCATTTCTGTATGAAATGGCCGCAATAAGTGACCATCCCCAGAAAGCTTCAGACTCAGGACACTGACGTGGGGGCTGATGCCTATCGTATCTCTCATACTTTTTCTGGGTCAGTGGCAACTCCATTTTTCATGAAGTGGTAGCCAAAGAAAATTATGTCTTCCCGGAGGAATTCACACTTCTCCTTGTGAGGAGACCATGGGCTCGTAACCAGAGGAAGACTGACCGCAGCCAAGTCAGATGGCTCTTGATGGTAGGGGCATGCACCAGGATAATGGTGTTCAGCACAGCAGGGAGCCTCAAGAGTATTTTTAATGATATTCTGAAAAATGACAGTAGAGCTGGAGATACCAAAACTCAGTCTCTTGTACTGCCATAACCCCAGGTGCGTTGAAAAAAGTAGTTATGTATTGTGAGTGCAGGGGTATCTGGTGGTACCCCACCTGCAGGTCCATCTTAGAGAACCATTTTGAACCAGTGAGTTCCTCGATGATACCATCAATTGTGGGGGTCAAAGGTCTCTCTTGTTTGGTTGCCAGGTTGGGTATCCTCATATCGACACATATTCTTACAGCCTCAGGTTTTTTCACTTTTGTGGCAACCACGATGGGGGAGACATAGTGGGTGGGTTATGTGGCTGTCTCAATAATTTCTGCCTCTTCAAATTATTTTAACTCTTGTTTGACTTTGGGGTGCAGGTAGAATGCCACCCTTCGGTGGTGGAGGGCAACGGACTAGATTGATTTGTCTATGTGAAGGCACATCACTTTGTTCTTTAGGCACCCAATTCCTTTAAAACAGCAGGGAGAACTCTTGCAGCAACACATCCATCTCAGCTGCATGCACGGTGAAGTCAAACTGGACCAGGTCGAGATCCTGCGCAGTTTGGAAGCTGAGTAGGAAACCTGTCCCTTCTTGTGTCCCTTCTTGTGTTGTAGTCAAAATAGCTGAGGTTAGCATGGAACATTCCCAATATTTACAAAGGTATTGCCTTCCCAAATGCGTGGACCCTTATTCTTGTGGGCTGGAGAACTGATGGTGGTGGCAGTGATTCATATTTTTCTATGTCCATCAAGTTGATGGAGACCCCCATATCTAGGAGGGCCATTACTGGTGCACACTGGAGGCAGAGCTGGCATCTGGGGTCGCACTAGGGTGCTTGGAGCCAGGTTTGACTGTGTGAAGACATGCACTGTTTCTTTGTCATCATCTTTCATATCACTGTCTACTGTAGCTTCCGGTGCCGTGTTAACCGCTCGCACCTGCTTCTGGTGAGGTAGAACTGACTTCTGGCTTGAGCAGCACACCTTCGCAAAATGATTTAGCTTGCTGTACACCCTGCATCTCCTTTCTAGCCGCTGGACATTTCTCCAGGTGTGGTTATGGACCGCCGCACCACTGACATGAGTTTGCAGTCGCTGGTGTCTTGCTGGGGCTGTGCTTTGGTTTTTGGGGCATCTTTATGGATTGTATTGACTGACTCGGGTTTTACAGCCTGTTGTAACACCGTTTTCATGTGTGATGCCATGACCTTGGACAGCTCTTTAGATCGACCCACTGTGAGTATGTAATTCATTGGCATGTTGGGAGTTTGAAGGATCTGCTCTCGTAGCTTGGATGAGGCACAACCCTGTTTGAATTCAGCCCAGATCTTATCGTCTTCATCAGGCAGGTTGCAGGTCCTGTCCAATTCTTTGATGTGGGTGAAGAAAACATTGACAGACTTCTCCGGACAATGGCGTGCCTGGTGGTGAAGGAGCGCTTGTAGTCAGGGTTGGCGAATGGTTTGAAGTAGGCTGTGATAGAGTCATATATATGGGGTGGTCCTGCCTCTGCGACACCCTTTGCGATCCTGTGGATGTCTGCTACAGCCAAATATAAATGGAGAAATCTTTTCCGCTCATCGGAGTTGTCAAGGGCAGCAAATTATTTCTGCAGCCTATAGACCCAGTCTTTCCATTGGGCCGCTTGAGTGGGCGGGGTCCAGTGACTGCAAAATGCATCAATGATAGGATGGACTCCATTTGGGCTGTGTAGCCAATGCACCTGCAGATAGTGGGGGCAGGGTTGACAGCGTAGTTGCATGGTACCTCGGCCCGGCCCGGGTGCCAACGAAGGCGGGCTTCTTGGTTTACTGCCTGTGCTGCAATGCTCGCAAGGCCAGATGGTCATGTGGTGGCTGTGGCCTGGGTGTGGTAGCACAGGTGACCTTGCAGGTGGATGAGGCTGCAGTTGCTTTGCATGCCTGGACAGGCGGTAGCAAATGGCGGGAGGTCAGCTTTGACAGGCCGCCACTGTTGGAGGAGAGGCCTGCAAGTTGTTGCAGCCGTTGTCTGCCCCCTCTTTGCCGTACGGTATGACAGGGGCATTGTTTCGTCGTGGTGCAATGAGGCCATGTGATTGTGAGTGCGGGCACCAGCACTCACTCGAGATGAGAAAGCACGCTGGCCGCCAGAAGTCATGCTGTCAGCTGGTTAGAACGAGCCGTCAACTCCAGATTCGGAGGCCTGTGGGCATCACTGCCGGTGCTGATGGAACGTGGTGAGGGCGGATAGCATCGAGCACAGGACCAGGCCTCCTTGCCGCCAGTGTAGGATGCGGCCTGGATGGCAGATGCGCAAACATAGACAAACTCCTGTGTGCTGTTTTAACTTGCTCCACCTCAGGCCTGGGGACTTTAAATTAACATCTTTAGTCAGCGCATCTGGCCAAACCACAGCCTTGACATTTTAGGGTGGGGTCATACAATCCTTCCCTGTTGATGGCACACAAATAGGAGAGACATCTCATGTCCCCCAACTCTACAAGCCTGTCTACAATGGTGTGTGTCAGACTGCAAGTCGAGAGTCTCTGTGGTTCTGTAGCCTGGCCATGCATTTGGTCCGCTGTCTAGCTATGCCTTCCTCTAGGTACTGGCTATAGTCAGGACCCCATTCTAGACTACATGCTGTACTGGTGGCACTTTGGAGTCAAGCAGCCTGGCATGTATTTATATGATCTATATGTCCTAAACAGTGCTGAGAAATTCTTGACTGCACCCTGCGGCACTTACAGTACAAACAATCCCTCTAGACTTCATGGAAACTGCAAATCAATTCCAAGTGGCAGGAAGGAGATAGGTTTATGTGGGTATCCCAGACACAAATATCTGGTGATTGCTTTCGTCCTCTACCTGCCCCCTTAACCCCCAAGGCTCCAATCACCTTTAAACAAAGAACCCTATACCTTGCTAAGAAACAAACTGTGTAGTAAAACTAAATTGGCTTGGGTTCCACAATATTTATTACACTATCTCATTTATTCTATAGATTCATTGCTGCCACACCTGAATGACTCAGCCGTGACTGACTGATGGTTTTGTATGTTCCCTACTTTTGCTCTTTCATACTGTTAATTGCACAACACCGTCACAATGTAATTCTAATGGCAAACAAATGTGTTACTCCTGGCCCTTAAAAAGTTTATTTTTCTTCTTCCAATGCATTCTTGGAAAGCAGTGGTTCATGCACTCTAGGTTGGACCAGGCTAATGCTCTTTATCTTGGGTTTCCGGAAAGCTTCATGAGCAAGTTGCCAGTGGTCCAGAAAACCGCAGCTCGCCTAATTCTGAAAACTTCCTTGGCATGCTTCAGTTTCTAGTTATCCTAGATCTCTCCACTGGCTGGCAATTAAGAAGAGGATTCTTTTTAGGTCTTTGCTTCTGGTTCATGTGGACTTTTTTCTTCTGGCATGTGCTATCTCTCTGCAAGATTTGAGTTGTATTGGCTGTCAGAACACTTCAGTCAGCCACGGCCACCCTAGCAATAGTGCCATGGGCCAGGCAGTCAAAGAAGGGGACCACTCTATCTCTTTTTTGGGCAGCTAAGGCTTTGAATCAGCTACCTCTGGAGCTTCTGTCCCTTGGGTCCGAATTGTCATTCTAGAAATAGCTCAAAACATGGCTTTTCTAACTGTACTAAATCTGCGGCAGAGGATGTCTGAACTTCATATTCTTTAGTACCGGCCACTCTTTGGAGTAGCTGCCTGCTCTACAAAACACTTTCATTCATTCATTCATACCAATAAGTGCCATA
Organism: Calotriton arnoldi; assembly: GCA_963921515.1. Lineage (NCBI taxonomy): Eukaryota > Metazoa > Chordata > Amphibia > Caudata > Salamandridae > Calotriton > Calotriton arnoldi. Next base: position 29,759 of record CAWUFW010016437.1, read on the forward strand.
AAAATCACATTACATAAAAGTAGGTCTCTGAAAGTGGGACTTCAAATTCCAGCTCCGAATTGCACTAAGCAAAGGATCCAGGGGCCAGATGCATCAAAAAAATGTTTTGCGATTCCCTAATTGCAAATCTTTGCGATTCACAATTAGGGAATCGCAAAACGGCATGCATGACAGTGTGAAGTACACTTTCTGCGATTCTTAGGGGTCGTAAATGACCTACCTCATGAATATTAATGAGGTAGGTTGCAATGTGCGACCCCTAGGAAACACAAAAATCACAGGGATGGTGGTCTGCTGAGATCAGGAGACCACCATGTCTGTTATTGCTTAAATAAAGGAATCATTTTTTTTTGTAAAGCAGCCCGTTTTCCTTAAAGGAAAACGAGATGCTTTACAAAAAGAAAAATGAAATGTTTTCTTTTCATTTTTTAAGAGAAGGCAGTGGTCTGTGGGACCACTGCCTGCTCTTAAAAATGCTTTTACAAACATTCACAAAGGGGAAGGGGTCCTTGGGGACCCCTTTACATTTGCGAATGTCTTACCACCTACTTGAAGTAGGTGGAATATGCGAATGTTTTGCGACTGCATTCACGGTCACAAAACATTCATGCATACTGTTAGGATTCGCTATTTGGAAGGGACGCCCTAAACACGCCCCTTCCAAATAGCGAATTGCAAAATTGGGTTTGATGCATCGCAAAAGCATTTTTTGCAATTGCAAACGGGCCGATTCTGTGAATCGGCCCGTTTGCGAGGAGAAAAATGCTTGATGCATCTGGCCCCTTATGTCTTCTATGAGGTTTGGGAGTGCCACCCTGTAGGGTTTGATAACATTGTGGCAAACAGGGCAATTAACACCACTATTTTCAAGTAAATCTCATAAAAAGCCATAGGTATTGAAAGGGCAGTCATGAAATATTTCATTACTTTTTTTTATTTTTTTTATATAGCGCGAACTAGACCCGAGAAATCGGGTATCAGAGCGCTTTACATGAGCACCAGTTGCGTTACATGAGGACACATTCATTTTTGTTAGGCACAGGGAGATTAAGTGATTTGCCCAGAATCACAGGATGCTGAGCGACGTTGCCGAGACTCGAACCAGGTTCCCCCGCTTCGAGGTCGAGCGCTCTAACCGTAAGGCTACATCCTCTCCGCTACTTCCATGGTTTGCCAAAGAAGCAGACCATAAAGCTTCCTGCACATAAACAATCATACGTGGCATTTTGCTGTTTCTATATGTGTTGCACAACGCAGCATACATGGAAACAGCAAAAACAAGGAGAAATTAAACATTTCTCCTTGTTGTGCCAGGGTAAGACCAGGTTTTCCCTGTCGTACTTTTGGCGCTGCCCCATATTTACGGCACCCTTGGAAATATGGGGGAGCTTCAAAATCAAAGGTTGTTGCTGTGGAATGCCCACGCAAAACCCATTGCCTGCCCCTTTCACGCTAAGTATAGCGTGAAAGGGTGCCTTATTCACAAGGTGCCATAAAGCCACATTAAGTGGCTAAATGCTGCCTTGTGAATAAGGCAAAGCCCATATCGCCACAGGAACGTCACTAAAAGTGACGTCCTGTGGTGATAGGGGCTTTTAAATATGCCCCTTGTGTTTTCAATTTTTCTTGGTGGGCATAAGCTCTACAAGTGCAGATCTTTGAAATCAATCATGCAATCATGGAAGAATGTCCGGCAGATCATGATAATCCTTTTTAGGGTTTCTTAGCTTTTATGGTCTGCATCCTTGTTCACTATGCAGGTGTGCAAGTAAGTGTGTGTGTGTGTGTGTGTGTGTGTGTGTGTGTTTAATGTAAGCAGTGAGTGGCTAATTTATGCACTCTAACCTTTTAAAAACAAAGTTGCATAGCCAGCAAAAAATTCAAGTACTGTCAGGACACCAACATAGAAAAAAAATGCAAAGCAATTTTACTGATTCTTGGAATAAAAGCACAAGATTTGACAATTCTTATCCTTGTTGAAAAGTACTCATTTTACAGCCAGGCATTTTTACTGGGTCGATGTGAGAAAATATTGTGGGCATTTATATTAGAATTTTCAATAATATAATTTTTGATTTCAAAGTGAAAAATATGAGTTTCATCTGTACTTGGCCAATTGGTTAAACTATTTTGAGATGAGAATCTTGATAAAATCACATTTCCAAACATAGCTCAGGAATCAATATGGATTGAATTGGTAGTGTAGTTCTGTTTCTCACGTTAATGAACATTTCATCATTGATAGGCACACTACTGGTCAGCTGGTCACTCCAGGAAAAAGAAGTCTTGCAGATTACCGTGATCCTGTTGCCACACAGAAGGTCAGCCAACTGACCATTGGAGTGTACTTTTCAGCCCTGAGTATAACTGGGAGCAGGTCCAGCCCCTCAGATCTCCACACAGGTCACAAACTGCAGGTGAAGTCATCTTCTGTTTTACCACAGGTCCAGATGTGTTCTGATGAGCTGAGAGTGAGATGATACTTTTGTAGAATTCCAGAGAAATGAGCGTAGTCCTCAACCACACCAAAGTGGGTCTGGAAACAGTTGCCCCTCCTACTAGGTAATACCAAGCTAGCTATAGTTTGTCCAGGGAACAAAGGCTTCTCTTCCCCAGCTATCTCCTTCCACATGGCTATGAATGGGTGGCCCTCACCCTGGATCACTAAAAGTTAATGAAGTTTCTGAGCCTTCCCCAGATGCCCTTTCTGAGCGGGAAGAAGTCACATACCTCACACCCACGTCGTCCTGCCAAAAAATAATTATTGATGCGCTAAGGTTAGCCTCAGACCTCATTAAGGGGAAGCACTGCCTGGGGGCAGCTGCGAGCAGGCCAGTGCTAATTAGCCGAATAGAGTTTCAGGCAACGTCTAACCTTTTAAAAGTTCTTTTTCCTATATATTTATGAATATTCCAACTCCACCAGTGGTTGAATGATCTCTGTAGCTTATCTCAAGCTAAAGTTAGCAAAAATGGTATCTTAATTGAACTCTAGTTCTCCTCATAAGATCAGTTACTGATATGTACAGTGAAAGTAGCCTATGGGGGCTAGTCTCTGTAGAAACATGCCAACACTAAATTCTTGCATGTATCACTTCTTTCTGTTAAAAAGGGTTGTTTTGACTAGGGGTGGGTGGTAAACTATACTCCTCTAGCACAGAACGCAGAGTTTTGCCCACTCCGACCTCCATTTGGAGCATGGAGTTTTGGAAAAACTCTGCCAACCACTGCATGGCAGAGTGTTTTCTCACGTGCAGCTTGCCAACATTAAGTTGGAGAGCGTGAGCGAGAAAATCGAGCGCTGTGTGCCTCCCGGAGAGATTTCTCAATGTACGTAGTCCTGGCAGGTCACTACTGCTCGCGTTGAGAAAGCTGCCGCTCGCATTGAGAAAACTGCTGCTCGAGTAAAAAAATCTACTGGAGCGGCAGAAAGAAGCAGTGCCCTCTGGCAACGCTGTGTGGTGCCGTTCGCACTAATTTTACAGAGCAGAACAAGCTCCCGGTGCTACAAATTAGTGTGAGCAGCACAACGTACTGAACTCTGCCGCTCCCAGAATGCTGCTGAATCTTGCAGAGTTCCACCCACCCCTAGTTTTGACAGGTTTCCTTACAGGTTAAAAAGCAGTCAGGCAAAACAGGCAGGCTTGAAGACATGTTTTTTCCCTGTCAGCCTAGTGGATACACAATATATGCTGCAGTCCACAGATGATATTTAGCTTTTCATGCCATTGGTGTATTCCACGAACCATATACTATCCCTTGCTGGAAAGTCAAATTTAGGGAAACATGCACAACAGCTTCCCCTCTCCTCTTCAAAGAGAATCTTTGGAGAGAAGTTTATAAAGAAACCGGAGGATTTGAGAAGGCCAGACACAAACAGTGGTTGCATGCTGAATTGCCTTATCTGACTGTGGGGATGAGTACAAAGCTTGGCAGAAATAGTAAAAAATTACTAATCGTACAGCCAAAATACTAATGATGAGGCTGGTAAAAAATATATGCTAAGGTTTTAGGTTTGGGTGAGACTAATTTATTAAAACTAGTAGGAATGTGTGATGCACAGAGCTTTCTGTTTTTCTAATGTTGATCTTTTTCTATATAAATACTCCAGAGATTAAAATTATAAGTACCATTATACTAATAAATATGTCTTACATACAGGTTGTACATAATAAATAACATGTCATTATAAAATACCAACAGTTGTGTGTTTAATTTTTCCAGGGTCCGAGGTGAGAGTTCACACATGTACAAATAACCCCTGTGAAAAGGAGTTTCTATAGCAAGGTAGCCTGATTCATAACACTCTAAATATGATGAGGCTAAGTGATCATATGGAAGAGCGGTAGACACCTGTCTGTTCCCCTTTGCTTCGAAGGTTTTGTGACATGTATTACCCTTTGGGACTAAGGACATATGCTTTAACGGGCCCTCACTTCCCCCGAATAGAGAGGTTCTTGACAGGTGTAAAATTGTTAATCTTTTTCTTTATTGAAAGGCTCTCATCAAAGACAATACCTAAGCATCCAGCTGACACACTTGGGGATAGAGCATACCAATTTCTGGCAGACACCAGGTGGGGGACCAAATTATGGAGGCTTCTCCAAAAAGTAATAATTTGTTTTGTTACCATTAGGCCTAAGTGAGTTTTGTTTAATCCACAAGCTACTCCCAGCAGTCAAGCATGACAAATGTCATAGGGGAGGCAATGGATCTGTTTGCATATGATCCAACAATCTGTGTGTCACCTGCTTAAGACATGACAGAGAACCCATAGCTGCACATGAGGAAAGTCAGTGGTTTGCATAGATGTGGTATAGGGCTCTATAAAAGGACCCTAAAAAGTTATGGTTTGGATTTTGAGCATTACAGTCTCAAAGGGACTGCTTGAGAGCAATTGGTCAAAAAGAATATTTACTATTCCAGTGATAGGCCTTGAATTCCAACTGAAAGAGCCTGTCACAGAACTGTTCTTGGGCGGCAGCATCAAAGTCTGTAAAGTGCTGCTCTGCGTCCTTGAGTCAACATAATATGAGTATAAAGTGTGAATGCCAGAGCACTGGAGTCTCTCTGCCAGGTGAAGACAGAAACCCTGCTTGAGCAATTTCTAGAATGTTTTTGCAGTCTATGAAAGCTGACATTTGTTGATTCACCTACCTTTCTATTACTTTTGCAGTGAAAGGAAAGAGAGGAATGGGGTAATAGTTACTGAACATTGTCAAGTCAGCACTGGGTTTCTTAAACAGAAGGAAAACCAAAGCAGCCTTCTAGAAACAGGGGACTAAATACAGTTCTAACTAAGCCTTGACAAGAGAAAGAAGCTCCAGGCAATAGAGTCACAGACTAGATGTAACATGTCTGACAGACAGGGGTCATCATGAGGGCTTGACTTCATCTGTCAAATAGACAATTTAAAATTGTCTGGGTGTATCATCTGGAAATATGGAAGAGTGGGGGTAGGTGATTCAATTTTGCCTGGAAGATTTATGGGGTGATATGGGCCTGTGCCCCCATTACCTATTGATGATATATTTCAAGACTTTTATCTCTTCAAAATAAAAGAAAATAGAGTCACATTTTTACCAGGATGAGGGAGCAGAAGCAGCAAGATTTGGTGGATCAATACATTTTTAAAATTTTTAAAAGCTTCTCTGGTGGAGTTTGTCTGTACCTAAGTAATAGCAATGGCTATCTTCTAATCATAGCCAACATTCTCCACAACCAGTCCAAGAGATTGTAACCTGGATGGGTTCTGAGGCCTAGTTAACCAGTTTAATGGGGCTGCACATACCATCCAGAAGGGCATGCACTCTAAACTCAAGTTGAGTGAGCAGATATCCTCCAGTGCCATTTATGGAAATGAAAGAAGGAGCAAATAAATTCTAAGAAACTGGTTTATTATCACTGGGTTCCCACATCTCTTCACTTGGGCTGGTCCGAAGGTAGAGGATATGTTTCTATGGGTTAGTAAGGGGTCATTGTTTTGTGTTGACCATCTGTCAAGGAGTTCTAATTACCTTAGTCGAGTGTCCTGACATAGAAATAGAACCATACTTTTCTGTAGTTCAGTTGAACAACTGAACTTTGACCTGGTTACAGAGCAGGACATGCTCAAAATTGTTGCCAAAGGTAATAGGAACCCATGGATTTCTAATCTCTTGGAGAGAAATAAGAAGGATTATTACAGGGAAGAGTATATTGTTAAGGGCAATTAAGCCCGTTTTTGGTGCAGGGATACCAGAGGATAGGAATCCCCAAACCCGACCAGTATTCCCACACCAAAAACTAATTATTATGAATTTTCTCCCCAGAATAGGGAAAAACCACATAGGCCCAGAGACTTTAGTAGACTTGTTTACAAGCTCCTAGCGCTGCCGCTGCGTCACTTTAATTATGGGAAAAAGTGCTGTACCATCGGCGCAGTGGCTTGTAAATAAGCCCCTAGGTTTTTTTCTATGTGATTTTCTCTGATGTGGGTAGAAAACTGCTGACATTTTCCACCTGCTCTGAGCAGACAGTAAGTGTGAGCAGAAGAGCTGGTGGGTATTGTGGTTTGAGGTGGGGGGGGGGATCAAGGCTGATTTAAACCTGTCTCCTTCCCCACATTGCTGCAGGGATTAGGCAGAAGCAGGGCAGTGCTCTGTGCTCTTGCCAACAGCATCTACCCATGCAACTTGTAACAGGGTCCTTTGTGTTTGGATCTTCAATTACCTGTTCCGGAGTTTGTAAGTCCAGTAGTTTTGGATCTAGTGACAGTCGGAATTGTGGCTGACAGTATTCCACTCACACTTATCACTCTGGTTGAAATTCGGACACTTGTAATCAGGGATTGATTGGACAGATGTCTTCTGTTGTTTTTTTCCTGAGCTGTTATTTGTCCATAAGTTTGACTGATGATAGGCTTGCCCTTTGAGGTTGCTCAATGCCTTTCAGCGTTCCACATGCAGGTATAAGGTTCTGCTGACAAGAGGGCCTATCCAAACGGTATCCCCAATCATAGAGGAGAGTGCCAATGCACCATGACCAAGTTATAGGGAAAATATAAGTTGGTGGTAGCCTCTATTTATGTCTATCCCTCATGAGAAGTATGTCTTGAGTTTCCCTTTGTAAAACAGAACAATCTCTCATTAGAGGGATCACTGACTCCCCCTGTGTGTATGCAGCGGACAGTGGATCATACAAGTTGCGTTTGAGTTATGTGTATAGGCTTACATATGGTGTTTAAGAAGACTTGTACAGCACGATTGGTCTCCTCTGAGAAAATATCCATATAGCACAGATTGGACATGGTAAAACATTCCTAGCTTTCCATGTTCCTGGACCAGCCCATTAAAATGTGCATCAGAGAACATACAGGAGTTGTCCCTTGACTGTTTTCTGGCTGTAATATATATTCAGTACAGAACCTCATCTAACTACAAAATGTCAGTTAATGACCCTTCATAAATTACAGATACCCCACCTGGGAAAGTTATAGCCTATCCCCCCCACACACACATTTTCAAGAGCTGTTGGTGTCTACCCTTCCCCTCATTCATAAAACCTTGTAATTATAGCCAGAAAAGCTGCTTTAAATTACTGGTTTAATGTGTTTTAATCTGGCATGCTAATTCAATAGCTCTGAGTTTCCTCCAGCACCACAAAACATAGATAAACATTAGTCCCCTTGAGCCAGCAGGTTCTGTTCATCTTGGTTTGTTTAGTAAGACTGGTATACTTTTTTTTACAAAACATTTTCTTGTTTTTCATAAACAGTAACAGCACATATAATGAGTCCCAATGAAGCCATTCGCTTGTGTAGTGGTGACATCCAAATTTAGGCATAGTTAACGGTAGCAGCTTTCCCAAACCAAAATATGCCCACCATCCCCACCAGATATTGTCATGTTTCCTGGGACATCCATGAGCTGGGATTTATCTTCTCCGCACACCAGTCCATGCCACTCGACTAACGGGGGAGGTCTTGAGGAGTTCCAGTGTCTAGCAATGTTGCGTTTCACAATCACAGTTCCAATCCCCACCAGAGAGCACTCTCCTTCGGGCCATGCAGAGTCTCCAGAATTCCTAATAGTGCGTGACATGGGGATGGGGCTATATGAGGAACCAGGACCCTAGACAGCATGGAGAAGATGTTGTGCCAGCACCTCAATGTAACTCGGCAGTCCCAAACCATGTGGAAGAATTCCCCATTTACCTCTGGGCATCAGAAACACTTAGGCTCAGATAATCTGTGGGCCTGTCACAGCTGCTAGGGTATAAGGTAAGTGATGGGCAAGTATTTGATCTGGTTGAGATACAGTCAAGCAGGAACTACAAGTGTGCATGGGGCCAGCTGGTGTCCCTCCAGTTGTTATCATCTAAAGGGCCTATCTTTCCATCCCAGCGTGCTCTAAAGCCTTTCATGAGGTCAAGGGACTTGATGACCAGTGATTATTCATTTGAAATATCCCTCGTTTGCCCATGGGACCCATAAGTAGATTGGCTTCAAGAGGACTATTATCAGGAATGTCCAACAAAGAGTCATGGTAGCAGGACACGGTTTGTCATAGTGGTAGATATCAGTAGAATTGGGACTGATGTAAGTCAAAGTCCTTCTGGAGTTCATGGAAGGACCTTATATGAGCACCTCCCTATGCACACTCCAACCTCGATATGCCAATGTTATGGTGGAACCCCTTCAGGAGCGCTGCATCTAGCAACTATCTGCCTTTCCAGAAGGGTCACCCATTTATGCCACTCAATACATTGGAGCGCAGACCACCAAGCCTGCAGGGCCACCCTAGTGACCTCAGATAAGGACCACGTAATGGGAGCATTGTAGAGAAAGTCGAGGAACCAGTCCAAGCCAAGTAGTTCATCTAGCCTCTGAACTCTAGATCCCACAACCCTGCTGTTAGCCATTAATTAATGATCAGGGTTTGTGCAGCCAGGAAGAGAGACAGACATCCCCCATTGCTAGCCTACCATCAAACATAGACTGCATACATTTACCAAAGGCTATAAACAGGGATTTCCCGACTATACAAATATGCACATTTTGACTGTCAGATCACAGAACCGGCTTTGTGGCATAAGAGAGGGAAATTTTGCGGGGCGTACAAAAGGCGTGGGAGTACCATCATTTCAAACAAAGAGATCATACCTAGAATATTGAGGGGCAGTTTGGACCATTTGTCCAGGTCATTCCGGGCCTTAAGGAGTAGAGGCAACAGGTTCAAGTTCCACGTCAGATTGGGTTCATGAGCAATTTGTATTTCCAGATATTGGAGACTGAGGGGGTGGATTGATAGACCGGGCTGCCAGGTCTCACCTCTAATATAAACCCTTAGGGGGACCAACAGAGATTTTTCCCAAATAACCTGGAGTCTAAATGCCTCCCTAAAGGTTTCCAGGATATGAATCAAATGCAGCCCTGTTATGGAGGGATGGGGCAAAAACAGAAGTATGTTGTCTGCATAGAGTGCAATCCTGTCCTCCATCACTACCCATCCCCCAGTTAAACCCCCACCACCTGAGGCTCAATGGCTAGGGCAAACAAGAGGCGTGACAGGAACTTCTCTGCCTAGTGCTCCTGCAGATCGGAAATCTATGGGAAAAAAACCTGTATACACAGACTTGTGCCTGGGGTTGCGCATATCGAACTTGGACATATGACAGGAACCTTGGGCCAAACCACAGTTTCCGTAGCACCCACTCAAGGTACATCCAGTTCAGGGAATTAAACAATTTTTCAAAATCTGTGAGCATTAGCGCACATGGGCACTGCAGTGATTGCCATTGTACCAAGACTATGTGGACTCCATCTATACAGCGTCTCGTCCCACGGTGGGAGATAAAGCCACGCTGATCAGGGTGGAGTAAGTTTGCCAAAACTCACAGGATGGCCAAGGCCTTTGTGAAAAGTTTAAACTTTGTATTTATCAGAGATATTGGACAGTGTGAGGCGCAATGGTCCAAGAGTCGCCCTGGTTTATGCAGTACCATAATGGTCGCCAAGTCCAGCTCAGGTGGAAAGCATTCCCTGCCCCCCAACTCCTTATACATCTCCAGCAGGGGTGGGAGCAGGGCACTCCAGAGTTTCTGGTAATATACAACTGGTTATCTATCCGGTTCTGGTGTCTGCAAGGGCAAGACCAATTTGCTTTATAAATGATCCATATACATGATTTTATTATTTAAAAAAGAAAACTATATGCCAGAACCCCTTTCAAAGGGCCACCAGGCAAGCAGGGACTACTGGGCATAACCTTGGTGGTTGAGGTCTGCAAGGAATTAGGTTACTGGTTGAGGGGGGTGGAACCCTTCTCAAGCAGCATCCAAAATTCTTCTCAGGGGGAAGTCACAAGCAAGCCCTCGGGGAGCTTGGCACAGAGCAGTCAGTATTAACTCAGAAACAATGTGTAAAGTATTTGTGCAACACTTCAAACAATAACAGAGTGAAAATGCACAACAAAAAAAGCCCACACCATATTCAGAAAAATAGAGTAAGTTTTCTTAAATAAATTAAGACCAAAATGACAAAAATCAAATCAGTAGAACCAGGGATATTCTGTTCTTAAGATTTTAGAAAAAAACAGTGTCAAAAAGCACAAACAGCCAACTGTGGATATCTGGTTGCGCCGGACCAGGAAAAAGTCACATGATCAGGTCAACTGCGATGGAGCGTGTGTCAGCTACAGGTACCCAGTTCGGCCCAATGAATAAAGTACCGTAAATCCTGACTTGCAGAGCGTTGTGAGGATCCGCATCAAAGATGCGTCGCACAGCCAAAGCAGTGTGCCGGTTCTGAGATGCGGCAAGGCTGCAGTGTGAGGTTCTGCGCCATTATTGAGGATCCCATCCATGATGGCTTGTGATGCGAAGTCCGACGTTGAGGATGCATTGTAAAGTCAGGACAATGCATTGGTTCCGCGGTGCTGCGAGGCTGCGATGCAGAGTCTGGTGTCGTCGTCGAGGTTGCCATCGATCAGAGATGTGAGGGCCTGCACCAAGACTGCACCGCACAAAGGCGGTTCCGATGCAGCGATGGGCTGCAATGGGAGTCTTTGCGACAGTTCTGGTCCACACAGCAGCTGGGATGTGTTGGTTCTGCTCAGGGTTGCTGGATCAATGAATCTAGCAGAGTACCTCAGGACTGGGGTGGCACCACTGGACATGGTAGACACACCAATAGCAGAGTCCAGGTGCAAGGTTTTTGGAAGCCTGTTGTGTCCCAGAGGCTACAGATCAAGAGGCCAGCCAACTATTCCTTGAAGTCACGCTGGGATTCTGGGTTCATGAGATGCAGATCCAGTCCATATCACCCAGATAAGGGGGCAGCAGGCAGCAGGGCAGCACAGCAAGGCAGTAGTCCAGCAAGGCAGTAGTCCAGCAAGGCAGTAGTCCAGCAGGGCAGTCCAGCACAGTGGCAGTCCTTCACCAGCACAGCAGTACTTCTTCCTGGCAGAGTATCCACAGAGTCCTTTCTTAGGTCCAGTATTTACATCCAGTCATGCATATGAAGTGGGGGAGAAGCTTCTAGAGGTTTCCCATTGAAGTTCCCAGGCATCCTCCCTTCCCTGCCCTGGCTCCAGACTAACTACAGTGAGTATGCAGTTGTTGGACTTGGCCCACTTTGCTGTGAACCTGCTTGAAGAATCTCCAATGGCCTGAGTGTGCTGGCCTCCTGTTCTGTTCTGAAGTCTCAGGGACACAAAGACTTCAACCCCAGCTCCCCCTGAACTCCATTGCTGAGAGTTCTGACCTGCCAGGAGGTGCCTATTCCAGTTGTGGGCCTCTGGAGGTTGTTCCTGCTGTTGGGATCTGGAAGAAACCTAAAAGAAGCAAGGAATCCTGTTTCCGACGCTGTCAGCGATGCCGCTGTGATGCCGTGACCTGCACCGAGGCCCGGGTCACTGCTCATGAAGTGAATGATGCACCACCCAGCCTGCACCGCAGCTCCGACACCCAACGCGGCAACCCCTGCCGACACCTGCAGTTATCGGCATTTCCCGACAGTAGGGCTCGCACGACTCCATCATCGCCAGCGCCTGCATCCTGTTATCGCGGTGCCAATAACCGTCAAGGGTGACTCCACAAACTCGCCGACTTTGCACTGTCACCGCAACTGATGCTGATGCAATTGTCTTCCCCTGTCCTGGACTCGACACGTCATCTCCTCTTGGACACGACGCCTCGCCTCCCCCGTGGCAGCCAGGGAGCCGGCCTGGACCTTGGCACCAACACCTCACCTCCATGACGCTGCAACATCATAGACTTCGTTTCCAAGGTACTGTTTGTTTGGGGGGTCCAGGTGACCATGCCCGACGCTGTGCTCCCCGTGGTCGGCACCGTACTTTGGATTTATTGCTGTCACGCCGTCGCAATAGCCCCAGGTGGAGCTGTTTGTTTTCTACAAGCTTTATTTTTGCAATAACCGTTATAAATTCATATTTTATAACCTATATGTTGGATTTTTGTCGTTTGTGTCTTGTTGAGTTTAGATAAAGATGCTTTATTTTTTTCTAAACTGGTGAGGAGTCTATTTTCCTGGTGTAATCACTGTATTACTGTTTGTTTTGAGTACAAATACTTTACACATTACCTTTGGGATAAGTCTGTCTGCTCGTGCCAAACTACCCAGGGGGTGAGCAGGGGTTATCTAAAGTGTGTATCCCCCTTACCCTGACTAGAAGCAAGGGTCCCTCTTTGGACAATGGTACCTACCTCTGCCAACTAGAGACCTCCATTTCTAACATTGGTGGCAGCAGTGGGATTTGAACTTGTATTTGTACTTGACCCACAGTGATCGGTGAACATCACTGGACTAGTGCAGATCATTACGCAACCACATACTATTTTTCCCTGTTTACCTTCAGAATTTGGTTGTTGGAACTCTGGTTAGTTGTTGCACCTGTGAGGCCTTGTCAAAATGGAAATCAACTTTTGCCACCTGTACATCTACACAATGCGGGAACTAAAGTATTTTGCAAGGAGAGGGGGCTACCTGTGAAGAGGAGATCCAAAAGGCAGGATCTTGAGGCAGCCCTGTATAGCAATGAAGTACCACGCTGGGAAGCAACACTGTCAGATGACTCTGAGGAGGAATCTGAGAGGGAGGATCCCAAGCCAGAATATCCAGAGGGTGATGGCTCTGAGAAGGGAACATTGTGGGGAAGATTGGCTCATTAGGAAAGGAATCAGATCGGCGCTCGTGACCGGAGGCTGAAACAGCTGGACCCAGCTTGCGAGAAGATAGAGCGAGCCCTAGCTGAAAAGGAAATGTGTGCAGCTCATGAGGTGAGCTTGGCTGGGTTGGAGGTGGAGTCCAGCTCAGATGGTGGCAGCAAAAATGTAGTGTCTAGTGCTGAGAGAGAAGTACACACACTCAGAGATGTGGCGCCTGACTTGAAGGAAGGGGTTAACATACACCAGGGGATTCAGGTTTATGAGGTAGCTCCAGTGGTGCACAGTGTCCCTGAAGTGGATTGTGGAACTGGCACAGGGGTCCATATTCCTAGTTGTGGGAGGGACGCTCTACTGACTCTAGATGAGAAGTGCAGGGAGAGGGGTTCCCCATGGTAGAAGCCTTGGTATGTGAGTATGGAGACTGCCCAGAAGAGTGCATATGGAGTGACAGAAACAGTCAGACACTGTCTTGCCAGTCTCAGCAGGGTGAGGTGAGGTACTTGTGTGAGGTGCTGGATGGTGAGGCAACGAGTAGCTTGGCTAATACTTGTGTGGGACTGTGTGATTCAATTGTTGGAGAGTATATTTTAAGTCCCTGTTTCCCGGAACTATGCTAACAGCCGGTGGAGTGTGAGTTCTCTGACCCCAGGCAGCTTGCACTGGTGGATTCCAGAGGGTCTGAAGAAGCTTTTGTGAGTGATACTGAAGAGGATGGCTTATGTTTTCCACAACCAAGTGTGGTAGGGGAGGTTTGTGGTAGCCTAGATAGGTCCCAGTGTAGTGGGAGGGGTGTGGGTTCCACGTCTGGTCTCAGAGGAGGTGTGGGAGTGGTCTGTGTCCCAAGGTGCCCGAAACCCAGTCCCAGGGCCTGGCTGGTTCCATGAGTGAACACCAGGAAGGGGGCCTAGTCTGTACCGGGAGGCCATCCCCTAAGGGGGATCCCAAAGTGTCAGGTGAACTGGGGGGGAATGCTGTAACAAGCATCCCACCAGGTCTGGTGTCTTGCAGCACCGCTCCAGTTGGGAGGGTGCATGAGTCCAGAGAAAATGGTGAGGGGGGAATCAGTCCCCAGTGGAAGGACCAGTGGGTCAGGGGTTGCCAGCTCTGAGGTCAGATCACCCGAGGACTGACCCTGGTGAGGCCACTTCTGGCCTGGGGGGTCTTCATGCTCTGTCAGGTGGAGAGGAGGCTGGAGACCTGAGCCAGCCAGACTCTCGCACAACTCCTGAGGAGTGTGTTTCCCTTGGGGGGGGTTGGGGTACTCCCCCGGAAGTCCTAGGTTGCCAGGTACAGGTCCAACCTAAGGGTATCAACACTAGGTTGTAGGACCAGGTTCAGGGTGTCCCCCTGACCTGGAGGAAGGGGCGACTGCTAACAGTGCCCTTACCTGTTTGCCTTCTGGGGGTACCACTCCAGGTGGGAGGGAGCTTAGCCCCAGGAGGAGGGGCAGGGAGAGGGCAGCCTCACCCCTGACCCCTGTCCAGGCTAAGGTTACAGGCCCTAAGCTGGTGTACCAGTTGCAGGATAACACCCTTGAACTGGTGGGAGAATTGTGTGGGACACCTGCCCCAGGTGCCCTGGAAATTCTGGAGTCTCTGTGTACCGCTCCAGGTGGGAGGGTGCAGAGCCCCAGGGAGAAGGACTGGGTGTGGGAGAGCCCACCCCAGTCTCTTGTCCAGCCGCAGGGTAAAGACCTTGGGCTGGTGGGCCAGTGTTGGGATGCTATACCTCTCTTGGTAGGAGGGAGAGTGGACAAAGGGTGCCAGGCACCTGGGGCTACCACCCCCCACTCTCTGACGCCACAGAGGTTAGAGAGCCCTGAGGTGCATGAGGCCTGGATCTTGTCACTGACAGCTGTCAGTGGCCACTGTGGTTGGCTGTATGGTAGACAGAGTTGCTCCTGGGATGGGGACAGGAGTCACACCCCGGGGATGGACTGGGCCACACTGCTGTGTTGGCCATGTAGGTACTGTCTGCCTGTTGGGACACATCTGTGAGCAAAGTATGTTTCGGCGCTGCACATATGGGGTCCACAGGTGAGGAGAAGGGTTCCCCATGGGTTAGCTTAGTGCACCCTAAGAGTATGGATAGAGGGCTCCAACTGGGTTCAGGGAGGCGTAGAAATGGAATAGACCCCTGCTGTTGCTGGCAATAGTCCATGTTCTATCGCCCCAAGCAGGGAAGCCCATTGAGGTATGGATTGGTCTACCCTGGCTTTAGGCCGGAAGGGGGTTGTGTTGGACTTGGCCCTTTTTGCTGGGTCATCCCCAAACTTTTTGCTTCTTCCTTCTATTTTTGCCTGATCTGTTCTGTTGGCTATAGGACTCTGGGCACATTACCACTACTAATCAGTGCTAAAGTGCATATGCTCTTTGTGTAAATTGTGTTTATGGATTGGTTTTCCCATGATTGACTATTTGATTTACTGATAAGTCCCTAGTACAGTGCACTATGTGTGCTCAGGGCCTGTAAATCAAATGCTGCTGGTGGGCTTGCAGCACTGATTGTGCCACCCACATGAGTAGCCCTGAAAAGGTATCTCAGACCTGCCACTGCAGTGTCTGCGCGCAGTTTTATACTGCCATGTCGACCTGGCAAGTGCACCCACTTGCTAGGACCTAACCTTCCCTTTTTTTACATGTAAGGCACCCCTATGGTATCCCCAAGGTACCCCCATGGGCATGGTGCAGTGTATGTGACGTCCTGATAGTGAAATACTGCAAATTTCATTTTTCACTATTGAAAGGCTGTCTGCCCAATAGGATAGAATGGGAGATTTAGTTGTAACATCTCACAAGTATAACTTGCCCTTGGAACAAGATAGAGAAATAATGTTTAGGTTCTCTGAACTCAGAATTTAATAACACATTGTTATGACTGCCACTTACCTGCTTTCCAGATTGTTCGACTTTGGTGCCGATAAGTCCCCATCTCCTCTGGGGCCAAGTGGAAAGGCAGTAGAAAAGGATACACGGCCAAACCAGGTGACCCCATGGGGCAAAGGGAATGGGGACGAGAAGAGAGAGAGAGAAAGATGAGAAGATGTCACCGGAAGTCTTACTGGACAGGCTGTTCTCTCTCAGGGAAATCAGGAAGTGTAGGTTCTCAGGAGTGATAAGGTCGTATGATCTTGCCTCGTTCTAGTCATGCACTGACAACGTGATTTCTCTGGTCATCACTAAATATAAATGAAAAGGCAAACACTTAGATCGACTATTACTATAATCATATAAATAATTCTTATCTTCTCTGTAATCTTAATTATGTATACCTAAAATCTGTGGTTCTGATGCAATAACAAGTGAACCTTCAAGGCAATTTTCTTACACGCAATGACTACGTTTTTTCCTAAAACACATAAGATATTATACTTAATTATAACTCTGCATTCATGTGATAACAGGAATAATTCTAATTTTGTTAACAGGTAAGTTTCAACTCACAGGACTCTTTTTTCTTTGTTTGTCTCTTAACTACTATTCTTTTTCACATACAAATTGGAGTGAACATTTCTCATACAAGCAGTTAAATGAGAGCTCTGCACAAAGGTCCTTATTCAAATGTCTTTGAAAGAAATAATTGTTCTGCTTTCAGTTGCGGTATTTTGTCACCGAAATTATTTCTTGCATATTGCCAAGTTCAAATAACCCAGTGTACAAAATTTTGTTGCAATTCTCGGATCAAGCCGAAGTCTGTATTCTCAGAGGAAAATAAGTTTTAAAATAAACTCACTGGAAAATGCTGATAAACATGTGCTTAAGATTTTTATCCTACTTCAATATGCGCTCAATCGTCATCCTTATTCTCAGACTCTTTTGTGCTTCTGTTGCAGGTTCTGGAATTCCCAGCCGGGAAACAGGAAGGGAGAAGGAGTCTTGAGACGGACCGGCCGGAAGTGCAGCCGAGTCCAGAAAAGCGCAGCAAAGATGAGGAGCCTGATGGAAGACACCGTCGACGAGGGATCTGGAAACAGGTGAGTGACGCGAGCAAACGAGACTAGGCGAGTCTCAAGGGGCGTGTGCGGTTTAAATACCCTTCGTTGCATCCTGCTGGTTCTTTCTCTCGTGTAGCACGTTTTAGCAGTTAACATGTGCGCATGTGTGGAAGAAAACTGAGAACCGTCAACTGCCAGTGCCTCTCGCAGTTGCATACTCATGTCTGCAGTTCACATTAGATGTTCAAATACAGTTTTATCCTTCATTCGTTCAAACCTGTATACTTAAAAACGAATATGTACAACTTCCTCTATCCCTCTCAATGCTTGTTTTTATTAATCCGATTAACCAAGTACATTTAGCACCTCATAATTAGTGAGAATGGGAAGAGTAGGAAATCACATTGAGTTCAGTTGAGCAGTGGCTAGATTCATGGCACACATCTTTTAGTAAAGATGATTTTTAAATTGTGTGTTTGAAAATGCCACTTTGAAAAAGTATCTGGTTGCAACCTTTGTCATATACTCATTGAATAAAGATGCCAAAGTTTGTTGTTTCTTTAACCCTTGTGATTTATTTCACTCTTCTTTAACCTTTTCAGAAAAGCTTCTTTACGTTAACATGTCATTGTTGAAGGGCAACACTTAGGGGCATATTCTCAAGGACTCATCGCCTAGTTAGCGGCACTTTATCGCAGCCAAAGTGGCGATAAATTTATCGCACCATTCACAAGCTGGTGTTAACAGCCCATAACACCATTTTACCCGCAATAGCAGCTGCAAAAAACATCGCCACAGATGACCCCCGCAACTATCGCTAATGAGATGCAGAGTAGGCGTACCCGTGCAAAAAGCTGCGAAAACACCACTCCGCAACATTCTCAACGACCAGCCAGATCAGCGATAAGACCACAAAACAGGCGATAAGGCCCGTTAGCAGCACGAAACTAACACCTGCTCTGACCTGGTGCAAAGTCGGACCACAGCCTGCACCACAAAATGGAGCCCAGCCCATAGCCACACCTGAAGGGCAACAGATGCCATGGAGCCACTGATCATGCAGCTCGGAGCCCCAACAGGGCCACAACACCCACCGCCACCACCCCCAGGACCCCCCCATGGGCGCCCCCCCGGCCAAAGACATGCCACATCAACTACACGGAATCATGTACAAAATAATCCGCCTGATGTCGCACAATCACATTTGGTGGCATGCATGTGTCGTCACAAATATGAGCATCACACATCCACCTTCGATGTAACAAATGAAAATTTATTCAAAGAAACACAGAACAGAAATGAAGACACATGGCGGCTCCCCTCGGGACAATCCGTAGGTCACAGCCTGCAAGACAAAAATCATGATGAGAAGGTGTGTCTTGTGCACATCAAAGGACAGAGAGAGAGCGAAGGAGAGAGAGAGAGAGAAAGAGAGGGAGCGAGAGAAAGACGGACAGAGAGAGGGAGCGAGAGAAAGACGGACAGAGAGGGGGAGCAAGAGAAAGACGGTCAAACAGCATATGGCAGTCCATGTCGAGGTCCAAGGTGAGTGTCACAGAGTGCATCGGGGACAGTGGAAGGTGATGCTGCAGAGGGCAGTACCAAACTGAAGCCGGACCTATGGATGAGATGCATGCTGCTGCGTCCTTCTTACCACGAGGACAGAATCATCCGCATCTTCGTTCTCTCCTGTTTCATGTGCCTCACGTGTGGGTGGTGGTGTTCTGTCTCCAGCACTGTGTGGCAGTGACACATCAGTGGCCGGAGGTGGAAGGTCTGCCGCACTGTGTGGCACTGACACTTCAGGGGGCGGAGATGTGGATGGAGTGGTGGCAGCAGCATGCATCCACGCCAGGCCTTGTGGCAGCAATGCCATGAGGAGGGTCCTGAGGTCATTGAGGAACCCAGCTACCTCTCGCTGGTGTGCAGCCGTGGCAGCCGCTCGTTCCGCAATCACCCGCTCCATGGTCTCCATTAACCTCCGCATGTTTCCCAACTCCCATGTGACATCGCTAGAGCCACTCGGACTGGACAGTTGTATTATTCTCTGAGTCAGGGCTCCAGCGATGTCAGCCATGGTCCATTGGAGAGCATGGAGTGGACTGTGGGTGTCCGTTAGGGACCGTGAGGGGTCCCTGTGGGACTGAGACACCCACGTATGGCATCTAGTTTGTCTGCCATGCGGTCGAAGCCCACCCGCACCTGTTCAGCCAGATTCTCCTGGCACCCCAAAACACGGCGTTGGAAGGCCATGTGTTCTCCGTGGGGGTCCTGGGAGGCAGCAGTGGTGGTGGGTGCTGCCTGCTGTGTGGTCTGTGCAGGGGGTGGGGTCTCCTCGTAGCAGCTGGGCTGCCCAGGTGTTGGAAGTGGGCTGCGTAGGCTGTCCACGAGCAGTTGGAGGGCGTCAGAGTCGAAGCTGTGGTCGTCCTCTTTGTCTCTAGAGAAGAGAGGGTCGGGCTGCTCTGCAGGAGGTGTTGATTCTCCCTCTGCAATGTGAAGGGGAGATGCAGTTTAACAATGTGTCCACATGTATGTTGTCGCATTGTACATGTTTACATACAGACAGCTTAACTGGGTACATTGTGGCTGTTTGGGAGGAGCTGCCTATTTGATGGGGGACAGTGGACATTTCGACAACAGACGTGTGTGTGTTTGTACTTGTACATTATCAACGCAAATTTCCCTGCAATGCCAATTGTGATTGGCCAGTGTCTGCACCCAAGCGGCACCAGTTGTGTCCTGTGTTCTGTTGTGGGTGTTTTGTGGATTGTGTCACATCGTTGTCAATGTAGATGTGCTCTGCATGTGGGTGAATAGACATAATATCGAATCCTAAATATCGAATTGCAGTAATATCGAAGTTGTAATATCGAATGTCTCATAATATCGTATTAAAGAATATCGTAGTCAAAAATATCGTTTTTTTAATTTAAAAAATATCGAAGTATAAAATATCGAACAAGTAATATCGTCAATAGATAATATCGAATAGTTAGTGTTGTAAAAAATATCGACAAAAAAATATAGAAAGTGTAAAATATCATTTTTTAAAAATATTTAAATATTCTGTATTGTTATTAATTTTGTATTATTTTAATTGTTTGAATATTTGTTTGAAATTGTATAAAAAATGTTTTGGTAATATATGTTTTAGGAGCGGGATGTTTGGTTATTAGGGGATAAGGGTGGGGAGTATTTTAAAAATATTAGTGTAAATTTACATATTAATTTAATTTTTTTTAAATTAGAAATTAATTTCAAAAACGAAATTTATATTAAAAATATAACATATATGTTTTTTTTAGGAGCGGGATGTTGGGTTAATAGGGGATAATGGTGGGGAGTATTTTAAAAATATTAGTTTAAATTTAGATATTAATTTAATTTTTTTAAATTAGAAATTAATTTCAAGAACCAAATTTATATTAAAAATTTAAAATATATGTTTTGTTTTAGGAGCGGGATGTTGGGTTATTAGGGGATAAGGGTGGGTAGTGTTTTAAAAATACTAGGATACAATTTATATATTAATAAAATTTATTTAAAATTAGAAACTATTTACAAAAACGAAATTTAGAAAAAATATATAAAAAATATGTTTTCTTTTAGGAGTGGGATGTTGGGTTAATAGGGGATAAGGGTGGGTAGTGGTTTTAAAATATTAGTATAAAATTTATATATGAAATTAAAATTTCAAATTTTGGAAATAATTTAAAATATGAAATTTAAATTTCAAATTTGATTTTTTTGTTTTGTTTTTAGAGTGGGATATTGTCTTATTAGGGAGAAGGTTGGGGAGTGTTTTAAAATTAGTTATATGAATTTATATATTTAAATAAAAAAGTTTAAATAGCAAATTTTTACAAAATTAGAAAGTGAAATTATAAAAGGAAATATATTTTGTTTTTAGAAGTGTGATGTTATGTTATTAGGGGATAAGGGTGGGGAGTGTTATTTAAATATTATTCTAAAATTAATTATTAAATTCAAAAGTACAAATTTGGAATTCATTTGAAGAAATAAAGTTAGTTAAAAATTGAAATTATAGGTTTTTTTTAAGAACTGGGATGTTGGGTTATTAGGGGAAAATGGTGAGGTTGTTCAAATAGTAAAATATATATATTTAGTGTCCTGAAGTTTCCCTGACTTAATAATTACTGTAGTGGGAATAGTAATTTTATATGTTTAGTGTCCAGCATCTTCCCTGACTTAATACTGACTGGAGTGGGAATAGTGATTTATATATGTTTAATGTCCAGCATCTTCCCTGACTTAATACTGACTGGAGTGGGAATAGTAATTTATATATGTTTAATGTCCAGCACCTTCCCTGACTTAATTTTGACTGGAGTGGGAATAGTAATTTTATATGTTTAGTGTCCAGCATCTTCCCTGACTTAATACTGACTGGAGTGGGAATAGTAATTATTATGTGTTTAATGTCCAGCACCTTCTCAGAACTAATACTGACTGGAGTGGGAATAGTAATTTATATATGTTTAATGTCCAGCATCTTCCCTGACTTAATTTTGACTGGAGTGGGAATAGTAATTTTATATGTTTAGTGTCCAGCATCTTTCATGACTTAATACTGACTGGTGTGGGAATAGTCATTTTTATGTGTTTAATGTCCAGCACCTTCCCAGACTTAATACTGACTGGAGTGGGAATAGTAATTTATATATGTTTAATGTCCAGCAACTTCCCTGACTTAATACTGACTGGAGTGGGAATAGTAATGTATATATGTTTAATGTCCAGCACCTTCTCTGACTTAATTTTGACTGGAGTGGGAATAGTAATTTTATATGTTTAGTGTCCAGCATCTTCCCTGACTTAATACTGACTGGAGTGGGAATAGTAATTTTTATGTGTTTAATGTGCAGCACCTTCCCAGACTTAATACTGACTGGAGTGGGAATAGTAATTTATATATGTTTAATGTCCAGCACCTTCCCTGACTTAATTTTGACTGGAATGGGAATAGTAATTTATATATGTTTAATGTCCAGCACCTTCCCTGACTTAATTTTGACTGGAGTGGGAATAGTAATTTTATATGTTTAGTGTCCAACATCTTCCCTGACTTAATAGTGACTGGAGTGGGAATAGTAATTATTATGTGTTTAATGTCCAGCACCTTCTCAGACCTAATACTGACTGGAGTGGGAATAGTAATTTATATATGTTTAATGTCCAGCATCTTCCCTGACTTAATATTAACTGGAGTGAGAATAGTAATTGTTATATGTTTAGTGTCCAGCACCTTACCTGACTTAATTTTGACTGGAGTGGGAATAGTAATTTTATATGTTTAGAGTCCAGCATCTTCCCTGACTTAATACTGACTGGAGTGGGAATAGTAATTATTATGTGTTTAATGTCCAGCACCTTCTCAGACCTAATACTGACTGGAGTGGGAATAGTAATTTATATATGTTTAATGTGCAGCACCTTCCCTGATTTAATATTTACTGGAGTGAGAATAGTAATTGTTATATGTTTAGTGTCCAGCACCTTCCCTGAATTAATATTGACTGGAGTGGGAATAGTAATTTAAATTTGTTTAATGTACAGCAGTTTTTATTATTTAATATATACTGTATTGGGAATATTAAATTATATATGGTTAATGTTTAGCATTTTTTGTTACTTAATTCTAAGTGTAGTGGGAAGAGTAAATTATATATTGTTTATGTTTACCACCTTCAATGAATATTGTTTAATTGTATTGGGAATAGTGAGTGATATATGTTTATGTACAAATATATTTTAAAAATTATTTATAATTTATCTAAAATTTTTAGATTACATATATGTTTTTTGCTGTGTATTTATTAATTTTATATAAAGAGTTGTAGGAAAATTACAGTATGTGTTTTTATATGTGAAGAAATATAAATGTGTTTTATTATGTGCAGTGATAATGAATTTTTATTGTGTAATTGATGTATAGTTTATAATTTACTAGTAAAAAAAACAATCTGATTATTTAAAGTAAATTAAAATGGTACATTTATCAAATTAATATATTTAAGTAAAATATTCAATAATAAGATATACATATAAAAAATTAGACATTGTTTATTTTCAAACAACTTTTATTTTTGTATAAGTAGGTAGAAAGAGAAATGTTTTAAATGTTATTTATAGTATGGAATAGAAATTAATAAAAATACACAAAATATGTCTATTTTTATTTAAGGAACATAAATTATTTTACATACATTTATTAGTTAATTGAATTTTTAAGGAAAAAAACATTTTATGATATAATTGTATTTTATAACATAAGTATTCTTATTTTGATATACAAACAATATTTTGTTATTATTTTACAAGAGTTGTTGTAACATTGTAATATATTTATACAAATAATATAACCATTTTTGGCATATATATATACACAAAATAAAGCATTGTATGGTTAATTATTATTTAATATTGTAACATTATAATGCTGTAGTGAATATTGTTTATCATTTTCAAATAATTATCACTTTATTACATGTTAATACATTTTTAATTAATATTATTAGTATATAAAATATTAATAATATTAATTATTACATTGTTGTATTGCATGAAATAATCTTTTTAAACAGGTAAGTTTTATTTAACATTTCTATATAATTGATATGTTTTTTTTATAATTAATATAATTATAAAAAATACATATATAATTATAATAATAATAAATATATTTTTATATTAATTATTATTATAACTTTACAAAGTATAATAAAATATATTATAATTTTTAAATATAGAGAAAAAATTGTACAACATAAGAAAAATATATCTGACATTTATACTTTGATATAATGCATTTTTTTAACATTATTCCTTTTTTAAACATTTATTTAAGCAGCCATTTTTAGTTCACAGGGACTATTTTGTAACCGTGTACTGTTATTTTGGGTCATTGAGGACCGGAGAAGCTCGCAGTTGGAAGCTGCGTCGCGTCGAGCAAGGTAAGGGAAATTTTAATTCTTTTTCTAACTTAATACTTATGTTTTAGTCTAGTTAGGAAATATATATTGTATTTATAGTTAGGTCGTTGCGTTTTTGGTGTGCTGTACTTGTTAGTTATATTTTAGTGAGATGTCGTGAGTTAGTGTTTGAGGCGTAGTGTAGACAGATGATAATATGACTAAATATGTGTTCTTTTGTTGATATAAATTAATGTTATTGTATTTAATGAATGTATTTTGGTATATTTGTGTGGGTGGGTATGCTTTCAATCTTTTTGCAGGTTAATTTTAATCAACTTTACGTTGGAGAGACAGACGCGTTTTTTTAAAAAAATAACTGTGTATTAGTTTGTTAAACTAATATTATTATCACAGTTTCTTTTATTTTTCGGAATTTCCTGGAGCGATTTTTATATCTTTTTCGGGTTTTTGAGGGTTTCTGTTATTTGGATTTCGCAAGGATGGATTTATATAGGACCTGTTGGATTTTTGCATTTTTTTGGGGGCTTTTTTAAACTTTAACATGGATTAACAGACAGATGTAAGGATTATTACTTGTTGGAATACATCTTCTACAGCTACATAAACCGTAAGTCTATTTTTTTTTTATTAATTGGGTGGGAAATGTTGTTAAAATTAATTGTGATATATAGTATATTTTGAAAAATATTTATTTGTAAATATATTTTTTTAGTTAAAAAAATATATATCACAAATAAGTAATAATTGTGAAAATATAATATTAATATATGTGTGTAAAGTGTTTGTTTTGTGATCGAAAAAATGTATAATAGCTGTGGAACTGTAGTTTATAATATGCTTTTGGCTATTAGGGATAGGTAATCTAGGCCTCTTGTTGATGGGTATAGGGTAACCTGACTTTGCAGTAGCTCAAACATTTTTTTAGTTTGTTTAGTTAATTTGGGACATATTTGAGTTACAGATTGTTCCATCCGTAATTCTTGATAGCTTTGTTCTTTTTGTATAGATTGTAGTAGTTTTTGTAGGGTAGGTTTACCTCTGCTTGTTGTTGCTTGGAAGGCATTATGCCATCCTTCAACACTATTATTTGTTTTGGCTTCTTTGTTTAAGGTACTTAGGTACACGTTCCACCAAGGAATGTGGAACTTAGGTTGCCTTCTATGCCCTGATCTATGCAGTCTTCCCACCCAGGTGTCCTCAAAGTAGTCTAGTAGTGGGCTTATTTTGTCTTCGTTCCTTTTGTAATAGGGGCTCTCTATTAGAATATTGTAGTGCTCTGCTACATCAGTTACAGGTACATATGCTAGTGCTATTAGCTTTTTAATTTGGTAGGCGAAAGTACTGTCTGTAGCATATTGTACACTTAGGTGTCCATTACGATACCGGGCGGAATAAAATCCGCCATCTACCATAGCGGTAAAAAACCGCCCGCCTACACCGTCTGAATACCGACCGAGCAATCACGATATCGCGAAGCGAACACCGCCCGCGGCGGAAAAAACACACAAAATACAGCCCGTCTATGTCCGAGTCGAAGTCCATCCGTCCGCCACGGACGCAAACCCGCACGACAACCCAAAACCGCCCGCCCTGACTACCGAGACACCGGCCGTGAAATTAGGATCTTCCCGACATGAGCGCGGCAAATCCACAAATACACCGCCCGCCATCGTAAACAACAGTGATGAAAATGGACACGGCGGAAGCCCTAGCGGCCACGTCCCTGCACAGAAACCATCCGCGGACCAAAGAAACACACACAACATGGCCAACAAGTCCACACAGCAAGCCACGCCCAAATACCCAAACACAGTACACATCCCGAAAACACATCCCCCTGGACAAACAAATAAACTACAAATCCCAGAACACCAGCCACAACACACCTGAAAACAACAGCACATCATGACACACCCACATAGGTAAGTACAAATGCAGCCCCTTCACAGACCACAATCCCTTGCAACACTACAAACTGAGGACGAGAGCACAGAACACAGCAAGACAGAAAGGACAGGAGCACACCACAGACACGCACCCATCACCACCACCACCACCACCACCAAACACTGGCCCCACAAACCCCCTGCACATCACACACCACACACACACACCGCACCAGCACCACAAACACAAAACCACACACCATGGCAGCACAGAGAATGCCCAAGTTCACTTCCACTGAGCTGACGGTAATGGTCAACGAGATCATCAAGGTGCACCCACAAATCTATGGGAACCAGGTCCAACAGACACCACTAGCCACCAGAAACCGGTTGTGGAGCAGGATCGTAGACCAGGTCAATGCAATCGGGAACGTGCCACGCAACAGAGCCGAAATCACCAAGAGGTGGCACGACATGAAAAGAGTGGTCAAAAAGAAGGAGGCCAAGAATCGGCAGCTGGATGACAGGACTGGCAGAGGAAATCCCGCACTATTTAAGACCTTCAAGGCGTGGGAGGAGAAGGTGCGAGGCATCCTACATCCGGAGAGTCTCACCGGAATACCGGGGGAGTGGAGGCTGGTAAGTACAAACAAATGTATACCAGCACACCGCTATGTACTCACATGCACTACCACTATGCCATAGCTCCGAGGGACAAACACCCCCATGTCTAGTACACAATACACAAGACATCACTCACACATGCAACAGACTAACTAACAAAACCATGGGGGCATGTGTACAGTCAGCCAGCACCGCAACTCCCACCAGGTCCCCTTGTACTCCAGATGCGCCAGAAGGAGCACTCCCCACACCCACACTCATGTGTCAGCCATAGCTGCACTAACCGACAAGTAACAGGTAAGTAGCCGGAACACAAAGTCAGTGGGTCGGAGGGGGGACAGCTGAAGTACAACACCCACCAGGCCCCCAGTCCTACAGCACAGCAAGGTGGAGCACAGCCCACACCCATGTGTCAGCCACTGCAGTGCACACCTTCAGCCGACAGGTAGATATCTTACCGTACATGGAGGGGTTTCTGTGGGTGGTAAGCCATCACCACAACTCACAACACCGCCCCCACTCCCACAGACCAGCAAGATGGAGCACCCTTCCCTGCCAGTACCATATGGCATCCATTGCATTGCGCCCTCCAAACCAACAAGTAGGTAGAGTACTGTACAGGGCGGGGTGTCTGTAGGCATCAGGACAGTATTACGACTAACATTTGGGAAATGTCACGTAGCAGAGGAACACGCAGCACTGCTCCCTGTCATAATCATGTGACCAATGTGCACACGGACATGTATTATAGAGTCATAGCCCACATGAGCCATCACAAATACAGCAACACCCATGGAGCCACGTCTGCATGCACAAGTCCCACTGGAGTACTGACCCAAACGGCGGGCACTGTGCCACTCATCACACACATCAGCAACACCATCGAAGTCCTGTCCATGTAGTCGTTACTGCCTGTTCCCCACACAACGTACATCGCCCATGTAAGTCCAACCTGTCTAGAACTAACAGTGTGGAACCCCAGTAATGCACATAAACACCACTGGACCCATGAAACACACAGCCACACAATGCACATCCAACATACCATCCATCTCATCTGTCAGCCCCAGTGTCATGAAAGGTATGTCATCGGAACAGCTGGCCCTCATACAGTAGTTCTGCAAAGATACCTGCCCATCACAAATAATGTGTCTGCAGTGACTGAAGCGCACATCACACTGATTTACAACATACATAATATAGTCAACACCCCAAGAGCACTGCATTGCTGCACATGGCCGAGGGTAGCACGCACACCAAGGAATTGGCCCATCTGCAATACGTCGTGTGGCACACAACCATCACTCACTCACTACAATGCTTGCAGTGTAATGTCCATAAATGATAACAGTGAGCAGATATGCTGGGGATGTCAGACATACACACACCTTTGTCTCTGCACTGTCATGTTGCCAAAACACATGTCCCGTTCTGCACCCATATGTCACAGTATGTACCTCAAAACCATATTTCACCTCAAAAGCGTTGAGGGCTGTACCCCCTTTTGCCATCTGCATTTCTAAGTGTTCCATTTGAACCCCAAAACCATATTTCACCTCAAAAGCGTTGAGGGGGCTGTACCCCCTTCTGCCATCTGCGTTTCTAAGCATTCCATTTGAACCCCAAAACCATATTTCACCTCAAAAGCGTTGAGGGGCTGTACCCCTTTTGCCATCTGCGTTTCTAAGCGTTCCATTTGAACCCCAAAACCATATTTCACCTCAAAAGCGTCGATGGGTCTGGAGCCCGCATACACCCAAGCCACAAAATGTAGGAGTACAGCAACACAAACTGATTGTCATTGCTAATCCGTCCCATGCCACATGAACACAACACAGAGTTCCATTGCCTTGCCCACGCATACACACATCGTACATCCACACACACGCCACTGGGAAACCTGTGCACGACAGTGCACGAACTGTGAATGTCAGACAACCAATACAAACTTTGCAAGGTGCAACACAATAACCTATCTCATTCTCCCCACAGGTGCCGAACAGCTGGATGCTGGAGAGGGAGACAGCAGCCAGCACAGCAAGTCCGCAAGCCCCCGACCCGGACTCACGGATGTAGAAGACCTGGACACCTCTTCGGACGAGGAACACCGAGCAGGCCCGTCTGGAGTGGCAGGGCCCAACCGCTCCCCAGGGCCCCTCCTACCCACCAACACATCACCCAGGGCTGCTGACCAGTCACAGACCCCTGCTGCCACGGTCTTTGCGGCCACCACCACCGCCGCAACAACCACCACCACCACGCCATCCCTGGCCACAGCACCTGCGCAAGGGGTGGCACGCCCGTCGTGCTCGACCCTGGGAGCCAGACAGAGGACAGTGGTGACCAATGTGGCGAGTGGGCAGGTCGGTGGCAGCAGTACTGGTGGGAGGAGCAGGGTCAGGCCAACGCCATCTGAGCCTGGGAGCCAAGCCCTGCCGCAAATCTCAAGAGTCCTTGGGGCCTATGAAGAGGCCCAAGGACAATGGGCCAGGTCAGCTGCCGACACGCGGGAGGTCCTTGGGGTGTTGAGGTCCATGGACGCCCATATGGGCCAATTCGTGACCCGTAGGGACCAACTTGTGGACCTCATGGGCCAGCTGGTGGTGGTGGGGAGGGCCCAAGCAAGGCCAGCCACACCACCGCCGCCACCACGTGCTGTGGCGCATGGTCGTGCAACATCTAGTTCCCCTGCGTCCACAGCGAGTGAGCAGTCCTCAGCCACCACCAGCAGCCCACCAACACAACCCCCCCCTACCAAACGTGGAAGGGGCCGTCCGAAGAGGAAACAGGTGTCCAGAGAGGACTACGCACGCTCCAAACGCCAGTGAGACAGCCAGCCACCCTGACCACCTACTGCACTGACTTTGACTACGATCCTACCCCACACTGCCATGTGAATGGCATGTGTCTGTTGGACTGTGGACATAGAACTTCATGGGTACACCTTGACCATCACGCAGCCATGTCCGTCAACTCATTGTCACAGCATGCACCACTTCTGTCATCACCTTGCACACAATCACATGTCACCGCTGTAAATAAATACACCTTGATCACAATCTGCTTCATGTGCCCTGGGTTTAATCAACGATGTGCAACCGCCACCATGAGCAGGAATGCCTCTGCTGTGTGGCATGTAGATAGGCCAGGAGATGTTGTAGGGATCTAGGGGTGAAAATCAGAACAAGAGTCCATTCAATTAGTGTGTCACACACCCATCACACAGTACTTGTCACCAACTACAAGCAATGTACACACATCTCACAGAGCAACGGGGCACAATGCCACAGCCACTGTCAGTGGCATACTACCCTGGACATGGACCATTGCCACACAGCACTCAGTGAACAAAAGTCCTCCGTCACAATGCACACATACACCTGCACAACTACAGCTACATCAGCCGTCGTACATGGTCACTCACCGTCAAGTGAAGTAGCGGGCGATGAGCTGCTGGCGCACATTCACAGCTTCCTCCTCTCCACTGCCCTCGTCACTGGACCTGTCCTGGTCTTCAGGCGGGGGCCCGGGCTGATCACCGTCATCCACTATTAGGGGGATCTGCTTGCGAATAGCCAGATTGTGCAGCATGCAGCATGCCACAACTATCTGGCACACCTTCTGTGGGGAGTACGCCAGTGCACCCCCGGTGCGGTCCAGGCATCTGAATCTGGACTTCAGGAGGCCAAAAGTCCGCTCCACCACACGTCTGGCCCTGCCATGTGCCTCATTGTAGCGGACATCAGCTGGTGTCCGAGGATGACGTAATGGGCTGAGCAGCCAAGGCCCATTCGGATAAGCAGAGTCACCTGGGTGTGAGGAATACCGAGATTAGTTGCAATTCCAACTGTCCCCAAGACAGCATCGCACACCAGGCACGCTACACGAGTCCACATACTCACCAACAATCCAAGCACGGTCCGGTTGCAGATTGGTCATCAGACGTGGTAGGATGCTGTTGCGCATGATGTGCGAGTCATGGGCCGATCCTGGAAACTTCGCACACACGTGTGTAATGACCATGTCCGCAAGGCACACCACTTGCACATTCAGGGAGTGGAAGTGCTTCCGATTCCTATATATGTGCTCCATGGCCTGTGGTGCTACAAGGCCAACATGGGTGCAATCAATTGCACCAACAACGTGGGGGATCCGTCCAAGGGCATAGAAAGCACCCTTCACTGCCGCCAATTCACGAGCACTGGGGAATCGGATGTACCGGTTCCTGTACAGCATCATAGCTGACAGTACATCCCGTAGCACCATGCTGAACATGGGCTGGGACATCCCACTTCCACTGCCCACTGTGTGTTGGAATGACCCAGTTGCGAAGAAATGCAGTGCAGCCATCACCTTAGCCGTGGGGGTAAATGCAGTTGGATACACCCTGCGAGGACGGAGGTGGGGTTCCAACAAGGCACATAGGCGATGCAGGGTGGGTCGGTCCAGACGGAATTTCCGGATTACCTCCACGTCCTCCATATCTGCCAGCAATTGGTAGGGGCGATGTATGTTTGGTCTCCTCCTAGGAAAGATGGAAGTGGACACATGTCAAAGCAACACGCCACATGGCATTTTCACAAACACAAAACAAAAATGACTGACCAAGCAATTGAATCACAGAACAGCTGACAAGTAGGGACAGCACAGCCACAATACACTTACACAGGTCCCCTTACCAATAGCAATGAGCAGTGACACAAACCATTGCTATGAGCATGCACATGGGGATTTAGGCCTTAATAACTTGTAAGGCATGACGATGATATCAGACTGCATATTTGGGAAGCGGCAACACCACGGCAATATAACTAGCTGCTGTGCCTGACACAGCTTCCGAGGCTGGGTGAGTATGGCACACACCAACAACGCAATGGACACAGGCTGAGCGGCAAAAACAAGTGGGTCCTGTTGCACGAGGGGATATGAGACAGTCATTGATGTCCCTACTTCACCCTATGTACAGCACTGTACGGATCACACCTCCAAAACACATTGACAGGTGTACACATTGACAGCTCCATGACAACACAGCTGTGTGATTGCAAATACACATCACAAGTGACACGTAATGTAGCACGTGCCAAGTGGGAGATGTGCATAGTGAAAGATGGCATGTGTGTGCATATGCATGTCCCATGCTCCCATGCCAATGTGTACATGATGATGTGCCAACAGACATGTGGAGGCTGAGCACTGGCCGTCCCTGCCCATGCGCACAGCATGTTGTGGCCCTGTCCAGTGTGGACCTGCTCCCACACACAAGTCATGGCCACACCTGCAGATGCATTGCGCACATCATACTGTGTAGTGCACATGGCATCAGCGGACTGTACCCGCCATGGGCCAGGCCCTTACGGCCAACTCCAATGGCCCTCGCGGTTGCACCCTGCGTGTCCCGCAATGGAGGAAAGCGTCACGGGCCAGCTGGAAGAAGGCCATCGTCTGCAATTTAAGCAGGCAGACACGGTACACCAATTGCAGCGGCTTGGACCCACTGAAACTGCCCCAGGGGGCTATATGACTGTGGGAGTGAGACCAGCATTACCACAGCTACCAGGGACTGCAGCCTGGCATTCCTCAACAACACCTGCTGCTGCCACCTGTCCACCTTAACGTCGATGACGCTGAAGATATGTCCAGGTCCACTCACCAGCGAGGAGCTGGAGATCCTGGATTCCGAGCTCCACGCACACTGCACATGGCTATCCCTTGCAAAAGTTGTGTGCGTGAGTGCATGTGGGGGACACACATGTCGTTGATCCGTAGCACCATGAGTCAGAGCCTGTGGGGTTCCAACATGCACTGCTCACCATGCTTACTGCAGGTGGCAGGGGTATGTGAGCTCCTGGGCGCTTTGCCATGTCTGTCCCTCACGAGTGGTGGTACATGGCAACTTCATGTCAGACATCCAGTGACACAGCCAATTGGCAATGCAGGTCTCAGAGCACTTGTTGCTCGTGAGAATGGCAGGCTGGGGCCATGCTGCCCTTCTCAGTCCCAGCAGGCCTGGGCTGCACATTGACTGCACAATGCCAGTAGGTGACAACACAGACTGCCCAGTGGGTTACATGTGTCTTCTGTTCAGGACCCTCCGGAAAAGTGCTACCTCAGCACTGTCGATTGGACACACCATGCCTCATGATAGGGATGTGTGTGAGAGATAGTGGCACAGAATGTGACCTCCATTGCGGGGTGGGCCATGCACAGGGCGAGTATGTTGATGGTTGCGCAGTGTTGGACACAGTGGGTACACCCACACAGATGTGTTGCCTTGTGATCTTTGTGTAAGTCCACCTGACAATGGACAGTAGATGTGGACAGGCTACACATTGCTCGATGTGCTGTCAACCTGCATGTGAATGGGTTGGACAGGTACTGTGTACACACTCCCAGCAGCATGCATTCACGTTGTGTTGTACACATGCTGTTAGGCCATGTCCGATTACTTCCTGGCTCTGTTGCACGTCTCGGAGTATTTGGGATGGGTCAGCAGCATGCCACTGTGATTGGTGGATGTGTGTGATGTTGAGAAGTGCATTAGTGACATTCCAAGCCTCCTGTGCACCATCCCTGCAGTTGGAATTCCTCCAGCCCAAGGACTTTGAGGAGCCATTGCTACCAAGTTGATGCCTTTGTGTGTGTGTGACCGACAGTGCAGCCAATTCCACAAAGGGTGTGACGGCATCTGCCGGATGGGCCACTACGTGGCGTTGACGGATCGGGGGATGCCCCCTCGTATTGTCAGGTTAGCACGGCGCTGCATTTCACCAGTAATGGTCTGCATCTTGACAGTCACACGGCCTGTGCCGGATGCACGTTTGTTGGGGCATCAGCAGCAAGCAAGTTTACAGTCTTGTGGGATGGTGTCTTTTGCTGTGAGAGGCAGCATGTGTCCACAGCCTACCCATGATCTGGGTAATGTGATGTTTGTTTTGTGATGCAGTGTGTAGTAACTGTAGTCTGTGCTGTGTGCATCTGACATGCATATGCTAGTCCTGAGGCTCAAGATGCAATTAGGGCACTCTGCATTCCCAATGCACTCGGAGTCGTAGCCCTCAGGTACAACCTGTAGTAGGCTGGAGTGGCTATTCACATGTATGTTAGGGGCACTGTGCCTACTCTGATATCGGTCGGACATATGTGTGCGATGCCTCACCTCATGTCTCTGGTACTTGCACATCCGGCACACCGTGCAACAACAGTTGTGCTCGTGTGAACGACAGGTGGATGGCATGGGTCATGGCCATTGTGGGCTGTCAGGTTGCAGTCTGTGTGAGTAGTTTCCCATTCTGCTCCAGGCAGGTATGTGTTTGGCCTAATTACATAGTGGTCATCCTTGCCACCATCAGGATAGTGGTTGTGCACAACGCGAGTTGGGGATATGGTCGCAGGGTGACACAGGCCGTGTGTAGTGCGATGTGCAATACATTCGTGGCACTAATTCGCGGATTCCTTTCCTGTACGCCAGCCATTGGGTGTTGATTGTGGTGGCTGTATACTATTGCACAGGTATCGTGCAACATGTGGATTTGGGTATGTTCTGTGCTGCTTCCCTTGCACATGTCTGTGTCATTGATGCCAGATGAGTGGGACCACCTCGCTCTCTCTCATGTGGCATCTCCCCTGGGTGCTGAGGGACAGGGGACGCTCAACAGTGGGGTAGCTTCGGATGTAGCAGCTGCACAGCTGCTGAGTGAGACAGTTGTGACCTGCGCCTCGGAGGGGCTAGACGTGTGCTGGATGAATCACAGGCCCAGTGGGCAATTTCGGCGTTATCTCTGAGGACTGAGGTGATGCATCCATGTTGTATGACACAGGGGACGTGGACTCTGGGTCTTCTTCAGCCATGCGGAGGCCAATGACCGCCCGCCCATCCACTTCCACTGGTGCAACATGTGTCGGCACAGGGATGAAGGATAGGGTGTCCTTCACACCAGGCACAGCTGCCCCAGCACATGTGACCCCTGCTGCCCCAGTGCTGGGTCTGTTGAGCTTATGCGCCATCTGTGCGTGGGGCAGACAGCTCTCCTCACTTACGTCATTGCCCATGACATCACTTAGCCACAGGAGCCATGGATGATGGAGGGCCCACATGTACGCGTAGGTGGACTACACCAGACCGTCCAATGGTTGTCACCCCCAGTGAAGGTGTGCCTTCAACTGCGCCAATCTCAGACTGACATTCCTGACCCTTTCCGCACCCCCCTGGGGAGTGGCACATCTGACGGCAGCAGTGCACGAGTCCTAAATCGGAGGAGTGGGGGGACGCTGACGTCCTGACCGGATGTGACATGTTGGAAGGTGGCTTGCACCGTCAGACTTATGGCCTCCCCTCGCTCACCCCAATATGCGTTTGCATCTGAGAAGCCAGCACGTGCACAGGCAGCTCCGAGCTCGCACCAGAGAGGCCAAAGAGTGTATGTGTGGGTCCATTTGAACGAGTTGTCTGTCTCGCGGTATAATCAGTGGCGGGACGCCGTCCACCTGCGTGGTACCCCGACTCGAGACCTGGACAACATTGACAATGCATGACAGGCTCCGCAGTCCGGATACACCACCTGCAACACACAGAGGCTGTAGCTGCCCTAGCGGCCCTGGCCGCGTCCAACTGGAGCTAATGGACCCACACATTCACTCTTTGACCTCTCTGGGGCGAGCTTGGAGATGCTTGTGCACGCGCTGGCTTCTCTGTTGCAATGGCATGTAACGTGTGTGGGGAAATAGGCAATGAGTGCGATGGTGCGAGCCACCTTCCGTGACGTCACTCCCGGGCGCGATGTGTGCGTCCCCCCACTACTTATATTTGACTTGTGCCATGCTGCACAATGAGGATGTGTTGCCTGCGTGATGTGACCAGGAGGAGCGCGCCATGACCTCTCACCCACCATGCTCCACTGCCATCCCGTGCCCTGGATAGCCCGTGCAGGTGGACGATGTTGGGGGTACACCTGGTCGACAGGGGATGTACGTGCCTTGGCAAGGGCCTGGCGGATGCACAGCAGTATCCAGCATGTCCCCAGAGGGTGGGCTGACGTCTACACCTGATGCAGCATCTTTCGTGTGGCCGCCTGTTGTGCACACACGTGTTCACATTCATCCCCAGACAGGTGGTCTTTACAAATGCCCAAGACAGCGGTAATCTAGTGCTCCCGAATCCTCCCAACACAGTGTGTTTCAACATTGCATGTGCGCACCTACCCGTCACACCCACCCACCTGGGCCAAGCGTAACTCCCGCTTCACATGACACATGTGTGTCTTCCACAGTTGTGCTACTCTCTCAGGGCCGGACCTGCAACTGTCCCGTAGCACACACACAGCACCGAGTCGTACTGGCATCCTGTTAGATTGGTAGGCACACTCACACATCTCCTTCTGACACAGTGGTGGCTGTGATGGATATTGTGACTGCCATGGCAGTGTTGGCTGGCCATGGCAGGGCACACTAACACACATTGCATCCGCGGCACTACGTGTCACTACTCGGCACATCGAACTGGGCACTGTCCCTGGGGTTGATGAGTTATGCCGCCTGTCGATGTAATCTGTGACTGGATGCTGTTGTTCCTGTAGTTGGTTGTATCTGTGTAGTTGATGATTGCAGTTGTTGCAGTGTGTGCTTGGTTAAGTGGGGCACATGCCGTGTATGTGACCTCAGCAATTGCAATGTCTGGTCTCACATTCCAATGTGTTGTACACGTGGCAGGGACTTCACTTCTTTCAGACTCTGCTACTTGTGTGTGTGATGAATCTGCTTTTCTGTGCAACGGATTGACTGCATGTATTTGGTGTTATTTCTGGGTAAATGTATCTGTGTCATGTTTGCGTGCATGCAATGCACATGGTGTGAGTCTAGCCACAGGTGGACTGGCAGCATGCGCTGAGTATGCGGGCATGTGTGAGCTTACTTGCTGTGTGGCCAGCGGTGTAGGTGTATGTTAGTCTTGTGATGTGCATTGTGCCTGGGGACATGGCCTACTCTCAATGTGTGCATTTGGGAGGTGGTGGTGGGTGGTGTGGGTGGTGTGAGTTCGGGGTGGCGTTGGTGTGTGTGTGTGTGTTGTGGCCATGTCGACTACACACATATGTTTCCCAGGCCCATGGTGGATGTTTGTAACCGTGTTGAGGTCTGTGTATATGATGAGATGTGTGTGTTGCATGTTGCATGGAATGCAGTGTGTGGGTGTGTCCTTGCAGTTCAGGATGACTCCTACTTGTTATGGTTCAGACGTTGTGTGTGTGCAGGGTGTGTCACTGTCAAGATTGTGCCTAGTTCAATTGTGCATGTCAGATTTTCTGCAGTTCTTACTCATTGTGCAGTGCTGCCCACCCAAACTGATGTCGTGTGTGTGTTTTGACAGGCATTGCTGTGGCATGCTTTTGCGTGGCTCCTACTTTTGGTTGCTGAGTGTGTGGTCAGACTGTGTGGGAAATTGTAGTCATGTGTAGGACTGTGCTTTGTATTGACCAGGCCGTCAGTGTTGATGTGATGATCTTTCGGGCACCTTCAGAGTCTGACAAGTCCTGCTCCAGGAGCTGTGGTATTGCACTGTGGCCACTGTTGCGGCTACTCATTTGCGTTGACATCCAATGACAGTGGACTACATGGTCATCTCACGACTATCGTGTACTTCACACACTCTCATCCTCTCTCATTCGTACTTGTGTTTGTGAAATGATTCAGCGGAGTCACATTTTTGCTTCAAGCCATGTATTTGGACTTACGTCCTCTGTGATGCAGTATAGTGGACACTACTGGCAGCGAAATGCATGTGGAGGACCTACTTAGCATGATTACACATACAAAAGGGGTTAGGGGTAGATGTGATTAGTTGTTGACTGTGGAATGAGGGCTTCAGAGTTACAACTGCCTTGCCCTTGCTATGCTAATGTACATTTGCTAGTTACTGAGGAGCTCTCGACTTTGACACAGACAGTAATCATTTTGCCTACGAGACAGCTTGACATCATAGGTACAGTACATCTCAGTTCCATGGTACAGGTTTACCACAGTAGTTACTCCGACACACGTGCGTGAGGGGTGACATCAGAGCATGAGCCTACGTGCATGCAGCAGCGTGTCACTAGTTGTTGCAATGTGGTGGCTACTGAACATGTCACATTCACTGGGGTCATGTTGTTGGGGGATGCATTTGTTGTCCATGCAAAAGTCCTGGCACGGAAGTACAGACAAAGGTGAGGTGACAGTTCTCACGTGATACAGCTGACAGATTAGTGTACACTGACCGGTGCATATGTTCATGTGCGCAGGATACATATTATAGCATAGTTGTTCGTGCAGTATTGTCCATGTGGTTACTGTACACAAGTCCCATACCTCTGCCTCCCCCTGTTCATGCAGAGATATTGGATGTGGTGAGGAACAAAGACAATGTCCCGAAAATGTCCGATGTCATGGCAGTGGAGTTGATAGTGTGGTGTTTGTTGCAGGTTGTATGGTATAGTTGTTGTACATGTAACTTCCCAGTCCGTGCGAAAGCCAAGCATAGGTACGGTGTTGAACATCATTGTTCAATTGGGGGTATTGCGTTGGGGCCCGAAGAATTGACATGTTGTCAGGTATGCGATACCTTCCAGCAGGGCTTCCATGGCATTGGTGTTATACATGGATGCCATCCAATGAAGCGGATGGTGGCTGTCAATGTGTTCATCGTAAGTTGTCCCTTGTAGGAGCCTGATGGGACATGTTGGATGACATTCGATGAAACTGTGATCCAGAATCCGTTGTGTGGAGGCACACATGTCCCATTGCAGTGTGTGTCCGATTGCAGCCACATACGCCATGCCCCCATAGACTGAACAGATCCTGTCGTGTGCGTCCAGGGGGCGAACAGTTGTACCAGGTCCGCCTTTGGACATGCCGGGTTGGAGAGACATAAATCCACAGGACAGTGGAAGGGACACCTCCGACAGTAGAAGACGGGGATGACGCAGCTGAACATTGCGATGCGGTAAGTTACTCGGTAACTTACGTTCAGCATGGCCAGGTTTTCACAGCCCACTATCTGTAGCAGGCTGTCCATGTAGAGCTGCATCTGTCCGGCGTAGTTGGGTAGGTGTGGTGCGACTGCCATTTTGCTACAGGGCGATGTGATGGCGTGCTCCAGCCGGCTGTGCAGTCAGCAGAGTGCACCCTCCGACGATGCTGGGAAATCTGGAATAGTCGTACGGAGGCAGGGTTTGGGTTATAGTAGCTTGTGCGGAGGACACAGGTCCTCATCCCACATGCTTCTATGAATGGTCAAGGTCAGTGGTGTCTGACTCCTTCCAGATTACTTGCATGTGAACCACATGGAGGAGTGGTCTTATTTTTTTTTGTGGTCAGAACTTTCTTTCATGTTGTGCGCTATCTGCACATTGGACGGTTTCCTTGGCATGCCTCTGTTTGGCTTGTTGTTGGGACAATGGCTGTATTCTCCGGCTTGTTTTGTCGAAATGTGGTTTCAGAGTGGGAATGGAAGGCCATTCAGTGCTATCTGCTTTCCCGTGTGTGGGCGGCACGCTGCGTTTCCGCTATACGTTGGGCCTTGTGTGTGTGTGTTGTAATTGGTAACACCTGTTGTCAGGCACCCGGGTTTTTTCATGTTACGTATTGCATGTATTGGTATTGGGTGCAGGATGGTATTAGTATTTTTGTATGGTACTGGCGTGCCTTTTGCGGATGAGGTACATATTCTGCGGCGTGATGTCGCAGCCGCTGTGTGCTTCGCCATGTTATGCACACAGGGGTGTGTCCTATTTTGGCGTGACGTCACTGCCCTGTTCGGTACACTTGTGTGGCGTCATGTTGGCACCTGTGAGTTGCCGGTTGGGGACATGACTGATACAGGAATGCCACGTGACATGTGCATTCAGGGTGGGGCTGGTGTGGTGTGTGTAGTTGTGTGCCTGTGTTATTTGTGTGCGGCCCATGCATGGCGCTGTAGTTGGCCTCTGCGTTGTGCGCATGTGTAGCTGCGTCATCGCCGCTGCGCTGCGTTGCCGTGACGGGGACGTCAGTTCCTGGTCCCGGGTGGTGTGTGCCCGGTTGTTGCGAGTTGTTTCATTTTGCCCGGTGTGACATTTGTGGGTGCAGTGGTGGATGTATCCTGTCCACACAGGGGTGTCTGGGGGGGCCATGTACATTTTTTCCACCCTTGCACTGTGTGCGGTGTTTGCGTGCCCTTGTTGTGTGTCTGCCTACCTGCGTCGCCGCGGCGCATTGACTCCTAGGTGCTGCATCAGGTACAGCATGGGGATGGCCTGGAGTGCAGGATTCATGTCGGGGTGGGCCGCTTTTTTGGTGTCCGTACTCGAGCGGTCGAGTTTCCGCCTTGGTATCTCGTGCGGTGTCTCTTAGCCGGGGGAGCTGTTTGTTTGCGGCATCGTAATTTGTACGCCGGGCGGTACGTGATTTCGTCGGACGGTGTGCCTCCATTGGCTGGCGCTGCTACGTGTACGGGCGCACTTTGATGGTGGGCGGCGTCGCGGGCTTACGGGCGGTGTTTGGCTTATTTTACACATCCTAATTGGGCGGGCGTGTGGGCCACGGCGGGCGGACGGTAACTGGTGGTTTTTGCCTCTGACAGCACGGCGGTAGTGCTTCCGCCCGACATCCTAATGGGCCCCTTAGGGTTGATTTTTGTAGATGTCTCCAGAGACTCTGGTTAAAATGATAATAGCAACCCTGGATTGCTGTGTGTGGATAATTTTTCAGTATAGCATTTATCATGGCTATTTCAAAATCAATAATTATTTTTGAAGGAAAATAATTATTGCTTTCTTCTTTTATTTTAGTGAGTATATCTATGTAGGTAGTTTGCTGTTTATTTGGTAATAGGGCATAGATGAATGGAATATTTGAATGTTGGTACAATCCATGCACTGTGTACAGCTGGTAAAATGGTTTTGGACAGACTTTGAAAGTTCCATCCATCATCCAGGTGTCACATTGCTGTAATTTAACTAAATTGTTTGCAGTAGCAAACATAATTATTCTTTTATCTGGGCATTTGTTATCAAAAAATATAAATGGTTCTTTAGTGTGAGTAATGCTTAATTCTGGTGGAATAACTACTTCTGCAAACGTTTTAGGGGCAGGTATGGTACTTGTAGTTGCTTTTTTTGTCTGGCAATAGTTCTTTTTAAAGAAGCTATGGACGGTAATTGTCCTGATGCATGTTGAGGTACTTTTAATAGTTGCTCTTTTAGTATTTGGGTAGTTGGTTTATCAGTACTGGTGCTTGCTTCTTTTATACTTTCAAGAGCATCTCTAACCTCAATCTCTGTTATGTTTGGGGGTGATTATGTTCTTTTACAGAAAGAACAGTAGTTTCATGAGTAGTAGCTCTTCCATAGCATTTGTTAGAGTAGTATTAGCTACACTTCCAAAACACTTTAAGGCCAGTTTGTTTCTCCTGTGTATAGACATACCCCATATAACATAATAACATTTTATTTTTTTGTGACATTACAAATTCTGCACCTTCAGTCATGTTGTTTTGTTTTATGCTAGGGAAAATTTAAAAAAAAATGTTTTAATATAATAAATACCACATATTTATTAAATACAGTTACATTTCAGTGAATATACTTACAATGTTTAGTTTGATGTAAATAAAATTGTCCAGGAAATGATTTCAAGCTTTATTTTCTATTTTCTTGATGTAATTTCTGTTGGGAAGAGAAAACAAACATTTTAATAATTTGATTATATTGTTTGTACATGATAGGGATTTTAGGGGAAAAGGGTTATTTGGGTGGGTATTTAAGGGTGTTTAATAATTGAAAATTATATACTTACTTTTTAATTGTATTTAGTTGGTTAGTGGTTGTAGAATTATTTTGGATGCTTTTGCTGTTGGCTGCAGAGGAGATAGATAAAAAGA
This sequence comes from Calotriton arnoldi, assembly GCA_963921515.1. NCBI lineage: Eukaryota > Metazoa > Chordata > Amphibia > Caudata > Salamandridae > Calotriton > Calotriton arnoldi. The sequence goes on from CAWUFW010016437.1 coordinate 71,215, forward strand.
AAATATATATTAGTGAATAACGTTTGAAAAATAATTTTAGGTAGCTTTGGCAAAAATATAATATACTTACATTTATTGTTCTTTTATTGGTGAGAATTTTGAAAATATTTTTCTGGCTTTGTAAGATATCTGTAGAGCTGATATAAATGTAAGGAATGAAAGAATAGTAAATTAGGTCTCAGAAATAATTATTGTTGAAGGGTAGTAGTATTGTTATATTTTAAATACAGTTTTACTTACTTAGTGCAGTTTTAAAGATTTCTTCAGTAATGAAAGTTTTCTTTTAGGAAACAGTTGGGCAGAGTTTCACCTTCTTCTTTATTGTAGGTTAGAAGTGTAAAAGAGATGTAAACATTTGATGTTTATATAGTGTTTATTTAATTGGTTGCTTTATGTTATTGGTGTATTTTAAAATGTGAGTATTTGATTCGTTGAAGTTAATTGTTTTTATTGTTTTGGCTGTTTGTTTCCATATAAGGGAAATGCTAATTAAGAAACTGTTAGTAGAAAGTAATTATTTTGTCGTTTTACTTTTGTAAAATATTTTAAACATTGTTTTGAATGTGAAATGATGCAAGCATTATATATTTTACAGATTTTATTTTATTATTGTAATTGTTTGTTTAGAGGAAAAATGTATTTTTATATATTGATGTGTTTGCAAATTATTTTTTTATGTTGTTTAAGTGTTTTATATTGTTTTATAATGTGAATTTATATTTGGTGCTAAAGATATATTTAATTGAGCAGTTTTTCTATAGTCGATATTTTCAAAAAGTCGATAATATTGATGTCTATATTTTGATATTCGATATTTTTGTTATTTTGTATGTTAATTAAATTTAAACGATATTTAATTTAACGATATTTTGTATTTCGATATTGTGGTGTACGATGTTTTTTATATACGATATTGTGTACTCGATAGTTTTGTATTTTTATAAATAAGTATGGGTAGTCGATATTATTGTAGTCGATATTATGACACCGATATTTTGTAAATACGATATTTTTGTTGTCGATATTATGTCAGTGATCCCTGCATGTGATGTGTGTGCTGCATTTTGGGGGAGTCGCCCCTGCAGCTCAGATTTTGCTCCCCCTTATCACTTTCATGAGGTGTGCCTTTGACTTCTGTGCTTGTACAGTGTTGACATGTTGCATACTTGGGTACGTTGGTCTCTTGGTGGGAGTTGGTGGTCTGGGGCATGGTTTGTCCGCAGATGTGCTCAACTTAATTGTGCATGTGTGCCATTGTGCCCATCTCCTCCCGTCCCCCCAGGCCCTGGTCGTTACTCACCCTGTTGCTGTTGTGTCTGGTCCTGTTGAGCAGTGTCCGGGCCCCCAACTCCTGCCACCGTCTCCCCACTGATGACTGTGGACACCATTTCCTCCATGTTGTCCAGCTCCTCCTGTGGCGCTGGGCTCCCACCTCCAGTCTGCATTGCTGCCTTCAGGTTGTTGGCGAGTTTCAGCTTGGTTTTGCGCTCGACATCATTCCATCGCCTCTTGACCTCGTCCATTGTCCTCTTCAGCACTCCGACTGCATTCACCTTGTCCACGATGGACTGCCATATTGTATTTTTTGTTGCCAATGACACAGTGGAGGTGACGAACAGTTGTTGATGGTGTTCTGTCACCTCCGTTATAAGGATCCTGTTTTCCTGCGGACTGAACTTCGTCTTCCTCTTCTTCTTGTCCTTGCCCTTCCCTTCCCCCGAAGTCCCAAGATGGTCCTCTGGGGGGCTTGTGGGGTTCTGGTTCTCCTCCTTACTTGCTCTGGCAATGTCCATTGTGCTTCGCTGTTGTTTGGCATTTGTTTGTCTGTTTTTTTTCTACTTTTATGGTGATTGTTCCCACCTGACGCGTGTGGATTGCAGGCCTGTAGCTGGGTTTCGCTGATTTTCGTATCGCGATTGGCCTCATCGCAGCTTTTTTTGCGTTAGTGTTTCGCATTTTTGTGGCGTGGCGTTGATTTTAACGCGGTCAGTTGACACGTTATCTGGGGACTATCGCATGGTACCGCCGTGTTGTGAATACTTGGTTAACAAGGCGTTAATTTCTCGCAATAGACTGCGATGTTGAAGGTTGCGTTAAGTTACTTTTGCGATGTGTATCACACGTTCTTGAGAATATGCCCCTTAGTGTTAAAACACAAATTATAAACATACATTGATATACATTTATGTGCACAAGGTCAGTCAAAACACATTTAAAGCATACATTGACAAACTGACATAATCATACATGTGACAAAAACAGTGAGTGTACTTCCTTTGACCTGTCCTATATTTGCATATTCACACTAGGCGGATGGTTCCTTTTCATTATGTGTTTGGTGGATCTGCCTCTGTGTGTACCCTTGGGGACACAAGTTTAAAACGTTATCAAGGAGAGAGTTATTCCCTTCTACATAATCTCTCTCATACAATCTCAATTGTAAGTGTGAGTATTCTTTCCTCAATGGCATTGGTCGGTCAACGTGTTTCGAACCCCACTTGATTCAGGGGTTCTCCTCAGGACCTGGACTTAGTCATGTCTGTGAAATGTAAAAAATGGGTGTTTGTTAGAAGTGTTTGACTCTGATTAAACCCTATTGATACACTACACTCTGTTGTGAATTACAGATTCCTGCGTACCTCGAATGTTGTCAATTTCGAATCATCATGCGCAAGAAGTGACCATGGTGGATGGTGTTGAAAAAACGAATTCCTAAAAGCAGGGATGTGCCAAATGTTAATATTTGCAGTTACAGTTAATTTAGGTATGATAATGTGTGGCGGAAACAATGCTTTCACGCCTTATGGATTATAAATTCCAGCGTACCTCCAATGATATCAGTTACGAGTCCTCATGCGTAATTTGTAACCACGGTAGATAGTTTTGAAGAGACGAATTCCTAAAAACAAGGATGTGCCAAATGTTACTATTTGCATTTAGAGTTCATGTAGGTAAGGTAATGTGTGGAAGAAATAATTGCTTTCACTCGCCTTTTGCTTAAAAAATGGATAATCTTCAACTTTGGTGCCTTCGTTGAAAGGTTGGACGCCTAAAAGGAAAGGGGCCATTTTTTAAACATGTTCCATTTCGTGGCGTTTTGTGTTCCACATACAATAGCCTTTACTTTGTGTGCCAACCCGTTATTTGCTTCAAGCTATTAAAATCACCAGACCGTGAAACTTGCCTTCGTTCATTTGAAGAATTCCTTTGTATGTCACAGCGTTCCTGCTGCTGTCACGTGGCTGTTTAGTTTCGAAATGTTCAACCGGTTCTGAAGGAAACAAGGATGATAAACCAATAGACGATTCAGGCTTGTGGAAAACGAGTGGATTGGCACATCCCTGCTTTTAGGAATTCGCTTTTTCAACACCATCCACCATGGTCACATCTTGCGCATGATGATTCGAAATTGACAACATTCGAGGTACGCAGGAATCTGTAATTCACAACAGAGTATAGTGTATCAATAGGGTTTAATCAGAGTCCAACACTTCTAACAAACACCCGTTTTTTACATTTCATAGACATGACCAAGTCCAGGTCCTAAGGAGAACCCCTGAATCAAGTGGGGTTCGAAACGCGTTCACCGACCAATGCCATTGGGGAAAGAATACTCGCACTTTCAATTGAGATTGTATGAGAGAGATTTTGTAGAAGGGAATAACTCTCTTCTTGATAACTGTTAGACTTGGCATCTTTTGGCGTGTTTCCCCTGACTTTTTGCTTTCTGACCTCCCGGTTTTGACTCTGTTTTTGCTGGTGTAATGATTCTGCGCACTTTCCTCACTGCTGTCCAGTGGGAAAGTGCAAGTGCTCCTGTATAAAATGTGTTATGGATTGGTGTTTCCATGATTGGCCTATTTGGTTTATGTGTCAGTCCCTTGTAAAGTGCACTGCGAGTGCCAGGGCCTATAGACCAAATGCTGTTGGTGGGCTGCAGCACTGGATTGTGCCACCCACGCAAACAGCCCGTAAAGTGTAACTCAGGCCTGCCATCGCAGAGCCTGTGCGCAGCCTGGGGCTGCCATGTCGACTTGGCAAGTGCACACACTTGCAAGTCCCTCAACCTTCCCTTTGCTACATGTTAGTCACCCCTAAGGTAGGCCCAAGGTACCCCTGTGGGCCGGGTGCATTGTATGCGAAAGGTAGGACATGCCCTGGTGTGTGTGGCATGTCCTGATAGTGAATTACAGCCTAGTTCGTTTTTCACTATTGCAAGGCTACCTGTTCCCCATAGGCCAGAACGGGCAGTTTTGATTATTACAGCTTATAATCCTAACTGACCCCGGAAACATGGTAGAATTTCGAGTTTAGTATGTCTGGACTCAGAATGATAAAATGCATCTTTTAGTGAAGTTGGTTTTAACATTCTGTGTTTGAAAATACCACTTTTAGAAAGTGGGTATTTTCTTGTCTAACCATCCAAGCCTGCCTCTGCGAGGTTGTGTATTCCTTGTCTGGAGTGTGAGTGACAGGGGCTGGGGGATGCCAGGAGACAGGGTGAGTCAGCACAGGGCTGAATAGCAAGATCTACATGTAGATGGGTGGGAGGGGTCGCACCTGGGCCCTGAATAGGACAGTGCCTTCCCTCCACAATGCTGGCTCCACCTCCTGTGGTGCGTCTGATGTCCCTGGCCTACTCACTGAAAGAAGGGACGGAGACTTGTCAACAAAGTGCTCCAGAACTGGTTTGGACTAGGCAAAGGCCTCTCTGCCTTCAGAGAACAAAGGAATTTGGGATATAAATATTGGGGCCCTGACCCCATGAATTTAGATCTCGCTGGAATCAAGGAACCTGCCAAGACGAAGAGCTGGAAGAGCTGCCAGGAGGAGTACTGCCCCTTTGCTGTGTTGTTGCTTTGTTGGGTTGGCCTGCAGCTGCTGCTTCTGCCTTGGGCAGTGAAAGGACTGGACTGAACTTTCTACAAACTTGTGCTGAGTATCTCCAAGGGCCTGAAACCGAGCTGGCCTCCTGTTAAGAAGTCTCAGGGACTACAAAGACTTCACAAGCCTCTGGGTACCGCTTCTGGAACGCTGTTTCAGTTGCCACAGAGGAAGGGAACTGCAACCGACTCCGTCAACCGAATCCATCCCTGGCCGGTGACCTGTTTGCACCGCAGACCGCATCGCCCCGCTTCGCATCGCAACCCTGGTCTCACCGTGGGCGACGTCCGACGCCGCCAACATCGAGCCGCTGTTTGCACCGTGACCTGTGGGCACCGCAGTTCGCATCGCATCGCTTCACTGAACCAACCGGACCCGACCAACGCGGTCGCTGCAACTGGCTCAAGAGTCGTGACCGCACCGCATTTGGGGCACCGCTCGCACGTCTGCGACGCACCGCTCCGACTCGCACCGCTGTCCGACGCCAGCTCCCGCACTCCGGCTAGGTCGCCTGCATCGCAACCGGTCAGCACCGCACCGAGCATCGTCTCACCCTGCATCGCACGCCTTGGACTCACCGACTCCGTCTGCACGACGCTCATCGAGACACTGCCTGCACCGCATCGAGGGACACCGCACCTTGCACCGCTCCGTCTTGCACCGCAACCGCGACGAACGCCGACCGGCTCGTACACTCCGTACCAGCCACAACGAGAAAGGTACTGTAACCGAGTCTGTTCATGACTCTGCTGGCCCGTATCGACGCGGTCAGCTGGAACTGTTAGACTCTGTGGTTTTCAGCATCGCGGTAGACTCGGACGGAGCTACCGACTCGTACGAACTTTGTTTTTGGACTATTCCTGCAAAGAAGAAGTTACCTTATCAAGTATTCGTTTTTAAAGTATAGTATTGTGGATTTTTGTCGTAATTGGTCTTGTCTTGAGTATATAAAATATTGGTTATTTTTCTAAACTGGTGTGGTGTCCGTTTGTAGTGCTTACACTGTATTACTGTTGGTTATGTGCAAATGCTTTACACACTGCCTCTGAATTAAGCCTGACTGCTCGTGCCAAGCTACCACGAGGGTGAGCAGGGGTTACTTCACGAGTGTAACACCCTTACCCTGACTAGGAAGAAGGGTCCCTACTTGGACAAAGGTGCAAGCCCTTGCCAACTAGAGATTCCATTTCTAACATTGGTTGTCAGCGGTGAGGATAGGACTTGTGTTTGCACTTGACTTACAGTGATTGGTGTGCACTACTACCATATCGCAGACCATTACGTACCACATACTGGTTCTTTTTCTTTTGGCCTATTTTTGATCTTGCCAGTTTTCAACTCACTACTTTCATCATGCCTGAATCAACTGCATCATCCGTTGCATCTCTGGAAATTATCTTTGAGGAGGATAGGTTGGAAACCTACGCCGTAAAGGAACTACGAGCGATTTGTAAAAACCTGAAAGTCCAAATTAAAGGCCTCACAAGGAAGGAGGAGCTACAGAAGGCGCTGAGGGCCTGGGTAGCAGCCAGACATGCCAGTGGGCAGCCTGGTAATCTCAGTGAGGAGGTGGAGGAGCCTATTTCCAGGGTGGATGTGCTGTTGGGTAGGGGGAACCCGCCAGGTCAGGCAGCAGCAGTCTGTCCCCAGAGGAGCTGGAGGACAGGCGGGAGGCAAGGCAGTTTGAGCTGCAGAAGCTCAGGCTGGAGAGTGAGCGGGAGGAGAAAAGATTGGCCATAGAGGAGAGGAAGATGCTCTTAGAGCATGAGAGAGAACTGAAGGAGCTAGAACTTAGGAGTAAGTCAGGCTCGGATGGTGGCAGCAATTCGTCCAGAAAGGCAGACAGGATTGTGCACATTCCCAAGAACGTAGGCAAGGAGTTCAAGAAGGGGGATGACATACAAAGGTGGTTTCAGGGTTATGAGGCAGCCATACACATGAATGGGGTCCCTGAGGAGAATTGGGGAGCAGGATTGTGGCCACTTTTCCCAGAAGAAGCAAGGGATGCTCTGATAGCTTTGGGTAAGGGGTATCACCTCACCTATGCTGACATGAAGGATACCCTTCTCACGAAGTATGGTCTTACTCCTGAAAAGTACAGGGATCAGTTCAGGTCCAGTAAGAAGTCTGATGCCAACACTTGGTTGGAATGTGTGGATGTGTTCTGCAGGTCTCTGGATGGTTGGGTAAAGGGCAGTAGTGTAACAGATTTTCAGGGGCTCTACAACTTGATTGCATGGGAGCACTTGTCTAGTCTATGTTTTGCAGATCTGCGCCAGCACCTAGTTGATAGTAAGCTAACTGACCCCAGGAAGCTTGCTATGGAAGCGGACCGCTGGGTGAGTACCAGGGTCCACAAGAAAGCGTTTGGGGGAGACTCAGCCAAAGGTGGGCAGGGTCCCCAGCAGAAAGGTGGGGGGGACAAGGGTAAAGCACAGGAGTTCTCTAAAGGGCCCCAAACTAGTACCCAGGGTAAAGGTTCCCAGCCCCCGGTGATAAGAAGAAAGGGGTCTCTACAGGGAAGCCTGTTGAGACCGGCCCCCGTAAGTGTTATGCATGTGACCAGGTAGGTCACTTTAAGGGGACCCCAAGTGCCCAAAGGGGACACAGCCACCCACCGGTGGACAGTCCAAAGTGTTGGCTAGTGTAGCACTTGGGGAGGAGGGGTGCCCACAGGAGGGTGGGGATCCCGCAGAAATGACCCTTGTCTCACTAGGGGACAGTGAGATGGTCCCAGGAAACCAGGTGCCCCCTAACACAAAGAAATATAGCACCTGGGTGACCATTAATGGGAACAGGGTAGAGGCTCTCAGAGATACTGGAGCCAGTGTGACCTCAGTCCGGTGTCACCTGGTGTCTGAGAAGCAAGTAGTCCCAGGAGCATTCCACCAAGTAGTTGCTGTCGACAACTCTGAGCGCCAGTGTATGGTGGCGCAGGTTCCCTTTGAATGGGGGGGTCTCAGGTCCCTTGAGGGTGGTTGTGAGCCCTACCATGCCTGTAGATTGTCTGCTAGGAAACGACCTGGAGCAGTCCTTATGGAAGGAGGTTGAGCTCAGGTCTCACTTGGAGATGCTTGGGTTGCCAGAGTGGGCATGCGTGTCTACTCGGTCAATGGCAGCCAGAAAGGGTGATCAAGAGGACTTGGAGCCTGAAACAGTGGCCCAAGTCCCTGCCAAGAGAAAGGGCAGGGGCGCGGGAAACCGGCCCCCGAAGTTCCCACGGACCGGGAGGAGGCGGACCTCGAGGGGGACGCCCCGGTGCCTACAGGGGAGCAGGTAGCAGAACTGGGAGACATCTCTGAGCTGACCCATTGGCAGCAAGAAGGGGTCCCACCAGGGAGGAGTTCTGCAGGGAGCAGAACGAGAGCCCTACTCTGGAGGGTCTGCGGCGGCAGGCTACAGACCAGGCAGCTGGTAATCAGTCCGGGTCACATCTGATCTACTGGGAGAGTGGTCTCCTATACAGTGAGCCTAAGGTTGCTGAGCCTGGGTCAGCCCGTGTGCTGGTGGTACCCCAGCGCTTCAGGACCTTCCTACTGGGTCTGGCTCATGACGTGCCTTTGGCAGGACATTTGGGGCAGGACAAGACCTTTGACAGGCTTGTCACCCACTGCTTTTGGCCCCAAATGCGAAGGCAGTCAGATGCACACTGTAGGTCTTGCCAAACTTGCCAGGCAAGTGGTAAGAGTGGGAGGAAGGTCAAAGCTCCTCTCCAACCTTTTCCTGTTGTTGGTACACCCTTTGAAAGGGTAGGGATGGATATTGTGGGGCCACTGGATCCCAAGACAGCCATGGGCAACAGGTACATCCTGGTCTTGGTGGACCATGCCACCCGGTACCCGGAGGCAATCCCTCTCAGGACAACGACGGCGCCAGTGGTGGGCCGGGCGTTAATGGGGATCTTTTCCCGTGTGGGATTCCCCAGAGAGGTGGTTTCTGATAGGGGGACCAATTTCATATCGAAGTATATGACATGCCTGTGGAAGGAGTGTGGTGTAACCTACAAGTTCACCACTCCTTACCACCCACAAGGAAACGGTCTGGTGGAGAGATTCAACCAGACCTTGAAAGGCATGATCAAGGGTCTAACAGAACCCATGAGGCGTAAGTGGGACGTCCTCTTGCCATGCCTACTCTTTGCATACAGGGAGGTGCCTCAGAAGTCTCTTGGGTACAGCCCCTTTGAGCTCCTGTATGGCCACCCTGTCAGAGGACCTCTGAGTTTGGTAAAGGAAGGCTGGGAGGCAGCTCCCAGGAAAACTCCCCAGGATGTATTTAGCTACATGCTGGCCTTTAGAAAACCAAACTGCCCGCTTCAGGAAACTCGCTCAGGCGAACCTAGAAGCAAGCCAGGAAGAAATGAAGAGATGGTATGACCAGAATGCCACTCTGGTCGAATTTCAACCTGGGCAAAAAGTGTGGGTCATGGCCCCAGTGGCACCTTGTGCCTTGCAGGACAAGTGGACTGGGCCATATGAGGTAAAGGAGCGCAAAAGTGACGTCACCTACCTGGTGGATTTGCAGGCTCCAAGGAACCCTTTGAGGGTCCTTCACGTGAACCGCCTCAAGCCCCACTTCGAGAGGTCCGAAGTGAGTATGCTCTTGGCGACAGATGATGGGGTGGAAGAGGAGAGTGAGCCTCTCCCTGACCTCCTGTCTACCAAGGAGCATGATGGGTCAGTAGAGGGTGTGATCCTCTCCCCTACTCTGACTCAGGAGCAGCAGGGGGACTGTCGCCAGTTGTTGGGACAGTTCGCCCCACTGTTCTCTCTGACCCCCGGTGTTACTCACTGGTGTACCCATGACGTGGACACTGGTGACAGCCCTCCTGTGAAGCACAAGATTTACAGGTTGACTGACCGGGTCAGAGCCAGCATCAAGGAGGAGGTCTCTAAGATGTTGGCATTAGGGGTGATTGAGCCCTCCCACAGTCCTTGGGCCAGCCCAGTGGTCTTGGTCCCAAAGGCTGCTGCGCCCGGTGCCACTCCAGAACTCCGGTTTTGTGTGGACTACCGTGGGCTCAATGCCGTCACCAGGACTGACGCGCACCCCATCCCCAGAGCTGATGAGCTCATTGATCGGTTGGGAGCTGCCCGGTTCCTCAGCACGTTTGATTTAACGTCTGGGTACTGGCAGATTGCCTTAACCGATGGGGCCAAGGAGAGATCAGCGTTCTCAACCCCAGAAGGTCATTACCAATTCCGGGTGATGCCCTTTGGGTTGAAGAATGCCCCTGCCACCTTTCAGAGGTTGGTCAATCAGGTGTTGGCTGGGCTGGAGGATTTCAGTGCCGCCTACCTGGATGACATTGCTGTGTTCAGTTCCAGCTGGGAAGAACATTTACAGCACCTTGAGAAAGTGTTGAGGGCTCTGCAAGGTGCAGGCCTCACGATCAAGGCCAGTAAGTGCCAGATCGGGCAGGGGTTCGGAGGTGTACTTGGGACACCAGGTAGGAAGCGGCCAGGTGGCGCCCCTACAACCCAAGATTGACACCATTCTGGCTTGGGAACCCCCAAGACCCAGACAGAGGTGAGAGCCTTCTTAGGTCTCACCGGCTACTATAGGAGATTTGTTAAGGGCTATGGCACCATCGTTGCCCCCTTAACAGAGCTGACCTCTAAGAGGCAGCCCAGGAAAGTGATCTGGACTGAGTCCTGCCAGAAAGCTTTTGATGCCCTGAAGGCAGCCATGTGCACGGCGCCCGTGCTCAAGGCACCTGACTTCTCCAAGGAATTCGTCGTGCAGACTGACGCTTCAGAGCATGGTGTGGGAGCGGTGCTCTCACAACTGAACGAAGAGGGCCTGGATCAGCCTGTAGTCTTCCTTAGCAGGAGACTACTTCCCAGGGAACAGAGGTGGAGTGCCATAGAAAGGGAAGCTTTTGCTGTGGTCTGGGCGCTGAAGAAGTTGAGACCATACCTGTTTGGGACTCACTTCCGGGTTCAGACAGACCACCGGCCCCTCAGATGGTTGATGCAAATGAGGGGTGAGAATCCAAAACTGCTGAGGTGGTCCATCTCCCTACAGGGAATGGACTTTACGGTGGAACACCGTCCTGGTACAGAACACGCCAACGCAGATGGTCTGTCCAGGTTAATCCGCCTTAGTGAAGAGAACTCCAATGTGGTTGGGTAGTTCTCCCTACTTTCAGCTGGAGGGGACATGTGTTAGACTTGGCATCTTTTGGCGTGTTTCCCCTGACTTTTTGCTTTCTGACCTCCCGGTTTTGACTCTGTTTTTGCTGGTGTAATGATTCTGCGCACTTTCCTCACTGCTGTCCAGTGGGAAAGTGCAAGTGCTCCTGTATAAAATGTGTTATGGATTGGTGTTTCCATGATTGGCCTATTTGGTTTATGTGTCAGTCCCTTGTAAAGTGCACTGCGAGTGCCAGGGCCTATAGACCAAATGCTGTTGGTGGGCTGCAGCACTGGATTGTGCCACCCACGCAAACAGCCCGTAAAGTGTAACTCAGGCCTGCCATCGCAGAGCCTGTGCGCAGCCTGGGGCTGCCATGTCTACTTGGCAAGTGCACACACTTGCAAGTCCCTCAACCTTCCCTTTGCTACATGTTAGTCACCCCTAAGGTAGGCCCAAGGTACCCCTGTGGGCCGGGTGCATTGTATGCGAAAGGTAGGACATGCCCTGGTGTGTGTGGCATGTTCTGATAGTGAATTACAGCCTAGTTCGTTTTTCACTATTGCAAGGCTACCTGTTCCCCATAGGCCAGAACGGGCAGTTTTGATTATTACAGCTTATAATCCTAACTGACCCCGGGAACATGGTAGAATTTCGAGTTTAGTATGCCTGGACTCAGAATGATAAAATGCATCTTTTAGTGAAGTTGGTTTTAACATTCTGTGTTTGAAAATACCACTTTTAGAAAGTGGGTATTTTCTTGTCTAACCATCCAAGGCTGCCTCTGCGAGGTTGTGTAATCCTTATCTGGAGTGTGAGTGACAGGGGCTGGGGGATGCCAGGAGACAGGGTGAGTCAGCACAGGGCTGAATAGCAAGATCTACATGTAGATGGGTGGGAGGGGTCGCACCTGGGCCCTGAATAGGACAGTGCCTTCCCTCCACAATGCTGGCTCCACCTCCTGTGGTGCGTCTGATGTCCCTGGCCTACTCACTGAAAGAAGGGACGGAGACTTGTCAACAAAGTGCTCCAGAACTGGTTTGGACTAGGCAAAGGCCTCTCTGCCTTCAGAGAACAAAGGAATTTGGGATATAAATATTGGGGCCCTGACCCCATGAATTTAGATCTCGCTGGAATCAAGGAACCTGCCAAGACGAAGAGCTGGAAGAGCTGCCAGGAGGAGTACTGCCCCTTTGCTGTGTTGTTGCTTTGTTGGGTTGGCCTGCAGCTGCTGCTTCTGCCTTGGGCAGTGAAAGGACTGGACTGAACTTTCTACAAACTTGTGCTGAGTATCTCCAAGGGCCTGAAACCGAGCTGGCCTCCTGTTACGAAGTCTCAGGGACTACAAAGACTTCACAAGCCTCTGGGTACCGCTTCTGGAACGCTGTTTCAGTTGCCACAGAGGAAGGGAACTGCAACCGACTCCGTCAACCGAATCCATCCCTGGCCGGTGACCTGTTTGCACCGCAGACCGCATCGCCCCGCTTCGCATCGCAACCCTGGTCTCACCGTGGGCGGCGTCCGACGCCGCCAACATCGAGCCGCTGTTTGCACCGTGACCTGTGGGCACCGCAGTTCGCATCGCATCACTTCACTGAACCAACCGGACCCGACCGACGCGGTCGCTGCAACTGGCTCAAGAGTCGTGACCGCACCGCATTTGGGGCACCGCTCGCACGTCTGCGACGCACCGCTCCGACTCGCACCGCTGTCCGACTCCAGCTCCCGCACTCCGGCTAGGTCGCCTGCATCGCAACCGGTCAGCACCGCACTGAGCATCGTCTCACCCTGCATCGCACGCCTTGGACTCACCGACTCCGTCTGCACGACGCTCATCGAGCCGCTGCCTGCACCGCATCGAGGGACACCGCACCTTGCACCGCTCCGTCTTGCACCGCAACCGCGACGAACGCCGACCGGCTCGTACACTCCGTACCAGCCACAACGAGAAAGGTACTGTAACCGAGTCTGTTCATGACTCTGCTGGCCCGTATCGACGCGGTCGGCTGGAACTGTTAGACTCTGTGGTTTTCAGCATCGCGGTAGACTCGGACGGAGCTACCGACTCGTACGAACTTTGTTTTTGGACTATTCCTGCAAAGAAGAAGTTACCTTATCAAGTATTCGTTTTTAAAGTATAGTATTGTGGATTTTCGTCGTAATTGGTCTTGTCTTGAGTATATAAAATATTGGTTATTTTTCTAAACTGGTGTGGTGTCCGTTTGTAGTGCTTACACTGTATTACTGTTGGTTATGTGCAAATGCTTTACACACTGCCTCTGAATTAAGCCTGACTGCTCGTGCCAAGCTACCACGAGGGTGAGCAGGGGTTACTTCACGAGTGTAACACCCTTACCCTGACTAGGAAGAAGGGTCCCTACTTGGACAAAGGTGCAAGCCCTTGCCAACTAGAGATCCCATTTCTAACAATAACATTTTAAACTTGCGTCCCCAAGGCTACACACAGAGGCAGTATACACCAAATACATAATGAAAAGGAACCACCCGCCTAGTGTGAATATGCAAATATAGGACAGGTCAAAGGAAGTACACTCACTGTTTTTGTCACATGTATGATTATGTCAGTTTGTCAATGTATGCTTTAAATGTGTTTTGACTGACCTTGTGCACATAAATGTATATCAATGTATGTTTATAATTTGTGTTTTAACACTAAGGGCCAAATTCCGATGTCGTTGGGAAAGCCCTACGGCCGACTCAGTCCCGTAGAGCTTTCCGAACGACTCATGTTCCTGGGCTCCGAGCGCCCGAGTACGATGCAAGTACGCGCTGACAGACTCGGGTCACTCGGAGTCCCATTGACGTCTATGGGAGCCTGATGTACGTTGCATACATAGGCTCCCATACAGAAAAAAGGTACGTCACGGAAAAGGGTGCCCCCTCTCGCTGGGACGCCTCGGTGCCCTCCGCACCATGCATGCATGTGTCGGGGGGCCCTTGGGTCCCCCCCTGTGACCGACTCATAAGGCTATGGGTGAAGGGGGGCCCGCTACGGGCCCCCGAAAGGTTGTATGTTGGAACAACGAGTTCCACAATCACGACTTCTCTAACAACGAGGTCGCAACCACAACCTCGTCTAAACCACAACTTTTTTTACCACGTATTCCTTTACCATGTTTTTTCGTGGTAAAGGAATGCGTGTTAAAAAAAAATGCTTTACATCTAGTTTCCCGATTCCCCCACCCCTTAAAAACTAATTACACCCACCCTATAAATAAACACGATTACCCACACACACGTTGTTCAGGATGATTCCCGTTCTCGTCGGCATGCTTCATAGTGAGCTGATGACCCCATAGAACCACAACGACAAGAAACGTCTGCACGCACCCTCGTAGCTACTTTCATCAAAGCGCTCCGAAGTTGTGTGATTGCAATACAACCCACTACGTAAATTCATCTTACTGCAACTCCCTCCTTTGACAATGGTGTGATCCTGGGCCAAACATGCTGGGCAAGAGTCTCAAAGGAAATGCATTAGAAGGAAATGCTGCAGGCGTTTTTCGTACATCGTTTCCCACAACCTGCGGGTCCCAGTCACATTATTCCCTTATAGCGCTTCAGTACTTGTGATGTTTAAGAGCTGTACGAAAAATATGAAATAAACATATACAATGTTTAATTAATTTTCGCATAAAGGTGCTGTCTTACCTGCTACGTAGGTGACGGCACCTGCCTGGAAGATTAGCAGAGCTCTGCAGATTAAAGCCAGCATCCTTCTGCAGATTCTCTCTTCATCCCCAGAACAATCACGAGCAGAAATAATCTTAGAAGTTGATGAATTTAAAAAGTAGGATGCCAAATTTACAAAGTGTGTTTAACACGTTTTCTCTCGGCACTGAACAGTCAACGAGACAGCTGTATCTTCACACAAGCATCTTGTTCCAGCATCCGTGCCTTAAAAATCTTGTGACTGTACTTCGCAAGGCCAGTTCTTTTACTTTATAAATATATGATAAGTGATGTCTACTACTCTGGTGTCTCTAGAAGGTGCTGCATCTCTTTATTGTATACTAAAAGAAGCAAATATGATTTTCTTCTTATTTCGCCGTATTTATAAAAAAAAAACTGAACAGAATCAATGGTTGCGTCCGCTGTCCCGGGAGAGCAGCCGGGATACTTGGCTCATTTTCCTGAAAGGCAAACAAAAACGACGCCAAATCGCAATTACAGTATCCGATAAGCGTCGCTTCGAGTGGGTGGGAATCCCGGCACGAGGCAGGGCTCTTCGCATTGGCGTTTCACATGTGTACATTCCACAATGAAGGGTGACACGTACGGATACAGACAAACCCCCCCTCGAAAGACCTGACGTGCGCATTCCCTGTGACATTTTCATGATTTATGTAAGTCGTTGTAAAGGAATTAGTTGTTAATGAAGGTCGTTGTTAATGAAGTCGTGGTAAAGTGTTTGGTCGTTGTTCGGGATTCGTGGTTCAGGTCATTCGTTATTCATACTTCGTTGTTAAGGATGTTTCCCCCCCGAAGTACGCTTCCTGAAGCATTTCCGAGTCGGAGGCTCCAAGTTGATCCGGCTGCTCGATGCCCGCATCGTACTTGGTCGCTTGGAAATCGGACCCATTGCGCTGTACGAGTCGGCCATGTTGTAGTCGTCCGGAGGGCTTCGTTGACGGGTACGAGTCGCTCGGAGCGTTAGGCGATATTCACATCGTACTTGCTCGCTCGTACGGCAGAACAAGTTGGTCGGAAATCGCACGCGCGACTTGGACTCGCTCCTGACGGATGCCGTCAGGAGCCCTTCCGAGCGAGATCGGAATGGGCCCTAAGTGTTGTCCTTCAACAATGACATGTTAACGTAAAAAAGCTTTTCTGAAAAGGTTAAAGAAAAGTGAAATAAATCACAAGGGCTAAAGAAACAACAAACTTTGGCACCTTTATTCAATGAGTATATGACAAAGGTTGCAACCAGATATTATGTGTGTATAAAGTATAAAGCGGTCTAATCTAGGTTGCGCCAAGGACCCAATCCTTCCTTGATTTACAACTTTGAGAAAGTAGGCATTTTCTAGTTTAATCATTCTGTGTGCCTCTGTCTGTGGATTGACTGTCTGGTTTTGGAGTGACAGCGGCTGGGGATGTGCATTCACTGCAGATAGCCACTGAGGGGGTTTTGGTGTGCCTGGCCCTTCCTGGATGACTCAGAACTGAGCTGAATGGGGCTTGGCCGCATTTAGCGTAGTGGGAGGAGATTTCCTTGCACTTGAAAAGGGCCTGTCTCCCTTGCACAATGCTGTCTCCTCCCATTGTGGTCATTCTGCACCAGTGAGGACAGAACTGGTTTGGACTGGGCTCAGAGACCCTTGCACAAAGAGAACAAAGACAACATGGGGTATAAGCAGTAGACCTTCAACCCCAGAACTTTAGATCACTTCTAGACTCAAGACGAACGTTTGCCAAGGAGAAGAGCTGAAGAGCTGTGAGGAGGAGTACTGACCCTTTGCTGTGTGCTGTGTGGGGTTGGCCTGCAGTTGCTGTTTCTGCCAATGAAAGGGCAAAGATTGGAACTTTGCTGTGAACCTGCTTGAAGAAGTATCTCCAAGGGCCTGAGTGTGCTGGCCTCCTGTTCTGAAGTCTCAGGGACACAAAAACTTCAACCCCAGCTCCCCAATTGGTGAGAGTTCTGACCTGCCAGGAGGTGCCTATTCACGTTTTGGGCCTCTGGAGGTTGTTTCTGCTGTTGGGAACTGGAAGAAACCTAAAAGAAGCAAGAAAACCAGTTTCCGACGCGGTCACTGACGCCGCTGTGATGCCGCGACCTGCACCGAGGCCCAGGGCACCGCTCGTGAAGGGAACGACACACCGCCTGGCCTGCACTGCAGCTCTGACACCCGTCAATGCCTGCCGATGCCTGCAGTTATCGGCATTCCCGATGCCAGCGCTCGCACCAACTCCATCATCGCCAGCGCCTGCATCCTGTTATCACGGCACCGATAACTGCCGAAGGTGACTCCACGAACTCGCCGACTTTGCACCGTCACCGGAACCAACGCCTCACCGCCGAAGCAACCGTCTTCCCCTGTCCTGGACTCAACACGTCACCTCCTCGAAGATACAACGCCTCACCTCCCCGTGGCAGCCAGGGAGCCGGCCTCGAATTTGGCACCGACGCCTCACCTCCACCATGCCGTGCATCGTGTTAGACTTTGTTTCCAAGGTACTGTTTGTTTGGGGGTCCATATGACTCTGTGCCCGACGCCACGCTCCTCGCTGTCGGCACCATACTTGGAATTTATTGCTATCACGACGTTCCAATCGCCCCAGGTGGAGCTATTTGTTTTCTACAAGCTTTATTTTTGCAATAACTGTTCTAAAGTCATATTTTATCACCTGTATGTTGGATTTTTGTCGTTTTGGTCTTGTTGCGTTTAGATAAAGCTACTTTCTTTATTTTTTCTAAACTGGTGTGGTGTCCATTTGTGGTGTTATTACTGTATTACTGTGTGTATTGAGTACAAATACTTTACACATTGCCTTTGGGATATGTCTGTCTGCTCTGGCCAAGTCACCCAGGGGGTGAGCAGGGGTTATCTAAAGTGTGTATACCCCTTACCCTGACTAGAATCAAGGGTCCCTATTTGGACAAAGGTACCTACCTCTGCCAACTAGAGACCCCATTTCTAACAGCAGTCAATCAATAACTTTATTCGGTCTAAATAAGAATAGACCATAAAAGTGCAGAAAATTTGCACATGGCTGTAATCACACATATAGATTTAAAACATACTTTAATTAAAACAAATAAAAGATATACATACATAAACAACATTAAAAATTCCTCAATACACCAAATGATCATGTTTAAAATAAGGAAATGAGTACAAAACGTAATCAAATTTCAGAACTTCGTTACAGTCATATAGGGAGTGGCTCAGGTTTAAAAAAGAAGGAAAAAAAAAATGGAAAGAGAACAAAAAGCTCAAATGGGGTCCGCTATGTGCCCCTACCATCCCCCGGAATTGAGCCAAAACATCTCAACCCTACTCCTTAAACCTGGACTTCATTTGGCATGGAATTGTAATGAGTCAATCCAACATGGTGTGTATGGTTCTAATAACCGCTTTCTGGAAGGCACAGATACTAAAAACAATTTCGGGTGAACTTAGAGATTGTAGGTGAATGAGAGCTGGTCTACAACGTCTGTGACCTAACCTCCGTAACAAAGGTATCAAAAAGTGCTTTCGTGCTAGACTGTGCAATTTACAAAAGAACATAGGGGCAGATTTACAAGCTTCTTGCGCCACTTTTGCGTCATTTTTAACATGGGAAAAATGACGCGCAAGGGGCTTGTAAATCTGCCCCATAAAGTGCAGTATTGACTGTGCAGATTGATTATCACAGGGGTAAGATGAGACTATATTCCCCTCTGGGTCTAAAAATAGGGACCAAAAAATTGACCCAGCTCTAAAATGAAAAAGAAGTGACCGTTTCCATTTTGACAGATCCAAAGATAGATACAAGAGGGAATCGTCTATGTATAGAAGACTATAATAATGCAACACCAGAGGTTTGGATAACTCGTTTTTCAATCTATTGTTTGCACAGTAGTCCTTAAATAATGTTTTCACCTCCATCTTGGCATTTTTGGGAATACGTCTTGGCTGAAAGAACCAGGAGGATATGCCCAGAGATCCAAAGGTGTTCCGTATATAACTCAACCAGGGTATAAAACAGGCCCTGTCCAGTGTCAAGCAGTCAGATATAATGACCCTACAAAGCTTGGGAGCTGGGTTCAACCAAATGCTGAACCATAATAAAAGTGATGCCAGCTGAATCTTATCTTCTATGAATTCTTGATTTAACTCTGAGTGCGTAATAAAACTAGAGGTGGATGGTGGTGAGTTCAACAGCCGTCACAGGAAACGTTTTCCTCTGTCTGTAAGGAACAGCATTTGCTAAAACTCCCAACCCCTGCACCATTGATGCATTGTGAAGTATATACCTACAATGGCGGGGACACAGTCCTCCCGGTGTCCGATCTAATAAGATTACAAACTGTACTAGCGGATTTATTTAATTTTGCACTAGCCAAAGCAAGGTGGAGATTCCATGAACCTGATGAACTAAAAGTTAGCCCTAGATAACAGAAGTTATCGACAGTCATCAAGACATACCCATAAGTACTGACTTTCAATCAATCACAGAATTTGTAGAGCGCACTACTTACCCGCGAGGGTCTCAAGGCGCTGGGGAGAAAAAGGGGGGGGGGGTGCTGCTACTGGTCGAACAGCCAGGTCTTGAGTAGCCTTCTGAAGGTCAGCAGGTCTTGGGTCTGTCGTAGGCTTAGTGGAAGGGTGTTCCAGGTCTTGGCAGCTAGGTGTGAGAAGGATCTGCCACCGGTGGTTGTTCTTCGAATGCGAGGGACAGTGGCGAGGGAGAGGTCGGCGGAGCGGAGCTGGCGGTTGGGGACGTAGAAGAAGAGTCGTCTGTTGAGGTAGGCTGGGCCAGTCTTGTGGAGTGCCTTGTGTGCGTGGATGAGGAGTTTGAAGGAGATTCTCCTGTTGACGGGGAGCCAGTGCAGGTTCCTCAGGTGGGGGGTGATGTGGCTGTGGCGTGGTACGTTGAGGATCAGGCGTGCGGAGGCGTTTTGTATGCGTTGCAGTCGCTTGATGAGCTTGGCCGGGGCTCCCGCGTAGAGGGCGTTCCCATAGTCGAGTCTGCTACTGACGAGGGCCTGGGTGACTGTTCTTCTTGTATCTGTCGGGATCCACCTGTAGATCTTGCGAAGCATGCGGAGAGTGTTGAAGCAGGAGGAGGAGACTGCATTGACTTGCTTGGTCATGGAGAGCATTGAGTCGAGGATGACCCCCAGGTTGCGTGCGTGGTCGGTGGGTGTCGGGGCTGCTCCCAGCGTCGTTGGCCACCAGGAGTCGTCCCAGGCTGAGGGGTTGGAGCCGAGGATGAGGACCTCTGTCTTGTCCGTGTTCAGCTTTAGTCGGCTGATCTTCATCCAATCGGCGACGGCCTTCATTCCTTCATGGAGATTGGATTTGGCGGCGAGGGGTCCTTGGTGAGGAGAGGATCAGTTGAGTGTCGTCAGCGTAGGAGATAATGTTGAGGTCGTGCTGTCTGGCGATGCGTGCGAGCGGGGCCATGTAGATGTTGAACAGCGTTGGGCTGAGGGAAGATCCCTGGGGTACGCCGCAGATGATCTCGGAGGCTTCGGATCGGAAAGGTGGGAGGCGGATTCTCTGGGTTCTGCCGTCGAGGAAGGAGGTGGTCCATTCCAGGGCCTTGTCTCGGATCCCTGCGTCGTGGAGGCGTGCGCGTAGAGTGCGGTGGCAGACAGTGTCGAAGGCGGCAGAGAGGTCCAGCAGGATGAGGGCTGCGGTCTCACCGTTGTCCAGCAGGGTCCTGATGTCGTCGGTGGCGGCGATGAGGGCAGTCTCAGTGCTGTGGTTGCTGCGGAACCCTGATTGGGATGGGTCCAGGATGCTGTTTTCTTCGAGGTATCGGGTTAGCTGTTTGTTGACGATCTTCTCGATGACTTTGGCTGGGAACGGAAGCAGGGAGATGGGCCGGAAGTTCTTGAGGTCTCTCGGGTCCGCCTTGGGTTTTTTGAGTAGGGCGTTGATCTCTGCATGTTTCCAGCTCTCTGGGAAGGTCACGGTCTCGAAGGAGAGATTGATAACGTTGCACAGGTGGGGTGCGATGGAGCTGCTGGCTTTGTTGAAGATGTGGTGCGGGAAAGGGTCTGACGGGGAGCCGGAGTGTATTGTGCTCATGGTCTTGATGGTGTCATCGATGTTCACGCTGGCCCAGGCTGGCAAGGGGTCATGGTCGATGGTGTGCGGCGGGTCTGGTGTATCTATCTTAGTAGGGGCTGTCTGGGTGTTGAAGCTGTCGTGGATGTCGGCGATCTTGCGGTGTAAGAAGGTGGCGAGGGAATCGCACAGGGCTTGCGACGGCGGGATGTCGTTGGTGTTGGAGCTGGGGTTGGAGAGTTCCTTCACAATGTTGAAGAGCTCCTTGCTGTTGTGTGCGTTGTTGTCGAGGCGGTCTTTGAAGGAGATTCTCTTGGCGGACCTGATGAGGTGGTGGTGGTTACGGATGGCGTCTTTGTGGGCTGCGTGGCTGTCCGGTGTCTTATCACTGTGCCATTTCTTCTCTAGTTTCCGGCAGGTACGCTTGGAAGCTAGGAGTTCCGGAGTGAACCAGCTGGCTCTTTTGGTGGTGTCGCTGTAGGTGAGTTTTTTCAGCGGGGCGAGGGTGTTGGCACAGTAGTCTATCTATCGTCTGAGGTTGCAGGCAGCGTCGTCGGTGTTGGATGGGTCGGAGGGGGGCTGAGAGTGAGGTTTGCCCGTAGTTGGTCTTCGGTGACTTTGCTCCAGCAGCGGCGTGGGATCTGTTGGGTGCGGTGGTGTGTGGTGGGTTTCTGGAAGGTGAAGTGGATGCAGCAGTGGTCGGTCCAGAGGAGTTCCGTGGTGTGGCTGAAGGAGACGTGGGAGCTTGAGGAGAAGACGGGGTCGAGCGTGTGGCCGGCGGAATGAGTCGGTGTTGTGATGAGCTGTCTCAGTCCGAGGTTGGCGAGGTTGTCGATCAGGGTGGTGGAGTTGCTGTTGTTGTTGTTCTCCAGGTGAAAGTTCAGGTCTCTGAGGAGGATGTAGTCGGTAGAGGTCAGGGCGTGCGTGCTGATGAAGTCGGCGATGGAGTCGCTGAACTGGGGTCGGGGCCCAGGGGGTCTGTAGACAAGGGTGCCTCTAAGGGTGGTGTTGGGGTCTGTGTGGATCTGGAAGTGCATGTGTTCGGCGGTGCAGAGAAGGTCGTCGGTGCTGGTCGAGACCCTGATGGATTTCTTGTGGACGATGGCGATTCCTCCTCCTACTCTGTTGATGCGGTCTCTGCGGGTGATCTTATAGCCGTCTGGGATGGCTATGGCGATGTCGGGTGCGGAGGAGTCGTTCATCCAGGTCTCTGTCAGGAAGGCGACGTCTGGTGATGATGTGTCGAGCAGGTCCCAGAGCTCGACGGCGTGTTTGCGTGCGGAGCGGGTGTTCAGTAGATTGCATCGGAGGTGGTTGAGGTCCTTCTTGGCGGGCGCTTCGGTGGCTCTGAGGCTGATGTAGCTGCAGTTCCGGCAGGTGAAGGGGCCATGAGTGCGTTTCGGGGCAGCCTTGAAGCAGTTGTGTGTTCGTCTGGGGTTGAGAGCGTGGAGTATGGTGGCATTGTAGCGGCGTCGGTCCTCGAGGCTGGTGCGGGGGGCGCGCGGCCCAGGGGTTCTGGCACTGGGCGCGGTCCAGGCGCAGACGGGCTTGCCTTAGGCGCGCCTTCGGCGTGCCAGCAGCGCGGCCGCGCAGCGGCCGCCATATATCGGGAGGTGGGAGGGAGGAGCAGCTGGGAGGCGGGAGGCAGGGGCAGCGAATGGGCAGTCAGGGGGCGGGGCCGCAGGGGACGCAGCGGCGGAAGTGGAGAGAGGCAACGGGGGTACAGAAGGCAAAAATCGGGCACAAAAAATGGGGGCACGAGGGGAAACAGAAAGCAAAATCGGGCACAGGAGATGGGGGCATGAGGGGAAACAGAAAGCAAAATCGGGCACAGGAGATGGGGGCACGAGGGGAAACAGAAAGCAAAATCGGGCACACAGAATGGGGGCACGAGGGGAAACAGAAGGCAAAATCGGGCACAGGAGATGGGGGCACGAGGGGAAACAGAAAGCAAAATCGGGCACACAGAATGGAGGCACGAGGGGAAACAGAAGGCAAAATCGGGCACAGGAGATGGGGGCACGAGGGGAAAAAGAAAGCAAAATCGGACACACAGAATGGGGGCACGAGGGGAAACAGAAGGCAAAATCGGGCACAGGAAATGGGGGCACGAGGGGAAACAGAAAGCAAAATCGGGCACACAGAATGGGGGCACGAGGGAAACAGAAGGCAAAATCGGGCACAGGAGATGGGGGCACGAGGGAAACAGAAAGCAAAAAGGACACACAGAATGGGGGCACGAGGGGAACAGAAAGCAAAATCGGGCACAGGAGATGGGGGCACGAGGGGAACAGAAAGCAAAATCGGGCACAGGAGATGGGGGCACGAGGGGAAACAGAAAGCAAAATCGGGCACACAGAATGGGGGCACGAGGGGAAACAGAAGGCAAAATCGGGCACCGATGCAGCAGCAGAGGGGCGAGCTTACCAGCAGCAGCAGCGGGCAGGACAGCACAGGCGGAGCTGTGTGGCGGGGGAGCGACCTACCTGGCAAGGTCAAGGATCGCTCTCCTCACCGTGCAGCTGTCGCCATATATGGGGAGGTGGGAGGGAGGAGCAGCTGGGAGGCGGGAGGCAGGGGCAGCGAATGGGCAGTCAGGGGGCGGGGCCGCAGGGGACGCAGCGGCGGGAGTGGAGAGAGGCAACGGGGGTACAGAAGGCAAAAATCGGGCACAAAAAATGGGGGCACGAGGGGAAACAGAAAGCAAAATCGGGCACAGGAGATGGGGGCACGAGGCGAAACAGAAAGCAAAATCGGGCACACAGAATGGGGGCACGAGGGGAAACAGAAGGCAAAATCGGGCACAGGAGATGGGGGCACGAGGGGAAACAGAAAGCAAAATCGGGCACACAGAATGGGGGCACGAGGGGAAACAGAAGGCAAAATCGGGCACAGGAGATGGGGGCACGAGGGGAAACAGAAAGCAAAATCGGGCACACAGAATGGGGGCACGAGGGGAAACAGAAGGCAAAATCGGGCACAGGAGATGGGGGCACGAGGGGAAACAGAAAGCAAAATCGGGCACACAGAATGGGAGCACGAGGGGAAACAGAAGGAAAAATCGGGCACAGGAGATGGGGGCACGAGGGGAAACAGAAAGCAAAATCGGGCACACAGAATGGGGGCACGAGGGGAAACAGAAGGCTAAATCGGGCACAGGAGATGGGGCACGAGGGGAAACAGAAAGCAAAAAGGACTCACAGAATGGGGGCACGAGGGGAACAGAAAGCAAAATCGGGCACAGGAGATGGGGGCACGAGGGGAACAGAAAGCAAAATCGGGAACAGGAGATGGGGGCACAAGGGGAAACAGAAAGCAAAATCGGGCACACAGAATGGGGGCACGAGGGGAAACAGAAGGCAAAATCGGGCACCGAGGCAGCAGCAGAGGGGCGAGCTTACCAACAGCAGCAGCAGGCAGGACAGCACAGGCGGAGCTGTGTGGCGGGGGAGCGACCTACCTGGCAAGGTCAAGGGTCGCTCTCCTCACCGCGCAGCGGGCGCCATATATTGGGAGGTGGGAGGGAGGAGCAGCTGGGAGGCGGGAGGCAGGGGCAGCGAATGGGCAGTCAGGGGGGCGGGGCCGCAGGGGACGCAGCAGCAGGAGTGGAGAGAGGCAACGGGGGTACAGAAGGCAAAAATCGGGCACAAAAAATGGGGGCACGAGGGGAAACAGAAAGCAAAAAGGACACACAGAATGGGGGCACAAGGGGAAACAGAAAGCAAAATCGGGCACACAGAATGGGGGCACGAGGGGAAACAGAAGGCAAAATCGGGCACAGGAGATGGGGGCACGAGGGGAAACAGAAAGCAAAATCGGGCACACGAGATGGGGGCACGAGGGGAAACAGAAAGCAAAATCGGGCACAGAAGATGGGGACACGAGGGGAAACAGAAAGCAAAATCGGGCACACAGAATGGGGGCACGAGGGGAAACAGAAGGCAAAATCGGGCACAGGAGATGGGGGCACGAGGGGAAACAGAAAGCAAAATCGGGCACACAGAATGGGGGCACGAGGGGAAACAGAAGGCAAAATCGGGCACAGGAGATGGGGGCACGAGGGGAAACAGAAAGCAGAATCGGGCACACAGAATGGGGGCACGAGGGGAAACAGAAAGCAAAATCGGGCACAGGAGATGGGGGCACGAGGGGAAACAGAAAGCAAAATCGGGCACACAGAATGGGGGCACGAGGGGAAACAGAAGGCAAAATCGGGCACAGGAGATGGGGGCACGAGGGGAAACAGAAAGCAAAATCGGGCACACAGAATGGGGGCACGAGGGGAAACAGAAGGCAAAATCGGGCACAGGAGATGGGGGCACGAGGGGAAACAGAAAGCAGAATCGGGCACACAGAATGGGGGCACGAGGGGAAACAGAAGGCAAAATCGGGCACAGGAGATGGGGGCACGAGGGGAAACAGAAAGCAAAATCGGGCACACAGAATGGGGGCACGAGGGGAAACAGAAGGCAAAATCGGGCACAGGAGATGGGGGCACGAGGGGAAACAGAAAGCAAAATCGGGCACACAGAATGGGGGCACGAGGGGAAACAGAAGGCAAAATCGGGCACAGGAGATGGGGGCACGAGGGGAAACAGAAAGCAAAATCGGGCACACAGAATGGGGGCACGAGGGGAAACAGAAGGCAGAATCGGGCACAGGAGATGGGGGCACGAGGGGAAACAGAAAGCAAAAAGGACTCACAGAATGGGGGCACGAGGGGAACAGAAAGCAAAATCGGGCACAGGAGATGGGGGCACGAGGGGAACAGAAAGCAAAATCGGGCACAGGAGATGGGGGCACAAGGGGAAACAGAAAGCAAAATCGGGCACACAGAATGGGGGCACGAGGGGAAACAGAAGGCAAAATCGGGCACCGAGGCAGCAGCAGAGGGGCGAGCTTACCAGCAGCAGCAGCGGGCAGGACAGCACAGGCGGAGCTGTGTGGCGGGGGGGCGACCTACCTGGCAAGGTCAAGGGTTGCTCTCCTCACCGCGCAGCGGCACCATATATGGGGAGGTGGGAGGGAGGAGCAGCTGGGAGGCGGGAGGCAGGGGCAGCGAATGGGCAGTCAGGGGGGCGGGGCCGCAGGGGACGCAGCGGCGGGAGTGGAGAGAGGCAACGGGGGTACAGAAGGCAAAAATCGGGCACAAAAAATGGGGGCACGAGGGGAAACAGAAAGCAAAAAGGACACACAGAATGGGGGCACAAGGGGAAACAGAAAGCAAAATCGGGCACACAGAATGGGGGCACGAGGGGAAACAGAAGGCAAAATCGGGCACAGGAGATGGGGGCACGAGGGGAAACAGAAAGCAAAATCGGGCACACAGCATGGGGGCACGAGGGGAAACAGAAGGCAAAAT
Organism: Calotriton arnoldi; assembly: GCA_963921515.1. NCBI lineage: Eukaryota > Metazoa > Chordata > Amphibia > Caudata > Salamandridae > Calotriton > Calotriton arnoldi. The sequence goes on from CAWUFW010016437.1 coordinate 97,339, forward strand.
CGGGCACAGGAGATGGGGGCACGAGGGGAAACAGAAAGCAAAATCGGGCACACAGAATGGGGGCACGAGGGGAAACAGAAGGCAAAATCGGGCACAGGAGATGGGGGCATGAGGGGAAACAGAAAGCAAAATCAGGCACACAGAATGGGGGCACGAGGGGAAACAGAAGGCAAAATCGGGCACAGGAGATGGGGGCACAAGGGGAAACAGAAAGCAAAAAGGACACACAGAATAGGGGCACGAGGGGAACAGAAAGCAAAATCGGGCACAGGAGATGGGGGCAGGAGGGGAACAGAAAGCAAAATCGGGCACAGGAGATGGGGGCACGAGGGGAAACAGAAAGCAAAATCGGGCACACAGAATGGGGGCACGAGGGGAAACAGAAGGCAAAATCGGGCACCGAGGCAGCAGCAGAGGGGCGAGCTTACCAGCAGCGGGCAGGACAGCACAGGCGGAGCTGTGTGGCGGGGGAGCGACCTACCTGGCAAGGGACTTTATTTAGTCTCCGTTTACCCTGACCACAGGACATGATGTGAGACTTAGTATAATTCGTTTTTAAGTTCAGGCTGGACATAAAAGAGGCAAAACAATCTACCTGGTGTCTCAGTGCATTTGTTGTTAGAGCCAGCAGTCCTTTGTGTGGAGGCAGGACACAGCCTATTCATCTGTACGTAGGGCTGGGTCCAGCTCCGCCCTCCCATCCTGCCAGTGGTAGCCCAGCCAGGCACACCTATGCTCCCTATTGTGTGTGGCTGTCTAGGAGGAATACACAAAGCCCAACTGTCAGCTACACTCAGTCATGTGACCCAGGGACAGGCTTCATGCACAAAGTGGCTAGGACAGGGAAATGCCAAGTCTCTAAAAGTTATGTTTTTATAGGTGCACGTTATGTAGGCTGTGTCTTCAAATGGAGATTAGTATTTCTTCTACTTCATTCTGGTTGATGGGGTTGGTGCTCACAGTCACGGGGTCTGTTTGAATTTCATGACTAGTTTAAATGGATAAATAACACCTGTGTGGTTTGGAGTAGTTCATTAGGGTTCGTTCCTTATGTGCACAATACTGTTGGTTACACGAATGTCAGTTGAAGCGGCCACATCGTGGGCCACGATGCTGTTTCACCTAGAATTGGATCATTCATTTTGTTTCTATGTGAGTTTCTGTTTGATCTTCACTGCTTGGTTTACATCAACATGATTTAGTTTTGTACGAGGGCAATAACATTTAATATTTTTATTTATTTATTGCCAAATTGCAGTATGGTATGTGCTGTCTAGTATTATAATTGTTTTTTTCTGTATTAAGTGCCAGTTATAACTTGCATATGTTTTTGGCTAACAAGCAGCTTATTTTATATCCTATGACAATTTTATGTTTAAAAGATGTAATCACGTAATTTTGGCGATTTTCTGTTTAAAAGATGTAATTACGTTAGTCTGATGAGCTTCTCTTTTTATCATCGCTACCCCTGAAGAAGGGCTTTTAGCTCGAAATGCATTGGGTGAATGTTCGCATGGCTACCCAGGAACAAAAGTGTATTTTAACGTGTTCCAGAAAAACACCTAGATGGGCATTTCTTCAACATTAAAAGTTTGAAATCACTTCGCCAATGTGTGAATTACGTCAAAATTGGATATCAATGGATTACCTTAGATTACTAGTTGTTTACTGGATCTATAGTATGATATTACCGGCTTTTGCCAATATCAATCAATCAATCAATCAATCAATCAATCAATCACGGCATTTATAGAGCGCGCTACTCACCCGGGAGGGTCTCAAGGCGCTGGGGGAGGGGGTAAGTTACTGCTCGAACAGCCAGGTCTTGAGCTGCTTCCTGAAGGAGAGATGGTCCTGGGTTCGCCGAAGGTGAGTGGGGAGGGAGTTCCAGGTCTTGGCTGCCAGGTAGGAGAAGGATCTTCCTCCGGCGGTGGCTCTGCGGATGCGTGGTACGGTGGCGAGGCGTGGCTGGTTGATCGTAGCTGGCGGGTGGGCGTGTAGAAGGTCATGCGGTCGTTGAGGTACTTGGGGCCCAGGTCGTGGAGGGCCTTGTGTGCGTGGGTGAGGAGTCTGAACGTGATTCTCTTGCTGACGGGGAGCCAGTGCAGGTCTTTCAGGTGTCCGGTGATGTGGCTGTGTCGGGGGATGTCCAGGATGAGTCGTGCGGAGGCGTTCTGGATGCGCTGGAGTCTTTTTTGAAGTTTGGCTGTGGTTCCGGCGTAGAGGGTGTTCCCATAGTCCAGTCGGCTGGTGACGAGTGCCTGGGTGACGGTCTTCCTGGTTTCAGTGGGGATCCATCTGAAGATCTTGCGGAGCATGCGCAGGGTGTTGAAGCACGAAGATGAGACGGCGTTGACTTGTCTGGTCATCGACAGGGAGGAGTCCAGGATGAAGCCCAGGTTGCGTGCGTGGTCCGTTGGCTTGGGCGCGGTGCCCAGGGCCGGGGGCCACCAAGAGTCGTCCCAGGCGGAGGGTGATGAGCCCAGGATGAGGACTTCCGTCTTGTCTGAGTTCAGTTTAAGGCGGCTGTTCCTCATCCAGTCGGCGACGTCTCTCATCCCGTCGTGTAGGTTGGCTCTTGCGGTGGTGGGGTCGTTGGTGAGGGAGAGGATCAGCTGGGTGTCGTCGGCGTAGGAGATGATGTTGAGGTTGTGTTGGCGTGCGATGGCTGCGAGGGGGCTCATGTAGACGTTGAAGAGGGTTGGACTGAGTGAAGATCCTTGTGGAACGCCGCAGATGACTTCGGTGGCCTCGGATCTGAACGGGGGAGGCGGACTCTCTGGGTTCTTCCGGCGAGGAACGAGATGATCCATTCCAGTGCTTTCTCTCGGATTCCGATGTTGCTGAGGCGCTTCACTAGGGTGCGGTGGCAGACGGTGTCGAACGCCGCGGAGAGGTCCAAGAGGATGAGGGCTGCTGTTTCCCCGTTGTCGGTTAGGGTTCTGATGTCGTCGGTGGCTGCGATAAGGGCGGTCTCGGTGCTGTGGTTGGCCCGAAACCCGGACTGCGAGGGGTCGAGGGATCCATTCGTCTCGAGGAAGGCGGCAAGCTGTCTGTTGACGGTCTTCTCGATGACTTTGGCCGGAAACGGAAGGAGCGAGATGGGACGGTAGTTCTTGAGGTCGGTGGGGTCCGCCGTTGGTTTCTTCAGGAGGGCGGTAAGCTCGGCGTGCTTCCAGCTCTCCGGGAAGGTGGCGGTGTGGAAGGAGGAGTTGATGATGTCCCGGAGATGGGGTGCAATGGTGGCGTCGGCTTTGTTGAAGACGTGGTGTGGGCAGGGGTCGGTTGGTGATCCGGAGTGGATGGAGTTCATCGTGCGGGTGGTGTCTTCGGTGCTGATCGGGGTCCAGTTGCAGAGGGTGGTGGTGGCGGGCGTTGGTTCGGCGGTAGGGTGCGTGGTCTGTGCGTCGAAGCTGTTATGTATGTCGGTGATCTTGCGGTGGAAGAATGCGGCGAGTGAGTTGCAGAGGTCTTGCGAGGGGGTGATGTCGTTGTTTCCGGCGCTGGGGTTGGAGAACTCTTTGACGATGCTGAAAAGTTCCTTGCTGTCGTGGGCGTTGTTGTCCAGTCGTTCTTTGAGTGGCGACTTCTTGGTGGCACGGATCAGCTGGTGGTGTTTGCGGGTGGCGTGCTTGAGGGCGGTCCTGTTGTCTGTGGTCTGGTCGAGTCGCCAGGCTTTCTCGAGAGTGCGGCAGTTCTTCTTGGATTCCTTGAGTTCGTTGGTGAACCAAGGGGTTTTCTTGCTTCCGGGTCTGCTGGGAGGGTTTTTTAGTTTTTTATCGACAGTGCATCTTGAGTCTGGGGCGCGACGGCGCAACAGTTATCTACAAGTCTCTAAAAGTGTCATTTTCAAAATTGTGTTTTAACATTCGACTTCACCATACGTTAAGATTTTTCCTTACAATTCCAAAGACATCAAACGTGAACTGGGTACCTGTTCCCATTTGGACATCACAGCTTATGAAATGTAATAAGGTGACTCCAGTATTAGTCTCTGGGAGAGGTAGGCCTTGCAGTAATGAAAAACATGTTTAAGAGTTTCTCACTACCAGGACATGTAAAATTAAAAAGTAAATGTCCTACTTTTTAAATAAATTGCACCCTGCCCTTAGGGCTGTTTAGGGCCTACCCTAGTGGTGACTTATTTATATTAAAAAGAAAGGATTGGGCCTGACTGAAGGTTTATTTTGACAGGTCGAAATGGCAGTTTAGAAACTGCACACACAGGTTTCAATAGCAGTTCTGAGACATGTTTAAAGGGCTACTTAAGTGGGCAGCACAATAGGTGCTGCAGGCCCAGTAGTATCATTTCATGTACAGGCCCCGGGTACATGCAGTACCACTTTACTAGGGACTTATAAATAAATTAAATATGCCAACTGGGGAGAGGTCAATGTTACCATGTTTTAAGAAGTGAGCACCAACAATTTAGCACTGGTCAGCAGGGGTAAAGTGCGCAGAGTCCTAAGGCCAGCAAAACGAGAACTGCAAGAGTAAAAGAGTAAGGCAAAACATTTGGGGGAAGACCAACTTAAGGATGACAGATATAACAAGGCCTTTTTCTCCTGATGTCCCAGGGCCCATACTACTATGGGTCCCGCTCAACTGAACCAAGTATCCCTTCTGCACTTGACTCACACTGGTAGCTGTGGTCAAACAGTCAAGGCTTCCTCTGGGGGGGGTGGGTAGATACGGGTCAGTGAACACGACTAATAACTCAAAGTGCAGACGGTATGAACAATAAATGAATGTCCAGTCAAATACTTGCTTTTAGAAGAAAAAGTAGTATTTTATTTCTAACTCTACACATGCAAAGGAGTATGCCATTCAGAAGCAACAACACAATTCCCCTGGTCCTCCTGGATCTTTTTCTTACTCTTTTAGTCCTAGTTGTACAGCAGGCATTCTTGATCCAGGTTCTCCATGCTCAGGTCCTTCTGAGCCTGTTCATATTGATTCTGATCCTCCTGGCCACCCCTGGCCAGTCCCCTTGCTCTGTCCCACTTGATAATCCAAGCCCTGGCCCCCCAATTCCTAATCTTCTTGGCCCTCTTAGCCCTGGTATGGTCATGATCGTTTTAATTAACCCATTCCTCCTTGCTTTTCTCTTCGGGCTTGCCCTTGGTACTGATCCTACTGTTCTCCATTCATTAGTGGCCGCATCAGGGAATGCAAACCAATAGGCCGCACTCAAGAGTCCCCTTATTACTCTTCAGGATTTCAGTCAAAAGTGTCTATGGTGCTTCAGCACCTTTAGCAGTGAATGCCCAGGGGCTGCAACAGCCCAGTTTCAGTCTTGCCCATTCTGGCTGCAAGCCAGTGGTCAGCAGTGCAGCGAATGCCCTCTCCTTGGGCGCTCCCAAGTCCGGATCCTGAACAGCGAAGTTGGGCCGCTTGCAATGGGCGTGGCACCACCTGGAGGTGCAGGCTCTTCCTGTTGAGCAGAGCTGCCGGTTGGTTTCCAGTGATTGGAGCCGCTCTTTCTCGCTAGACACAAATGGTAAGTTGCTCTTCTCCTAGCAAAGGAGAGGGAATTCTCTGGTTCTGAACTGGACCTCCAGCGAGGGTGCGACGACCTCAGCGGCATCTGTGATCCTTGAAGGAACAGTCAGGTGCAATTTGCGGGCTAAATCAGAAGGTCTTCTCATCCGGATCATGACCTGAACAGTTGGCAACCATGATACCAGCAACCCCTACTATCATACAGGGTTGCTGCGTGGCCCAGTATTGGACGCTGACTCTTTGGTGTGATTTCCCTAAACACAGCAGACAAAAGTCTCATGCTTCTGCCCATTTAAGTATACTGGTCGTCCTTTTTGGCATAAAGCATACTGTGACTAAGCAGTGTGGGCTTGGTGCTTCCTTCCTGTCACACTTTACACGCCTCAGATCATGGCGGCCCTCTCCTGGTGCGGCTTGGCAAATAATGCCTGAGTCAGATGCACAGATATCTGGGGGCCAACTGGTGAAAGGTCCGAAATATAATAACTAATGCTTTAAAAGTTATACGTTTATTAACAGGCAGCAAGTGAAGCCCTTTCAGATGTGACTGGACAGAATGAGAATCAGGCAACCACATAATAAACCTTGCTGATGCATTTTCCACAATCTGTAACCAATTAAGAAGGTATGCAGGGAGGCCAGATAGAGAACATTCGGGAAATCTAATCTTGCGGTTATGGCAGCATGACAGTGGTTTTCTGAGCATCTGAGCATCTAAGGTGACATAGTCCAGTGGTTTTTTTTAACGCCCTTAGTGTGGCAAACAGGACCTGCAACAGCAGAGAACTGATAGCTAAAGGAGAGAGTGCAATCAAATTTAACTCCTAAATATCTTGACACCACCGCAGGTGGTGGAGGGGGCTCATAGTTCCTCCGCCCACCAGCCATTGAGCCAAGAAGAAAAAGAGCCATCAAGACGTGAGGTGTTGCACTTTAGGCACTTTCTGTTCATCCAGCTAACTATTTCTAGCAGGCATTACTTGAACTGAACCGGCTCATCTAGGGCTTCCTTCTGAAAAGAGAAGCCAAGCTGAGTATCTTCAGCATACAAAATTACCATATGTTTCCGTGATTTATGGTAGAGGCGTCATGTACACATTACATAATGTCAGGCTCAATGATGAGCCCTGAGGGACACCATGCATTATTGCTTCAGGCGCAAAGAAAAATGGCTCCTAATATACTGCTTGTTCTCTGTGAGATACAAACGATTGGATCCAGTTCAGGGCTGACCGACCAATCCACAGATTAGCTAATCTGGAGAGTAATAATTGATGGGAGATGCTGTCAAAATCCACTCACAAATCCAACTGGATGAGGGCGGCTTGCTGACCTTGATCAAGACAGAATTTAATCTATTCAGCAATCTCCAGAAGAGCAGTTTCTGGACTATGTTTGGAGCAGAAACCTGATTGCGAGAGATGGAACAAATTATTTCTCTCTAGGTAAGCGCTTAATTGGTGACTAACCAATTTTTGGCAGGGCTTTTGCTGCTGCCAGAAGTAGTGAAATGGGGTGAAAATGTTCCAGCATGGTTGGATCTGTAGCTGATTTTTTCAATAAAGGGAAAACAACTGCAAGTTTCCATAAATTAGGAACCAATCCATGAGTAAGAGAGGAGTTAAAAACATGGTAATGGGCAGAATTGTTAATATCAATAGAAAGAGCTAATATACTCGGAGAACAGGGTTCTGAAGTAGAGCCAGGTTTGCACTGAAGGAGCACCATCCAAGACTTGTCTAGGGAAATCTGATCAACACTGGAAAGGGTACATTTGATATTAGGCTAATAATTATCCTCCCTAAAGGGTAACACCTCCATTGAGGTGAGGAAAGAGCACTGAATGTTCTCAATCTTTTCTACAAAAAAGTAGCCTACTTGTCCTTTGAAGTGGGAATCCTAGCACGGAAGGAAGGCATTTGGGTATTACAATTTGAAAAATATCACGATGCACATTATCCGCCTTCCTAATAGCCTGTGCGCAGGATTCAGCTGGTGCCAACTTAATATTTGTACAGTACTCCTGTAAGGCAAATATAGACCTCGCTTTATCATCTGTTAAAAAGGTAAGTGAGCCTTTAGGCCTCACTCCAGGGTCACAGTGTGCTTCCACCACCCATCTCATGCTACTTAACTCCTGGTGATGGCTGTAGTCTTCGCGCACTACGAGGACAGCGCTTTGGGCGCCCCTCCCAGACCAACAAGACTGCAATCCGTGAGACAGACTTATGTCATGATTCACTGCACACGCATGATTCGTGTTTGCCTATGACAAAAAAAATCAGCATTAGGGATCCAGACAACAGTACAGTTGGGCAGTTGGGTACTCAGGGCAGGGGTACTCGTCTCTTACCATGCAGAGGACTTTTCCGTCCCGAAAAATATATTTAAAAAAAGAATATAACATTTGTAACTGTTTGGAGGCAATGAAACTGTGTTTATAGTTTTTGTCTACTAAGATTGTTGATAGAGTAATTAGATTTTTTCTTGAAGATATTAAAATGCTTGAGAATAATAAGATCTTGGGGCCGGCACCAAATTATGCTGGTGATTAGCTTATATTTTAATTCTGTATATTTAAGCCCAGCATTTTTGAGTTGGGAATGGAGAATTACAATGTACTTTGCATAATTATATAGTGATTGTGAGAGCATGCTATGATGAAGTTTATGTTTGTACAGATTATATTATTTTATGTGCGCTTTTTCTATTATTTATGTAAATCAAAATGTATATGTAAATTTGAGTTTATAACTTTTTTTATCGTTATGGTAGGTTATATTTACAAATGAAATGACTAAAATGAATCATTGTAAAAAAGAGAAGTTGTAAATAACTTGCTGACATAGAATCTGACCATCATATTCTGAATTCTTTATTCCCAATTCCGGAAGTATTGCCATTTTTTTTTTCGTTCCTATAACCGTGCCTCAAACATACATCAAAGTTGACAGTGGGAGAAATTGTCTGCCAAGCTAAAAGGTTTTTAGGTGGTATTTATCTACATGCCATTATCTATTGGAATTAGGATTGCGAACGATGCAATATTATATTCATATTTTAGAATCTGTCTAGTGAAGTCAGTGTACCTGGCTATGATGACAGGGGTTACAAATGTGATTTCTCAGATCTATTTCTCAAGAAAATAAAGCATTATTTTTTAGATGCTTTAGTCAGTGCTAACTTCCGAATGTTACTGGGTCTCGAGTTGACTTATTTTTGCTGAAAATGTGGTGTAGTTCTATGATCCATGAAGTTAGTGACTAGGTCAGACAATCCTATGTTTTAATTACCAAGTACTCAAAGTAAAAGACTATGGGGCAGATTTACAAGAAGGTGCCGCAGCATGGCACTGCAAGCCCTTTGGCTGCGCCATGCTGCGGCACTTTCAGAGCACAGTAATGTGACATATTTACAAGGATATGTCGCATTCCTGTGCTCTCCCCTGCGCTGGCACACAAACAGCTGCCATGCACCAGCGCAGGCACCCTTGCACCATGGTGCAAGGATGCCTGCGTCATGGGGAGATTGTTTTTGTGCAGGAAGGGGCACCTTCCTGCACAAAAACAATCACTACAGGCATTTTCCTCTTTCAATGCGTGCTGTAGAATGCAGCACGCATTGAAAGAGGAAAAAAACGAGGAGAAATTAATACATTTCTCCTCGTTGCTCCTCGCTACGCCACCCCTAGGGTGGCGTAGCATACTGACGCATTTCCAGGTTTACGAATCCTCGTAAATCTGGAAATGTGTCTGGTTCCATGGGTGTTGTGTGGGAACACCCACAGCAACAACCATGGAACGCCCCTTTCACGCAAAGTGCTGCGTGTAAAGGGGCCGTATCTACAAGGACAGGAAAAGCCACGCAGGGTGGCTTTTCCTGTCCTTGTAAATATGGGACAGTGTACTGCGCTGCCAGTGCGTCACAAAAAGTGACGTACTGGCAGCGCAAGGGGCTTGTAAATCTGCCCCTATGAGTAGATCAGGAGGCAGTGAAATTAAATTTGGACCACAACAGAATTGACACGCACATTGATGGATCCCCAGAAATATTTGGTAAGATATCCCTGCTATGTCTTAGACTTGATTTTCACAGATAAACAACTACGGAACCGTGGCCCTTGATTGCTTAGCTCACAATGGCCAACAGGGGAGCTCTAACGTCTGTTGCATCCTTCTGGCCCATATCTCAAGCCCATAGTTTAATTAACAGATCCATGATCGTACTATCAATCTATTTATGTATTTTATGATACAACCTATAAGTGGTAGGGTATGATTTGCCTCGATTTGATTAGTTGTTGAGCTGAGCGTAAATATTTTGAATAAAGAGCTCAAAATGATTCATATTCACTAAATGGTCATGGTCACTATCGTGCTGTGCAAATTGTTTTTGATGAAGGTCCTGTTTCACGTGACATTTTGGATTTCATGTTGGGATGGATGCACTCCCACCAATATACAATCAAAACCTGCAGCTATTTTAAAATAAAGTGTATTGCCTGGTTGTCACCTTGCCACCACCCCCCCATCACCAGCACAATCAAGGATGTCCCCATGAGGGCAGCCAATTTCCATGTGCCCCATCTGAGTTGCATGCTACAGTGGGAATCAAGGATCTACTGCAGGTTTTGGGGATCCTGGGAATCAAGGATGTGGAGGTGCCCAGGGTGGAATACTGAATATTGGTCAGGGCCTGTGCGTTATAGCCTCTCATTTCACCTAAGCTGTTAGTTTGATGAAATATCATAGTAGTTGGACAGTACTGATTCAATAAAAAGTGGTGTCCTTTTACACAGCCCACATACATCATCATGAGACAATACTATTGTACCACCATGATGCCACATTCAAACCTGCAATTCTCAATGGAACATCTCTCCTCATTAGTCTATGCTAATTTATCGTAATGTTAAATCTCACAACTAGATGCATCTTACACCCATACTTAGAATTTCCACTCACACCCCACATGCAGTGTGCATAGAATGCCACATAACACATGTAGAAGTACATCTAGACATCCTACAAGTCACGTTCTTTAGCTCCTATATCCAAAATGTTATGGCATTTGTTGGAAAGTGGATTATTAGTAGTGATAAGTAGGGACCTATAAATAAGGCCAGAAACACAATGAAAGGTTCAGTCAGGGTCTCAATAAATGATTGCCTTGCTCAACCCTTGGTAGCTGGCAAGAGCAGGCAGGCTTAAATTCGGAGACAGGTGCGTAAAGCATTTTAAAATGTCAATACATTAAAAAAGTAAGACACACTACACAATACAAATCCAACACCAATTTCTAAAAAGTGTTTGCACTTGCATGAACAAATAGACACCAAAATTACAAAAATCTAATGCAGGGAACCAGAGATATGAAACGTTAAAGAATAAACACTTTCTAGTACTTAAAAACCAATAGCACCAATTTGGGACATCTGGTCGTGCTTGACCAGGAAAAAGTCAAAGTTTGAGGCCGACCGCGATGGAGCCCTGGTCAGTTGCACTAAGCAGGAGGCCTGCATCCAAATTTTACTTTCGCACTCACAAACGTTTCTGGAGGGTTTTCTATTGACGTCAAGCGAGCCTCTCCAGCAGGCAGGATTCAAAGCGGTTTTGTCAGCTTGGTCCAGGGCGAGCCCTCTGTCAACACCTGGAAGTCTTGAGCTCCGAAGCTTTCAGTGGGACAAACCTGAAATCCAGGCCGGGTCACGGTTCAACGTCACCGGCTTGACTCTCGACGTCGGGGCTGTCACCTTATAGAGCTTTTTCCAAAAGTTGTTCCAAACTTCTGGAACTTCTTCCTGAAGTACCTCCTGTGGGATCAAAGTGTCCAAAACACTAAACCAAGGGTCTAGAACCTCTGAGATGGTCCTTGGGATGTTGGGACTACAATTCCGACAATGGACCTGGCCAAATCCTTAAAAGTCCCTTTGATGCACTACAGGATGGGAATTTCTTGATTGAGATGTTGCAGGTGGGCCCTGTTAACATATAGCTTTCAGGGAGCCCACATCCTTAGGATGCCCGGCAAAGTCCTTAGGGCTGTAGTACCAGATTATGCAGCAGGTGGAGTTCTTCAGAGTGCAGTCCTTTGGGTGCAGATTAGGGTTTCAGCGGGGCAGTCCTTCTTCTCCTTGGTATTTCAGGCAGTAGATCTGAGTTACGTGGCAACTCTTCCATATTTATTCAGTGTTCCTGGGCATCAAGAAGGGGGGAACCCCTGACTAATGGGATGCAGGGTGCCACCCTCAGGTATGAACACTTCAACCAAAGTGTGGCATATTCTTGTCGCAGAAAGTTCTCTTCTTTCGAAATCCAAGAAGGAGAAACTCTCTCCTGTATGGTTAGATATTGCTAAGCCAACCCACTGGTGTGGCTAAGATTATCTAACACTGTCCTTACAGCCCCCTTCACTAATCTAATTACAGGTGCTTCTTTGTGGTGCAGGATGTAGGGGTGAGTCTGTGCTGTCCTAAAGTGTAATTCTCCCTTTGAAGACCAGTCTGGTTACTCCACCCCCATCCTGTCTTTTGCTCCTGCAGCTGCAATTCTCCACCCACAGGGAATCATTTGTCTCAATAGCAGGCCACTTCACACCTCCTTAAGACAGCTTCACACCTCCTTAAGACAGCTTGGCTCAGCCTCAGGGCAGCTGGACGGCTGGAAGGCTGGATTTTAGCTGGAAGGCTGGATTTTAGCTTACAGAAAAGAAAGTTCTATAACTTATTTCCTGTAATAGTTATTATAAATCTATCAGAGGCAAGTTGTTGGATTGATCATAACTATCATTTTGGATCTTTGGATGACATTTGTAGTTCGCTCCTGTCAATATTTATACTTAAATAAAATATTCCCATGTTAGCCTATGGAGCTAGTTTTCTACAATGGGGAACATTAAATTGGCAGTTTTTCCTCCACCAGGGCCTGGAAAACAGCTTTTATAATGTCTCTGCTCATAGTTATAAGGTGCCCTACCCCTGGGGCACCTAAGGGAGACCTTAGGGCTGACTTATATGTAACAATAAGATAGTTTGAGGCTTTGGAAGTACCTTTAAATCGAATTTGCATATAAGTTTAATGTAAAGGCAGTCTGAAAAGCAGTGCTGCCTCTAAAATGACAGCAGGCAGCACAGTAGAGCACACTTAAGTGTATTAAGTCTACTGGGCCTCTAAACCTACATGCCCTATTATATACTAGGGACTTACAGCTAGGGTGTCAGTACCAATTGAAATTAAACCAAATTACCATATACTTTATAATTAGAGCTCTGACCATGGGTCTGGTAAGCAGAGTACGTGACACAGTCGGAGTCAGGTACCAACAGTATCCAGCAAATAATGGGGGTGATCAGGGCAAAAAGGATGACTTTCTCCCAGCATTCTAATTTGTTGACCACCAGGAAGAGTTTTCGAGCATTAGACATGTTTTCTCCTTCATTTTCATCATATACATATATATTCTGTCTATGTAGCAAATATCTCTCCCTCCACTATGTAGATGAACAGGAGGCTGAGAACTCCATCTGAGTTGTCAGCCTATCGTAACAAAAAGCATCCGATATAGATAGATTACTCAATCCTGCTGCTCCTTTTGTTATGGGCGCCCTCCAAATGGCAGAAAGACGAGAAGTGATGGTCCCAGCTCCTCCCAGGAAGAATTAGAGGTCCTCAGGGAGGGGATGCTAAGCATATATTCTCAGCGCTATGGGGGACCAGACCCACACTGAGTTATGCAAAGCAGATGGAAATCTGGCAGGACATCACAAGGTACTGTAGTGTAGTGGTTGTACACACCCAAGTACCTTGTTGCTCAGCTGCGGGCCTATGAGCAGCAGCAGCCTCAATCATTGCCATATCAAAAAGTACTATTTTATCTATTGATTGACAGTTTGTACTGCCATATCTAAAGTTCAAGGTGTCTTTTTATGTCCATGTTCTCTGTATTATATTTAGTTCACTCTAATATCTAGCTGAATGAGTTTAATTTTTGAAAAGCAATCCGAAATCCGAAAAAAATGTAAGGGTGTTTTATCATGTGTTGGAAAGTAGTAACATGCTAATGAAAATCATAATTATTTCTTTAAACTTTCAGGTTCCATGTTCATATGGCCTTATTTTTAATGTGAGTCAATTTGCATTGTAAAATGCTCATGGCACATATAATCTAGTTTCCTGTGTGTGAGACAAATCAACAGTGTTAAACACGTCTCAACTATAGTGTTACAGACAAAATGGTAATTGACATGTTAAGTCCATACTATTTACACTTAGATGTGTCCAATATCACAAGTCTAGCTAGTAGCGGTTCATGCTGCACCCATCAGTTATCATTTCTTGACTTTCAAATCATGTCTACATTCCTGTTTGTATCATGAGGAAATCGAAGGATGAATTACTTGAGGAAGTCCGGGCATCACATTCATGCTATGGTGACATTTCTGTTTGTAAATCTTTCACAAAGCAAAATGATTGAGGAGGGAGAAGCATGCGTTTCAGATGCACCTTTGTCACTTATAAATCATTTACAGAGGACATAAGGGCCAAACGAGGAAACCCAATGCACAGTATATGTTTTAGAAGGGAAGCACGGGCACTTTACTATTGTTTAGCAGTCACAATGTGTTCTTAACTCTGCAAAATCATACAGAAAAAAATAGGGGGATGTAGGAAGTTAGGATCCTTCTGCATGGTTACCCCCACTTTTTGCCTTGTGCTATGCTGTTTCTGACTAGTCTGACTGGGATCCTGCTCACCAGGACACCAGTCTCTGTGCTTTCTCCCCTAAATTTGTATGGTAAGTACTTAGGTACATCCCAGATTGGTACTGGTGTGACCTTATCAGTCCATAGTATATGGTACTGAGGTACCCAGGGCATAGGTACACCAGGGGTCCCGCATGGGCTGAAGGATGCATTGTGCCACCCACAAACTGTAACTACAGGCCTGCCATTGCAGCCTGGGTAAGCTGGTGCTAGCACCACTTACGAAAGATATAGGTTTCCCTATATCTAAGGTCACTGCACTTAAAACCTATAAGTCACTCCTAAAGCAGGCCTTTCAATCCTGATGACAGGGTGCTTGGTTCTAAGTGTGAGGGTGCCCCTGCATGAGCAGGACACCCCTACAACCTTCGGAGTCCATTCAACCGGGTTATAAGTGCATCTGCCATTACAATACATAGAGTGGCCATGCGTCATTGCGCGATGACCATCTCTAAATTGGCTGTAACGAACCCTGTCATGTTTGGTATCAAACATGTTTTAATCATACCCCCACACCATAAATGGTGTGGGTGGTATGATTCCATGCACTGTAAAGCTCCTCCGGGAGGCCCTCAGTGCTCCCAGTACCAGTCCTCTAGACCCGGACAGCACAACATGGCTGCTGCCGACCAGAGACACGATTCTGTCCTCCTGCTGCTGAGCCAAGCCCGAGCAGGGGAAGGCAGAACAATAGGTATCCAGTCACAGGGATGTGTGACCACCTCCAAGACATGGTTTAGTGTATTGGGGCAGGGTGGGAGCGCTTGTCAGCGCTACTCAGTCTGCTTGAAGAGCACTCTTGGTGCCCTCCTTGCATAATCCACTTCAAACCAGCTCAGGGAGCCATTAGCTTCCGCTCTGGCACGAAACTGGACAAAGGGCATGGGAGTATCCTCCCCACTGACCGACCCCTCCCCTCGGAGTGCATCCTGAATCGTCGCAACCCTTTCCTTAGGGTCATTTAGGGCTTACCTGAGGGTGGGTCCCTAAATTCGTCGTGAGACAAGATTCATTTCAAGACATCACTTCTTCGACAGTCTGGGCACTCTAGACTTCGCTTTAAGCATCAAGGCTGCAACTGGGAAGACACCTGCTGCTCCTGATCTGATCGCCCTGCTCGTCTGCTGCAACGTCCGTGCCTGTGCTCCATACAGGGACCTTCCAAGGCCTGTGGGCATCCAAGACACCTGAAGGAATATCCCTTGAAGTGAAGGAGTCACTTCCCTGCATCTGCAGGCACTGCAACTCTAAAAGGCTCAGCAACACAGGTGGTGGTTCTACACATCCCTCAAGGCCTGCCCTGTCCTCTCACTTAGTTTGAGGCCAGTATCCCTCGTCGGAGCTGCTGGAACCGAACCCCTGTGCACCGCGTTGACTTGCTGTTGCAAAGGCTTGTTCGCTTCCTTCCATCAAGATCTCCGGGCTCCACCTCAAGCATCTCCTGTGACCATGATCTTCGTCCTCACCGCATACTTGCACCGTGGGCCTGCATCTTTGGTGAACTGCTCGAGGTCTTCTTGCTACTCCAGTGCCTCCGGCCTGCGGATCCTCTTGAGGGTCCTCTTTGATTTCAGCAGGTTCCCCTGATTGCTCGGGGCCTGCCCTGACTCCCCTGCTTGTGGTGAGTTACCTGGACCTTGGTGGTCCCGACACTTCTTCCCTTTCCACGTTGTTTGCAGTTGCCAAGGCTTGTTGGTCCTCCCGACGGACACCGACCCCTCAACTCTAGACAACCGACGTTGGACAGCTCGTGAATGGCTCCTGGTCTTCCACAGCATCGCCTGGTCCGCACAGCTGCAGCTCCAAGGTCATCGTCATCTCTCTTGCAGCACTCAACATCAGTGGGCATTCATCTTCCGTGCTTCCTGGTCACTCCCAAGTGGCATAGACTCTGTCCCCTCTGCTTGCAGGTACTTCTCGACTTGAATCCACCTTTGGGTTCCACCGGACACTTTCACCTTCTCCAGCAGCGGCATTTTCCTGAAGTCCTCCAATGAGTTCGACAGCGGTTTCGGACGCCACTTCACACCTATGCATCTGGCTTTCCTGGTGTAGGTATCCTGGTTCCTAGGGTATCCACGGGTGAAGTGGCTCTCCAACCTTCTGTCTTCCACAGGATTTCTTCAGAGTCCACTAGGAAGGGTCCTTCTTCTTTAAAATTGCAACCACAACTTACCCTTTCACTTAATCTATACTGATGACGCCGGATTCCACTGTAAAAGTTACTAGGAACCCTCGGTCGACTGGACCTTTATTACCTGCTGAGAAGTGTAAAGGGGAGAAACAATACATTCATAACAACTAGCATGGACCAATTCAATAAAACTCGGCAAAGATCACTGACTCCGAAATCTAATTTAAGGGTTTATTACAAAGCCAAAAATAACTGAACGTACAAGCACCTCAGGATGAGGTTATAAAAATACATAGGTACTAATACAAAGACCATCCTACGAACCAATCTAAGCCGATGCAACATAAAAAGAATAAGCAATTCCAAAAATACTAAACAAGCGATAACTGCACCAACATCTATATTAGTCTTCATTAGTTGCTGTAAAGGAAATCCATTAATCTATCCCTACACTACCCATAAAGTGGCATCCCTACTTAACATTTTCCCAGGCGGGATCAAGAAAAGGTGTCAGCTCGTGAAGACTTCCTAAGAAGTAATCTCACATTGTAAAGATCAGTAGCCCAGATTTCAAAATCGTTCTAAGTCTTCATTCTAAGAATCGATCCCTTCCTTCTACCCTCTAACGGCTCTCTGCTAACTCATCCCTCGGGGCACTGTCCCTAATACAAAAAGCACAATTGATAAACTCGCCCCTGAAACACCTCCTCTGGCCAGGCACCTCTCGTAGGTAATTTTCCACCAAAACTTGTACTCGGTCCAGCGACGGTTGGTGTATCCTTGGGTCTCAGGCTTCTTCAGCAAAAGAAAATCTCGGCTCCCAATTATCGGCATTCCTGAATACTTTCTAACAGGTCTCCTCCATACCTAACTCCTAAAACAAAGGCGTTAGTCTAACTAACGAGGACGGTGTCCTTGCACCTGCAACGAGAACATGAGAACAGAACAACGTTGCACGCACATGAATTTCGCTGACTGCCTCCAAATGAGAGCTTTACCAGGGGAAAATGCATTTCAGGCCTACATAAACCAGCTAACATAAGGAAAACGAATAGGCCTTTCTTAGCACAAAAGAGCAAATACTCCATCTAGGCCTTTGACACCAAATTAAACCCACATTTAAAATGTTACATCTATAAGCACTACATTTCATCACATTTAAACACAATTAATCACCTATACGTGTGCAACTTCAACATGATGCATATTTAAATCTAATGCAGTACATTACACATAAACTACTTCATTAAGCATTTGCAATGAACATCGAAAATTACATGATTCCCTCTAACTGCCATTTTACGTTTCGTGAATGGCACAACTCATCCTAACATTTCATTCACCACTGATTATTACAACACAGGTTCTAACTAAGATTAACACACATAAGAATATATGCGGGTACGGACTATTCATGAATATAATGTACCCCTACAATTTTCAGAATATCACTGCGCTCTATCAGTTCCCCCCTCTGATGACTAGTGTCATCAACAAAATCACAACTCCCTGGAGAAAGAACCGACCTCAACAGAGCTTGTAGCCACTCTTCCCTGTCGGAACCTTTCTAAATTCTTGATATTCTCATAATGACTGTCCTGCAGTCTAGCCATCCTTACCTCTCGCTCCCTAAAGGATCGTTCGACTTGATTCGCCCTGATCGACTTTTTCACCCTTTCCTGACTTCGGTCTCTTTTCCTGTCATGTGCTGCTCTCATCCATGCATGTAGCGCCTCAAACTGTGTTGGTCTGTGTGAAGGTCGCAATGAAGACATCACTGTTTTCAATTGGTACAACACTTCCAACCTGAAAGTGCCATAACGTGGAAAAGCCAATTCTCCCTCTTTTTCAGTCATTTTATGCCAATTTTTGAGCCAAATTATAGTATGCAACCCTACATTCGTAGCCATATAATGGGCTGGGGTATCCTCGGGTGGAGCTTCTTCTCCTCCTCGAGTAACCACTCTTCTGTCTCCTCTACACATGTCTCGTAAAACTTTAAAACATTTCATGGTGAAATCAACGTTTTCTTCACTTGTTTTTGCTCGACTTCCTGATGACAATCCACCAATACCAGCGCGGTTTCCACCAACCGGCCTATCGCAGCGCGGCTCTCTCTGACGTCACTCTTCCTCCTCATGCAGCAGTTCCCCTCCTTTACAATTCATCTCTCGCACACTCACGCATCTCACTCATACACTGAAATAACTGTTTGTCCACCAAACGACCGAACAGTCACTTTTCTGACTGTCTGTCCACGAAATGACCGGACAGTCTCACGTAATTGTCGACCTCAACTCTGGCAACCATCTGTCCACGAAACGACCGGACAATTGCCCCAGACTATCTGCCCAAGAACGGCCGGACAGTCATGTACTTAATCGATAGGATCCAATCACTCAATGTTCCACATGCAGTAACCCACGACCTGCGTCGGTTACTCACGCACTCACACACACGTTTCCCTATCACCAGTGGGATAGTCAACGACGTCTCATGGCTCCCACAATCACTGGTCAGACAATTTCAACTCTGGGTGTCTTCTACACCACAATCTCTTATCCCGGGATATCAATAAATACAATCTCATGGACTGCACACGTTCGGCCCGAAATTACAATCACTCAACTCTCATTCCAACTCCGCAAGACATCACACAATCAAAACAACACCGCAATCTAACAGACATACATCCCTGTTCATACTCACTCCACCACGAACTGCTGTTTCCGCCGCACCGTCACTCGCCGTCGGTTTCCATCAGACGCCGTCATCCTCCGCTCACAATCCACTGGATAACCATCACTTGGGCTCTATGGGGACTCAATGACTACCCTTCTCTACGTCTCCCCTTACTACAGAGGTAACCATCCTCTCGCTACCAACTCATGACGCCGGATTCCACTGTAAAAGTTACTAGGAACCCTCGGTCGACTGGACCTTTATTACCTGCTGAGAAGTGTAAAGGGGAGAAACAATACATTCATAACAACTAGCATGGACCAATTCAACAAAACTCGGAAAAGATCACTGACTCCGTAATCTAATTTAAGGGTTTATTACAAAGCTAAAAATAACTGAACATACAAGCACCTCAGGACGAGGTTGTAAAAATACATAGGTACTAATACAAAGACCATACTACGAACCAATCTAAGCTGATGCAACATAAAAAGAATAAGCAATTCCAAAAATACTAAACATGCGATAACTGCACCAACATCTATATTAGTCTTCATTAGTTGCTGTAAAGGAAATCCATTAATCTATCCCTACACTACCCATAAAGTGGCATCCCTACTTAACATTTTCCCAGGCGGGATCAAGAAAAGGTGTCAGCTCTTGAAGACTTCCTAAGAAGTACACTCACGTTGTAAAGGTCAGTAGCCTAGATTTCAAAATCGTTTTAAATCTTCATTCTAAGAATCGATCCCTTCCTTCTACCCTCTAACGGCTCTCTGCTAACTCATCCCTCGGGGCACTGTCCCTAATACAAAAAGCACAATTGATAAACACGCCCCTGAAACACATCCTCTGGCCAGGCACCTCTCGTAGGTAATTTTCCACCAAAGCTTGTACTCGGTCCAGCGACGGTTGGTGTGTCCTTGGGTCTCAGGCTTCTTCAGCAAAAGAAAATCTCGGCTCCCAATTATCGGCATTCCTGAATAATTAGTAACAGGTCTCCTCCATACCTAACTCCTAAAACAAAGGCGTTGGTCTAACTAACGAGGACGGTGTCCTTGCACCTGCAACGAGAACATGAGAACAGAACAACCTTGCACGCACATGAATTTCGCTGACTGCCTCCAAATGAGAGCTTTACCAGGGGAAAATGCATTTCAGGCCTACATAAACCAGCTAACATAAGGAAAACGAATAGGCCTTTCTTAGCACGAATGAGCAAATACTCCATCTAGGCCTTTAACACCAAATTAAACACACATTTAAAATGTTACATCTATAAGCACTACATTTCATCACATTTAAACACAATTAATCACCTATACGTGTGCAACTTCAACATGATGCACATTTAAATCTAATGCATTACATTACACATAAACTACTTCATTAAGCATTTGCAATGAACATCGAAAATTACATGATTCCCTGTAACTGCCATTTTACGTTTCTTTAATGGCACAACTCATCCTAACATTTAATTCACCACTGATTATTACAACACAGGTTTCTAACTAAGATTAGCACACATAAGAATATATGCGGGTACGGACTATTCATGAATATAATGTACCCCTACAATTTTCAGAATATCACTGCGCTCTATCAATACCTATAAGATTATGTTCTGGTAAAACAAGCTGCTTTACACTCCTTCTGGACTAAGCCTGAAGGCTGCTCTCCACAGCTACCTAGAGCTACTTAGAGCTTTCTAAGGTTGTCTAAGACCACTAAAATCGGTGCAGGGTGCCCACTTACATAAGTGTGCACCATATACCAAGCCAGCTTCTCACAGAGGACCAGACGAAAATTGTGCCATTCAATACGCGCATTATTTCATCTTGGCATATTTTGTACATTCCTCTATGACACATTCTTCCACCCTCAAAGCAAAGACAGACTCTGACAACTTCCGTCACATGGCTGTCTTCTCCGCTCTACTAAGGGTTTAAGCATGCAGACCATTTAACCCCTTCGCTGCTAGGCCTTTTCCCCTCCTGTGCTAAGCCTTTTTTTGGCTATTTGGGGTAGTTCGCGCTTAGGCCCCTGTAACTTTTTGACCACATAACGTATCCACGCCAAATTTGCGTCCTTTTTTTCCAACATCATGGGTATTCTAAAGGTACCCAGGGTTTGTGGATTCCCCTGGAGGGGACCCAGAAATTAGCCAAAATACAGCTAAATTTTGGTTTTTGGGGGAAAAATGCGAAAAAAGGGCTACAGATGAAAGCGTCTGGTTTTTTCCCTGCAAATGGCATCAAAAAAGGGGTTGTGGTGCTGAAATCACCATCTTCCCAGCTTTCAGAGACAAGCAGACTTTTGTCAGAAAACCAACATTTTTTACACAGTTTTGGCATTTTTCTGGAACATAGTCTATTTTTGCTATTTTTTGTGCTTTCAACCTCCTTCCAGTTAATGGTAGAAATGGGTATGAAAGCAATAATGGATCCTGGAAAGCCATACATTTCTGAAAAGTAGACAACATTCTGAATTCAGCAAGGGGTCATTTGTGTAGATCCTTCAAGTTTTCTTTATAGAAACAAACAGTTAAATATAGGAAAAATTGAAAATTAGTTGAAAAAATCAGCCATTTGTGTCAACGTTTTCACCTGTAACTTCTTCTAATTATGACAGATATTTGAAAGCAATATACCGTTACATCCGCTGGACCTTTCTGGTTGTGGCGATATATAGGACTTGTAGGTTCACCAAGAACCCGACGAACCCAGAGCCAATAACTGAGCAGCATCTTGCAATGGTTTTTATTATGTACCGGGTATATAGCAATTATTCTGGGAAAATTTATACATGGAAAAATCGGTATGAAAGACACCTATGTATTTCTGAAATGGGAACAAAATATAGAGTTTAGAAATAGTAGATATTTGCACATTTCCGAAATTGGGAGTACCCATACTAGCATGAGAATTATAGGACATTTTTCAAAATGACTTCTTTTTTACACAATGTCTTTCATTTGGAAGGCAGAAATGCATGAAAAGTGAATAGGTAATAACAGTTACTTTACAAATCTGAATTACCCTAAGTCTCCCGATAAAAATGGTACCTCACTTGTGTGGGTCGGCATAGTGCCCACGACAGGAAATGGCTCAAAACCCAACGTGAACACACCTCATTTTCAGAATGAAAAATTACCCTTTTTTGCAAAGTGTCTAGCTGTAGTTTTGAACCCTAGCTCTGCCGGCACCTAGGTAAACCTAGCAAACCTATACATTTTTGAAAACTAGACACCCAGAGGAATCCAGGATGGGGTGACTTGACTGCCTCCCACCAGGTTCTGTTACCCAGAATCCCTTGCAAACCTAAAAAATTGTCAAAAAAACACATTTTCCCCACATTTCTGTGGTGGAAAGTTCTGGAATCTGCGTGGATCCACAAATTTCCAACCCACCCTGCGTTCCCCAAAGTCTTCCGAGAAAAATGGTACCTCACTTGTGTGGGTCAGCCTAGTGCCCGTGACAGGAAATGGCGCAAAACGCAACATGGTCACACCACAATTTTGCAGTGAAAAATGGCTCTTTTTTGCCAAAGTGCCTAGCTGTAGTTTTTGAACCCTAGCACTGCCGGCACCTAGGGAAACCTAGCAAACCTATACATTTTTGAAAACTAGACACCCAGGGGAATCCAGGATGGGGTGACTTGACTGCCTCCCACCAGGTTCTGTTACCCAGAATCCCTTGCAAACCTAAACAATTGTCAAAAAAACCACATTTTCCCCACATTTCTGTGGTGGAAAGTTCTGGAATCTGTGTGGATCCACAAATTTCCACCCACCCCGCGTTCCCCAAAGTCTTCCGAGAAAAATGGTACCTCACTTGTGTGGGTCAGCCTAGTGCCCGTGACAGGAAATGGCGCAAAACGCAACGTGGTCACACCTCAATTTCGCAGTGAAAAATGGCTCTTTTTTGGCAAAGTGTCTAGCTGTAGTTTTTGAACCCTAGCACTGCCGGCACCTAGGGAAACCTAGCAAACTTATACATTTTTGAAAACTAGACACCCAGGGGAATCCAGGATGGGGTGACTTGACTGCCTCCCACCAGGTTCTGTTACCCAGAATCCCTTGCAAACCTAAACAATTGTAAAAAAAAAACATTTTCCCCACATTTCTGTGGTGGAAAGTTCTGGAATCTGTGTGGATCCACAAATTTCCACCCACCCAGCGTTCCCCCAGCTTTCCCGATAAAAATGGTACCTCACTTACGTGGGTGGGTGAAGGACCCGCGACAGGCAAGGGCCCAAAACCTATTGAGGCGACATCAAAATTACCTACCACAAACCAACCTGGTTTTGCATGGGGAGTCTCATGAGTTTTTGGCCCGAGACTTGGCAGCCATCTAGGGAAACCTACCAAACCCACACATTTCTGGAAAGTAGACACCCGGGGGATTCCAGCGAGGTATGGCTTGCGTGGGTCCCCCATCATTTTCCTACCCAGAATCCCCTGCAAACCTCAAACTTTTGCCGAAAAATTCACTTTTTTCTAAAATTTCTGTTTGGGAAAGTTCTGGAATGTGCGTGGATCCACAAATTTCCTCCCACCCAGCGTTCCCCCAGGTCTCCCGATAAAAATGGTACCTCACTTTTGTGGGTAGGCATAGTGGCTGCAACAGGAAATGGTCCAAATCGTACTGTGGAGACTTCAAAATTACCTACAGCAAAACTACCTGGTTTTGGGGGGGGGGACCTGAGATTTTGGCCCCGGGCTCGGCGGCCATCTTGGGAAAGTAACAAACCCAAACATTTCTGAAAACTAGACACCCTGGGGAGTCCAATGAGGTATGGCTTGCGTGGATCCCCCAACGTTTTCCTACCCAGAATGCCATGCAAACCTCAAATTTAGCTGAAAAAACCAAATTTTCCACATATTTTTGTGTGGAATCACCGTGCCGGCACAAATGTCCTACCACCCAGCGTTCCCCTTGTTCTCCCGAGTAAAATGATACCTCACTTGTGTAGGTGGGCTAAAGGCCTGTGGCTAGGAAGAGCCCAAAACATAGGGATTTAGAGTATAGCACCGAGAATTCTAAGCGCTACATTTATTTTAAAATACGTTTTTAGCCAATTCTGCTTTGGACACCCACACAAGTGAGGTATCATTTTACTCGGGAGAACAAGGGGAACGCTGGGTGGTAGGACATTTGTGCCGGCACGGTGATTCCACACAAAAATATGTGGAAAATGTGGTTTTGTCAGCTAAATTTGAGGTTTGCATGGCATTCTGGGTAGGAAACTGTTGGGGGATCCACGCAAGCCATACCTCATTGGACTCCCAAGGGTATCTAGTTTTCAGAAATGTTTGGGTTTGGTACTTTCCCAAGATGGCCGCCGAGCCCAAGGCCAAAATCTCAGGTGACCCCCAAAACCAGGTAGTTTTGCTGTAGGTAATTTGAAGTCTCCACAGTACGATTTGAGCCATTTCCTGTTGCAGCCACTATGCCTACCCACACAAGTGAGGTACCATTTTTATCGGGAGACCTGGGGAACGCTGGGTGGAGGTAATTTGTGGATCCACGCACATTCCAGAACTTTCCCACACAGAAATTTGAGAAAAAGTGAATTGTTCGACAAGCGTTTGAGGTTTGCAGGGATTCTGGGTAGGAGAATGATGGGGGACCCACGCAAGCTATACCTCGCTGGAATCCCCAGGTGTCTACTTTCCAGAAATGTGTGGGTTTGGTAGGTTTCCTAGATGGCTGCCGAGCCCGGGCCAAAACTCTTGGGACCCCCATGCAAAACTAGGTTGGTTTGTGGTAGGTAATTTTGATGTCACCTCAATAGGTTTTGGGCCCTTGCCTGTCGCGGGTCCTTCACCCACCCACGCAAGTGAGGTACCATTTTTATCGGGAGACCTGAGGGAACGCTGGGTGGCAGAAAATTTGTTTCAGCCCGGTGATGCCACAACTTTCCCACACACAAATGTGTGAACAAAGTGATTTTTCCAGCAAAATTTTAGATTTGCAGGGGATTCTGGGTAAGAAAACGTGGGGGATCCACGCAAGTCATACGTCCCTGAAAGCCCCCGGGTGTCTAGTTTTCAGAAATGTGTGGGTATGGTAGATTTCCCTAGTTGGCAGCCATGCACGGGGCCAAAAACCCAGGTGATCCCCCTTGGAAAACCAAATCGTTTTGACATAATTAGTTGTTTATTTCTGCAGTGTGAGAAAAATCTGACAGACATTTTGAGGTTTGCAGGACATTGTGGATAAAATAACTTGTTGAAATTCACAAGAGAGACATCACCATGTACTCCCATGGGTTTACAACATAATCTACAGTTGGTAGGTTATTCTTAGATGGAATGTACACCTTGGCAGAGAGACTAAAAAGACAAAGATTCCTGCACAGCCATCTATTCCTCAAACACACACACATACTGGTTGGATTTGGCACGAGGGCGAGTGATGGTTCAGTATATATAATTTTTATTAACAAGAGATTTTACAAAAATGAAATGCACTGTCAATAATTAAATGGACAAAAGACCGAACCAGTGACTCGCAGCTCGTGAGCTGTAAAGCCACGTCAAGGCCCCAACCGCTTTACAGGCCATTCACACACCTTTCATACGTGATACACACAAGACCATTCACACCACCAGGCACAAAACCAACACATCACAACATTCACAAAAAGGGACAAGGTACACCCTGCTTCAGACAGACAAAGAAGACAAATATTACTGCACAGCCATCTAATCCTCAAGCACACACACATACTGGTTGGATTTGGCACGAGGGTGAGTGATGGTTCAGTATATACAATTGTATTAGCAAGTGATTTCACAAAAAGAAATGCACTGTTAATAATTGAAAGGACGAGAAACTGAACCATTGACTCACAGCTCGTGAGCTGTAAAGCCACAACAAGGCACCAACCTCTTTACAGGCCATTCATACACCTTTCATACGTGTGACACATACAAAACATTCACACCGCCAGCCGCGGGCCCATCACATTACAACACTCACACCCGCAGACAGTGCCATTCAAGGGCCCATCACTTTCACACGCCCACATTCCTGACACAGCAACTACACAAACTGATGGTTTGCGCGGAGTAGCGCTCAGCTAGCAGTGTGTGTAGTGACCAGCAGCAAGTCACTACTCGCACACCGCCAGCCGAGCGCCAGCCCATGCACACCGCCAGCCAACCTCCAGTCCACGCACACCGCCAGCCAAGCGCCAGTCCACGCACACCGCCAGCCAACCGCCAGTCCACGCACACCGCCAGCCAAGCGCCAGTCCACGCACACCGCCAGCCAAGTGCCACTCCACGCACACCACCAGCCAAGCGCCACTCCACGCACACCGCCAGCCAAGCACCACTCCACGCACACCGCCAGCCAAGCGCCAGCCTACACACACCGCCATCACATTTAGGATTTTTATACAAAAAAAAACACAAACAAATTGCAAATAGATACAAATTTACTATCACAAAATCTGAAACTAAATACATTGCACTAATGCCAACCTTGAAACAGAATACATTTTTTTACACAATACAGACCAGTCAGTTCACTTTACCACTCACGGATGCTCCCAAAAATTATTTTGTGTGTGGTACGCTCTAAAACAAGCAGGCACACACAGCCCAGGGTTAGAAGGACACCCGGGGCAGAAAAGACGAGTCTCCTTCCGCAAACCTCTTCGCCAACAGACTCTACATCTCCTAGTGGGAAAGTCTTTTGAAGATGTGGGAGGAATGTAATCAGGAAAGTGGCGATCTTTCAATCGAGCCACATCCTCCACCACTCCAACTCTAGGAACACTTGCCTGTTCCACTAAAACAAGGCTGCCTATTACAGACTCTTGAAACTGAGCAAAAGTCATCTTTGACTCAGGACAAGAATCCTTGAACACAACAAAAGCATTAAAGGTTGCCAAGTGGAAAAGATGGATAGCCAACTTCTTATACCAAATGTAAGCCTTACGAAGAGCAGTGTAAGGTTCCAACCTCTGATCTACTCTGTCAACACCACCCATGTGCCTATTATAGTCTAAAATGCACACAGGTTTGCGCACTTCAGCAACCTGACCCCAAACAGTCACAGGTGCAGTGCTTTCATCATGGATGGTAGTCAGCATGTAGACATCTCTCCTGTATGAAAACTTCACAGCTAGAAGCTCCTCGTAACGCAACGCACTGCACTGTCCCCGCACAAGCTTTTGACAAACAAGTTCTTTTGGGAAACCTTTACGGTTACAGCGGATTGTGCCACAAGCAACAGTGCCCACTTTGGCCAATTCCCTGAACAACCGCACACCAGTGTAGAAGTTATCTACATATAAATGGTGGCCTTTGTTAAATAATCCTCTACCAAGCTCCCACACAATTTTCTCAGTCACTCCAAAAGTGGACGGACAACCAGGGGGGTTAATGTTGGATTCCTTACATGTGTACACACTGAAATTAGAGACATATCCAGTCCCACTGTCACACAGCATATACAACTTAATTCCATAGCGTGCCCTCTTACTAGGAATGTATTGCCTAAAAACCAAGCGCCCCTTGAACAACACCAAAGACTCATCCACTGCTATTTCTTTTCCTGGAGCATAGATCTCAGAAAATCGATCAACAAAGTGATCAAGGACAGGCCGAATCTTAAAAAGACGGTCACAATCAGGGTGATCTTGTGGCAACGCTAAACCATTATCGACAAAATGCAGCATCCGAAGCAGAAGCAAATACTTATCACGACTCATGACTGCCGGAAATATAGCCGTTGCCATCAAGGGACTAGTAGACCAATATGAAGACATTGATGGCTTCCTTAGCAAGCCCATCAAAAAAGTTAATCCCAAGAACTTCTTCATCTCTGCAAGATTTGTGGGAGTCCACCGGGTAGCTCTAGAATAGGGCTTAAGGCTGGCACTGTTGTCCCTCAAAAACTGTTCGGCATACAAATTAGTCTGCTCAACAATCTCTGCCAAAAACACATCGTCCATAAACAACTGAAAAAAATTTATCGGCAAAAAGTTCTCAGTATTCACTCTACACCCTGGAACACCAGTAAAGTCTGGCAATGCCGGCTGCACCATGCTAGGGGCAACCCAGAGGTCAGCACTTTCAACGGGAAGCCTTGCAGCCCCAGCCTGCAGCCCAGATGCCTCTTCCCGCACTACACCAACGGAAAGCCTTGCAGCCCCAGATGCCTCGTGCCGCACTACACCAACAGGAAGCCTTGCAGCCCCAGATGCCTCTTGCCGCACTACAGCAACGTGAAGCCTTGCAGCTGCACGCTGCAGCCCAGATGCCTCTTGCCGCACTATCGGCACATCAATGTCCTCTTCTAACACAGGCACTTCATCCGCACTGAGAGAAGCTTCATCATCCGATGATTCCATGTGGAGAGAAAACTCACTGCCTGAATCATCCCCTCCCACCTCTGCCTCAGAATCAGAGTCAGTCTCTGAACCACGGTCAGAGGAACACTCAAAAAGCATACCAACAACCTGCTGAGCAGTAATCCTGCGGCTAGCCATTATCCTTACTAAGAAAGGAGACTGCACAAACAAGTCAACAACAACCAACACTGTGCAAAATAAGTAGTAAACAAAGTGTGGCTTTAGCACAAAGATCTATATACTCAAAAACAATATAACTCTTACCAAAGATAGCTACACTCACCAGCACCTACTCTGCAGAGACACAGCAAAAATCAACGATATCCCACTAGAAAGAAAAAACAAAACCAATTACTCATAAGACAACAAAGTTCACATCAAGCACTAATGCAAAAAGATTTTGACACTCAAAACACAGAAGCCAAACATACTGCTATTACTACACCATTTGCAAAAAACACATTCATGTAGGGAAATTAATCTAATTCACAGTAAATATTACGAAATACATTTGCTTACCAAGCACATGCAACAACACAAGCTGCAAAACCAGCAGTAACAAAACCGCAACCTGGAACAGTGTAAACAGCAAAAGCCTTGAACTAGAATAAAATAGAGAAATAAAAATATTACTATTACATTTCACAAACAATATGACAATTAAAATTATAACACACAATGTCGCTACCCAAATGATCATTCGGCAGCATGGGCCTTCAAATAGGGCTGAGAAAAATGGGGATTAGGTGAGGTTTTCCACCAAGCCACTCTATCTCCCAGGTGGGGCAGAAAACAGACAGATATTTGTCGCCCCCTGGGAAAAAAATAGATCCCTGGTGCCTACTGGGGATTTCTGCCCCCCCCCACCACCCGGGGGCAGTAAGGACAAAAAAAGACCGACTGCCACCAAGGGGGGCGGGCAGAAAAACATCAACAAAAAATGCTCCCCTTTGGTCGCTTCCATGTACATTTCAATGCCCCCAAATGGAAACCCTGGTGGCTAGTGGCGTTTTCTAACCCCCCCCCCCCCTGGGGGCAAAACAGCCGAAAAAATGGGCCGATTTGCCCCCAGGGGGGGCAGAAAAACATTCCTAATTACATGCCCCCTCTAGGAAACGACCCTTGCCCAAGGGGTCTCTTCCATAAAAAAATAATGGCCACCAAAGTAATCCCTGGTACCTAGTGGCGTTTTCTGCCCCCTCTGGGGGCAAAACGGACGAAAAAACAGGCCGATTTGCCCCCAGGGGGGGCAGAAAAACATTCCTATTTAAATGCGCCCCAAGGAAGTGACCCTTGCCCAAGGGGTCGCTTCCATACACAAAGAAATGGCCCCCAAAGTAATCCCTGGTGCCAAGTGGCGTTTTCTGCCCCCCCTGGGGGCAAAACGGATGAAAAAATGGGCCGATTTGCCCCCAGGGGGGGCAGAAAGACATTCCAAAATAAATGCCCCCAAGGAAGCGACCCTTGCCCAAGGGGTCGCTTCCGTACACAAAAAAATGCCCCCCAAAGTAATCCCTGGTGCCTAGTGGTGTTTTCTGCCCCCCCTGGGGGCAAAACGGCCGAAAAAACGGGCCGATTTGCCCCCAGGGGGGGCAGAAAGACATTCCAAAATAAATGCCCCCCAAGGAAGCGACCCTTGCCCAAGGGGTCACTTCCATACACAAAAAAATGCCCCCCAAAGCAATCCCTGGTGCCTAGTGGTGTTTTCTGCCCCCCCCTGGGGGCAAAACGGCCAAAAAAACAGGCCGATTTGCCCCCAGGGGGGGCAGAAAAACATTTTTAAATAAATTACCCCCAAGGAAGCGACCCTTGCCCAAGGGGTCGCTTCCATACACAAACAAATGCCCCCCAAAGCAATCCCTGGTGCCTAGTGGCGTTTTCTGCCCCCCTGGAGGCAAAACGGCCGAAAAAACGGGCCGATTTGCCCCCAGGGGGGGCCAGAAAAACATTTTTAAATAAATGACCCCCAAGGAAGCGACCCTTGCCCAAGGGGTCGCTTCCATTACCTAACTAAACAAATCCCTGGTGCTAGTGGGGGCATTTCCGCTGCACGATCGCGACGCTGTGCGCGATCGTGAAGCAGAAATGCCCTGCAAAGAGACATCAGGGGAGAGGAAAATCTCTTTCCTCTCCCTGATGCCTCTATGCATTCCCTAAACCCCCAGGAACGAGGAAACCTACCTTCTTCCTCGACGCTCAGGAAGCAAATGGCTTCCCGAGCGTCTGGGACTTCCTGATGACGTCAGCGTGCGCTGTGCGCGCTGGCGTCATGGGATTCCCATGGGGGGTCGGGGGTGGCAGCGGAATCTCTTCCGCTGCCATCCCCTTTGTGGGGGCAAATTGGACACCCGTGGGGAGCGCCAGCGCTTCCCCCGCGGATGGGTCTTATGACGAGCTGGACTCGTCATGAGCACACGTCCACTGTGTGCCATGACGAGTCCAGCTCGTCATAAGCATCGAAAGGGTTAAGTCCCTTCAGTATTGTACAACAAATGTTACTTCAAGGTATTTCTCCTCAGTGAAGTTCCTTTTCCTCTTGAGTGGATTGGGCTCCATCCTGAAGGCTTAGCAGGTCTGTGGCGTCCACAATATCATGGAGTCTAAGGGACAGTAGGCAGAGTTTAGGGTGTAGGCTCTATTTGTTTTAGTTTGTATGGTCAATGTTTGTCAGGGACGTAATTGATTCAGATGAATGCTGTTTACCTGTTGTTTTCGGAAGCATTGGTGATGTCCACCTACTCTCCTTAGAACTCTGCAGCAAAACGTCATTAATTATTATTTTGTGCAGGAAGGTCCCCTTCCTGCACAAACACAATCATCCCTGCAACGCAGGCCTCCCTGCAGCTTTTTTATTGCCGGTGCAAGGGAAAACACAGGGGTGAGGTGTATTCTTGTCAACATGGTGCATCCATGTTTTTTAGGTCGAGCATTAGCGCGCAAGCGCTGTCTGCAAGACCTGCTTTCATCAATAATACCACTCTATTCCCTCCTGCTACTTACCATTGGTCATACTCCAGCGTTGCTCTTCTTTACTGCCTCATAACTGGTACAGCCAGTGATATGTTACTTCCCTTGTTCAGCAGAGGAGCACTGGCTAAGTACAGTATTGTTACCCTTGCAGTGCTTTTCTATTAGTTTAAGAGAACCATTTTTTTTCTTCCGGTCTGTTCTGCTTTTCACCCGGTTTATTTAGCAGCACTTTTCAGACAGACTTGTTCCATTTGTATTATTTTTAGGCATTGGGAGATTAAGTAATGTGTCTGCAATCGCAGAATGTTTGAGCCTCTCGCGTGACTCGAACCTGGTCCCCCAGCTTCAAAGTCGTCCGCTTTGGCCATTAAGCCACATCCTCGCTAACTCTCTAAAGAAGGAAATCAGAATACATCCTTGTTTGCTTTTTTCCCCTCTGTCTGGTGGCGCCGTTGGTGTTGCACCACATCAGGTGGGTTCAATGAATGTGGTTTGCACGACGTGTCCTACCAGTATAGAGCTGCTGGCCACAAACACAGGCTGTAGGCGCTAGAATCCTATTCACCACAATATGTTAAGCAGCAGAGCCAGCCTGGGGGACGCGTGTGCGTAAATGGAGGTGAGGAGAGTACTTGTCTTGGGTGGATGCTTCTTGAGGCCTAGGGATCCTGCAGCAGCTTGTTTTTTATGCAGCAGAATTTAAGCCTATACCCGGTGGAGTGTGCATGGGACGAGATGTAGAACAGGGAGACCCCTGCACTACACACTTGTTATTTTTATTCTTATTTTTTTTCCAAATGCGCTTTTCCTGGAATTGAAAGGTGGTGAAGGGAGCCAGATTGATGTCATAAATATATTTTCAAGATGGGCCGTCAACTTTCCTTTCACAGAACGGGAGATTGTATTCCGCATTTGGGACAAGTGTTATTGCAAGATATACAACCCAATCGTTTCCGTCACGTGGGGCACTGAAGACTGAGGTGGGAGGGTGCGGTGTTGAGATTGGAGGGGATTCTAAGGATGCTGAAGTGGCAAAATCTGGAGACAACTGGTGCTTGACAGCTTATGAATAACTTGCAGTTTTAGAGAAACTGAAATATACGCCCTTCGTTTTGACGTACGTGTGTGTTGTTGTGCCGTTTCTCTTCAAGGGATTTAATGAGGATGTCCCTTGCTGTATTTCTTAGGAGTGGTGATTCATACGTAACCTTTTTCAGCCTAGCCTAGAGATCGCCAGCTTCGTAAAATTAAATAAAAAATGAACAAATTAAAAAAATAGGTGCATACATATAGAGTGGCTTTGGACCAGCCCTCTTTATTCATTGCTCTATTCAACTGTCAAATCAAATTTTGCTTCTACCACCGCAGCAGGCAGCATGGGGTAATTCTTGGTCAGCTCACTTAAGTCCTTGGCTCTCTTGCACTGTGGGCAATGCATTTTGCCTCAACACGTGCCCATCTGCCTAAAAAAATGTACACATGAGGGCCAGGGTAGGTGGGCCAATAAATTACTTTGCAACTGCTTCACTCCATTCAGGCGTTAAGTGGGATGAAAAAACTGGGGGGTCTCTCAAAGGGGCCTGGCCGATGTAATTAAGGGCGTGGCTAAAAACACTTAAGCTAATAATCTGTGCTTGGCATAGTGTGCTGCCCGACTGCTATTTTGCTGCTTCTGTCACTGCATCCAGATATATAATATAACAAGTAACATTATACCTACAACAAGCCAGGACTATTGCCTTTGTCAATGCCTGTTAGTAGCATAAGATAAAAAAGCAACAACTATGGCTTTGTTGTATATAATATTG
The DNA here is from genome assembly GCA_963921515.1 of Calotriton arnoldi. Classification (NCBI taxonomy): domain Eukaryota; kingdom Metazoa; phylum Chordata; class Amphibia; order Caudata; family Salamandridae; genus Calotriton; species Calotriton arnoldi. The sequence continues at coordinate 130,568 of CAWUFW010016437.1, forward strand.
AAAATGCTTCAGTTCTAAAATGGTGAGACTGTGAAAAACTATAACCAGTCTCTTTGAAGTTACATTAAAGGCAGTGAAGGGTGATACTGCTGCAGAGTTACAAATTTTTTTTTCACCGAACAACTGCCAGTGCTCAGGACCTGGCCCACTTAAAGCCCTGCCTCCATTCTTTATCGTTTTTATATTTTAGTCTTGTGTGTTAAAAAATATATTTTCAGAAAGGTTCAAAGCCAATAGTTATTTTTCTGTGCATCATTAAGAAGCATCTTTTCCTGTTATGTGCTTTAAAGCTAAATTATGGTTTCAATGCACGCTCCAAATACACCTGTCTGCTAGGAAACACCCGTACTGTATTATTACAATTATTTGCAATGGTGAATTCTTTTTATTGTAATTATTGTAGTTAAACATTTTTATTGGTAGTATATAGCCACCATTTTTTGGTCTGAGCATGACATATGTTCTTTTTTTTGCACCATGTGGCATGTGTATGCAATATAAAACAAGCATTTGCAATGCAATAAGTCTCGCATTTACGAGAGTTTGAGCTATTGGCATTGTAAATGACAATGCCTTTTATTTATGTGTTGGTTTTTAAAACATAAATGAAAGGCATTGTCATTTACAATGCCAATAGCTGAAAGTCAAGCGAATGCGAGAACTATTGCATTACAAATGCTTGTTTTAAATGAGCAGCGCAGCACAGCTAAATTGCTTGCAGCGCAGCACTGCACCATTTCATTCTAAATATGCACCTATGGGGCTTATTTACAAGCCTATTGCGCCACCGGTGCATCACTTTGTAGCGCTCTTGCGGAGCAGTGTGCATGGCCATATTAACATGGACACGTTAAGCCACCCTGCATGGCTTTTCATGGCCTTGTAAATATGACCACCTTTCACGCATTACTCTGTGGGAAAAGGGCATTCCATGGGTGTTGCTGTGGGTGTTCCCACGTAACATCCATGAAACCTGACGCATTCCCAGATTTACACGGTTTTGTAAATCTGGGAATGCATCACATTCCTACTCCTCCACAAGGGAGGCGTAAGGGATGCACAACGAGGAGAAATAAAGGTATAAAGTCACACATAGAAAGAGAAAAACACCTCTCCTGATTGTTTATGTGCAGAAAGGTGTCCCTTTCCGAACAAAAACAATCACTCCTACAACGCAGACAACCTTGCACCATGGCACAAGGGTGCCTGCGTTGGCGCAAGGCAGCCCATTGTGCGCCAGCACAGGGGAACATGACAGGAATGCGCTGTATCTTGTAGATACTCTGTACTACCAACAAGGGCAGCCCTAAATCCCCAAACCCAGGGCATTCAGTACTTAGTCCAAACAGTGGGTCAGGATATGTGTTTTCTACTTAAAACATTTCTAGTATTACCTAGACACAAAAGATTTTTTTAACCAGAAAGAAAAAGAGAGAAGAAAGTCAAAGAGAAAAAACAGAGAAAGAAGAAAGCATATGAACCCTTCAATAATTTTATAAAAAGATAAAAAACATTTTATTCATATTAAACATATATAGTCTTTTCAGCTCAGAAACAGACACTGGTACATAAAACAACAAATTACATACATTAGGACACCAAGAAAAGTGGCTGACATAAGGAAGTTTACATAAAGTGCATATTCAAAACAAAACAAACACAACAGACATAATTATGCGTCCTTATTAAATCACGGCCACATAATTATGTCTGTTGTGTTTGTTTTGTTTTGAATCTGCACTTCATGTAAACTTCCTTATGTCAGCCACTTTTCTTGGTGTCCTAATGTATGTAATGTGTTGTTTTATGTACCAGTGTCTGTTTCTGAGCTGAAAAGACTATATATGTTTAATATGAATAAAATGTTTTTATCTTTTATAAAATTATTGAAGGGTTCATATGCTTTCTTCTTTCTCTGTTTTTTCTCTTTTGACTTTCTTCTCTATTTTTTCTTTCTGGTTAAAAAATTATTTTTGTATCTTGTAGATACGGCGCATTCTTGCCCTTTTCTTTTGATGCACGGCAGCGCAGCAGAAAGGCTTGCTGCGCTGCTATGCGCCAAAATATAGTAAATGAGGCCATTTGTTGTCAAAACTTAAAAGTACTTTGGTACAATGAAACAAATGAGTGATGAGAAGCATGTCCTTTTGAATTATAGTGCCGTAGGTTGGTGTCAATTTTTGATTATAGCCTTATAGCCCGCCGTAGCGGGCTATACCAGCTATTAAAGGCCCGCTCCCGCGTTAAAGGCCCGAGCCGAAGGGCTATAAGGCTATTAGAACATTCTGCCACTAGAGGGCAGAATGTTCTAACAGATAAAACAAAGGCTTCTCGAAGCTCGAGGGGATTTAAATCCCCTCGAGCTCCGAGAGGCCTTTCTAAAACATTGGAATGGTGCTCTGCGGGCCTTTACCGGCCCGTAGAAGCTCGGAGCCCTCCATTGTATTCAATGGAGCTCCCAACATTCCAATGTTCTAATAATTGTTATGCTGCCAAAACTGTGAATTATGTATTATTCCAGTGAATGTTCATGTTAACAAGATGGCCCAGTGACGTAAACGTTTGTTGCGGACATCGGGCGTTCTCTAAAGGTCACGAGTATCGAGTCATGGCGAGATCACTTTACACTACTAGATTGATACATTGAACAGCATTAAACTGAATAGAAAAGAATCCCAATTAACCAAATCCTTTACAGCACGCAGAAGAGCTAAAGGATTGCACTGAAGCGCTATATGAAAGACCACCCATCATTAGTAATATAATATAGGCGATGTATGACCAAAGTTGTCACTCATATAATTTAAGAAAGAATCGCCATAAAGTGTATTTGATTTATTTTCCTTTAAGAGAACTCTTAAAAAGTTACTGAGGGCACAAGCAGAAACAACAAACTTTTAGGCCTAACAAAGTCTAAAAGCAATAAATAATATTGTGTCTAAGACACAGCAATAAAACAATAAATCCTCTATATTAAATACCACCATCCTTGGGAATTCAAGCTGAACATCAAAATGTTCCTGGAATCATATTGCAGCCAAATAACAACTTCAAAGAAGATTTAATATTGTTTATAGATGCCTCATTGTTTGTTTGCCCTACTGCCTGTCTGCTGCCTATCAATCTATCAGTTTAATTTTCTGTCAACTTATGTTTGCAGTACAATGCTTTCACTATGTCTCACGTTTAAATACTTTTCCTATTTTAAGTCTGAAAAAAATAGCTTTCAAATTCATAAGGTTTTGCAGGTTGCCATCATATTTATATGCTTTCCGAATAAACTTGCATTATTAATTCCATGAGGGACATTCATTAGTTTAAATTTGTTATCAAAAACTAAGAATTGCTGCATGATTCTGAACACAGTCCAGAGGCGGATTCAAATTGCTAGCGGAGTGTAGGGAAAAGGATGGTTATAGTCAAGGGAGGGACTGCCGTGAAATTGCTGCTTCAGGGCACAGTAGCCTTTAATGAATTCTAAAGCACATTTGCAACAGGTATGTTTTCATGATGTCCTGCTTAGAGGTGAAGTGATACGAGATGTGAGCTCAAAAGGGAGGAGCTTTAGGGGCACCAACAAGTATCTCGGCCAACATGGAGGTGGTGGGTGTGGAGGGGAAGGGGTCTTTCCAGGAGGGGGCCCCAATTCAGCTATACAGGTTACAAGTGTACAAAGAACAGCAGCTGCCTCATGGCCATGGCCTGCTGCGTGGCAAGTCCTTGTCCGAGTCTTTCCTGAGCAAAAAGCAACACATTTAGGGGCATATTAACAAGGGGGCGATATGAAATTATCGCCGCTTTTGCGTCCGTTTTCGGGCGAAAAGCGGCAATAATTTCATCGCCTTATCAGCAAAGACACGCTATCGCGTGTTTTGCTGACTTAGCGCCCGTTCCCAGCACGCCTAACTTTGCATCGCTAATGAGATGCAAAGTAGGCGTGGCTGTGAAACCAAACAGGGATAATATCGCGAAGGCAGCTTCGCGATATTATCAAGGAGGGTTAGCGATCTTTTAAATCGCGTTAAGTATGCCTTAACGCAGGAATTTAACGTCTGTTAAATTCCTGACTAAGGCATACTTAACATGGGGGTGGATTCTGTGACTAAGACCACAGGCCCTATCATCTAGGATATCGCCGTTTTCCACCATGGAAAACGGCGATATCCACGCTATCTCTGGAATTTTATCGCCTCGGCGATGCGCGTTGTTGATAACGCGCTAACCGGGCGATAAATTACAGTGATAGCCGGCGATAAATATGCAAGCGCTAAGCGCGCTTTGCGATATTTATCGCCGGGCCTTGTTAATATGCCCCTTACTTTCCTGCTATTGGTATTGTTTTGTTTTGTTTTGTTTTGCTGGTGCACAGGTGGTGCAGCGAAAAGGGTCCCCTGTGTCTCTCACTGTGATGGAGAATACAAGGGGAGACAAAAAAGAAAAATGCAGCAGAGCTATGAGTGACGAGTAACGACCAAATAAAGGAGATCCTAAAGTTGAGAATAAGAGGAGACTACAGGGAGATTTGTGAGAATAAGAGAAATGGTTTATTGACACAGGTTAGACAGAGATGAACAGTGAGAAAACCACAGTAGAAGCAAGAGAGTGAGATACAGGGAGAAAGGCTGTACAGTGACTGCCACACGACATTAACTGTAACTTGGTCCTTCTCCATGCACTAGCTATAGCCTTGGATATTACGTAAATTATAGCATGTGAAATCATTGCAGTAATTAAAACACTTATGACATCAGAAATGATGTTATTTGCCAAAACACAGTGCATGGTACAGTGGCGAGTTATAATTATTGTCTTGCGGCGAGTGAGGTGACAAGACTGTACGGAGGAGCACAAGTGATATTAATTTAAAGGTGGTTCTTAAGTATAAATGTGAGTTATGAGTATGACTTATAGTAATGTGAAAGTAGTATACCTTTTGAAATTGTTATTGTTGTGTAGTTTAAGGGTGTGTTTGGCACAAATAAGATAGAAATAAGAAATAAATGTGTAAGTGATGCAGATATAAAATTAAGACAATTATAAAAAAATTCTAACTTTAACTTATGTTTAACACTTTTTTCATTACATTTGTTTTTATAAGCTTAGTAAAAGTTATGTAATATTCGTCCACTTTTGTTTCATGGAGTGGAGTGTTATTAGGTGGAGTGTGGTACAATATAGTGGCGGATAGTGTTATAAAGTGTACTGTGGTACAGTATATACTGGCATAATGGAGTGAAGTAAAGTGGGATGCGGTATAGTGGATTCGCGTGTAGTGGAATATCATATAGCAGAGTGGCGTGCGGAGAGGCATGCAGCGGAGTGGCATGCAGTGGAGTGGTGTAAAGTGAACTCAGATTCAATAGAGTGGCGTATATTTGAGTGCCATAGAGTGGAGTGGTGTACAGTGCCATGGTATACAGTGAGATAGCCTACACTAGAGTGTGGTAAAGTGGATTTATGTCATGGAAACTAAAGAGTGTATTCACGTTCACTGTAGTGGCAAACAGTGGAGTGCTATACACTGGAATATTACACAGTGTAGGGACAAGTTTTGGAATATTGTGTACTGAAATAGCATACAGGGGAGTGGCATACAGTGGAGTGTGGTACAGTGCAGTGGCATAAACCCTACACTGGAGTGGGGTACACTGGAATGCTATACAGTGGAGTGGATTTCAGTTGAGTGGTGTACAATGGGCTTACGTAAAGTGGAGTGTGGTCCAGTGTAGTGTTGCAAACTTAAGTAGTGTAAAATAGAGTGGCGTATATTGGAGTGCGGTAAAGTGCAGTGCTGCCGAGCGCTATAGTGTAGACTACAGAGGGGTACAGTGTAATACGGTACAGTGCAATGGCATATGCAGGAGTAGCATAAACTGTAGTGTGATACAGCGAAGTACCTTAGAATTTAGTAGTGTAATAATATTTACGTTAGTTGCGCTCAGTGTTCAGACATAGAGTGGAGTGCTATATGGTGAAGTAGCATAGAGTGTCATACAATTTAATAGGGTCAATTATAAAAGCATAGACTGTAGTCACATACAGTCAAGTGCGGTTTAGTGGAGTGGCTCAGAATGTAGTCTTCTAAAGTGAAATAGCATACCGTCGACTGTGGTACAGTCCAGTAGTGTGCAGTGCAGTCATCATGTTGCTCAAACTGGAAAAAAGTCTCTCACAAGACAATTGGTAGAATCTTGCCGGAACTCTGCATTACTCTCCAAATTTCTCCAAGTATGTGAGCGGAATTAATAAGTTTGTCCAGGCCTTATTCTGACCCCTTTTAGGTCGAGCCTTGGGGCAGAGCGCACGCACGGCTCTGCAAGACTTGCTGTACTGGAGTATTGAATGGAAGCCCCGCACACTCTCCGCCAATATTTGGCATTGGCTTGTGTCGTCCTTAGTAAATGCTGGCTTCTGATTCATGAATAGGCTTGTTAGTCCCTCCTTAGTACAGCCTTGTCTTCATTTGCAACCTCCCATGGCGACTGGCCCTTTTACTTCGGTTGTTACACGGTACGTGTTATTTAGTCTTGTACGCACTATTTTCTTTATTGAGTTTCTCACCGCCGACGTTCAGTGAGCAGCTCAGTGAGAGAAGGCAGCATGTGCTGCAATGGGCAGCGCGGAGGAGATCCGATAGACTCAGTGAGCGGGGCAGACAGAGACTTGAGTGTTTCTGTAAGCAGCACAGTGAGAGAAGGCATGCCGCAGCGTGTGCCTCAGTGAGCAGCTGGTGGACACTGAGAGGCCTCATGTGCCATCCCTTGTTACTGGTTGCTATTGTGTCCCGTTGCTATGTAAACAAGTTATTTTTGGCCTGCCCTACTGGGCAGGCCTCGAGCCAGGTATCGTAACAGCACTGCTTGAAGCTCTTGTGTGATGACTGCATGCTAGACTGAATTTACCTGTCACCCTGCACCCCCGCGACCCCACCCTGCCAGTGGAGTTACCTTATCAATGTGGGATGTGCAGCAAAAAAATGGGGGTATGAGGGCTGGAGTGACGAGATGCCCATAGGAAGATGGGCTGATTGCACCAAGCTGTGTAATACATGCCTCCCTGTTCATCGGAAGTGAAATATTTTTATCAGAATATAACCAGCACAGTTATACAATTGAAAAGGTGCGTGCTCTAATTGAAAAAAAAAGTGAAAGAAGTGAGAGTGATAGGCTGTGGGAGCAGGGGTGACCAAAAACCTTACCATTATTAAAACACATTTCTCTAGAGACAGGGAGAAAGACAGAGAAACCTTAGTGTCAACAAACCTTTGAGCTCAGACATCGCCATTGTGTTAGAAATTAGGGGACATGCCAGGACCCGCTTTAGTCAGAAGCGAGGCCTCCAAACTTTGAAACAGACCAATCCTACTTTTTCATTGTAAGTGATGCCCATGCATAGGCAGTATGCCAGAAATCCCCCTCCTTTTTAAACCAGAGGCAGTGGCAGCAGGCCAGAAGCTGTTGTCAATATACCACTTGGATCATTTTGGACATTCATAGAATGAAAGCTCCAAAGCACAAATAGGTGCGCACCACTGTTCATATTTACGTTCTGAGAAATACTTCTTAATTAATGACCAGAATATCGACCTGAAGGTAAGAAATATCGTTTTTGTTAATATCGAAGTTATTAATATCGATAGTAAAAATATCGCTGTTAATAATATCGATGTTTATGTTAGTGTTATGTATTTTAGTATGTATTTTGTATGTATGTGTTTCACATGTTTTGTTATGTTTTGTATTATTTTTTTAAATATATGTATTAATTGTTTAGAAGTTAGTAATTTTGCTTTTTGGTACTGTAGCGGGTTGTGGGTTTATAGGGGAATAGGGTGGGGAGTAATTTAATTATAGTGAATTAATTCATAATTTTTAGAAATTATTAATTATTTTTAATTAAATTTTGCATTTTAGTTCTGTAGCGGGTTGTGGGTTTATAGGGAATAGGCTGGGAAGTAATTTAATTGTAATTATTAATTTTATTTATTGTTATTGGTATTTAAGTTATTGTTAATTAATTATTAATTGGTAATTAATGTTTATTAATTGATTAATTGATAATTATATTAATTGTATACATTTTTATTGGAGCGGGTTGTGGGTTTATAGGGGAATAGGGTGGGAAGTAAATTAATTATAATAAAGTAATTAATAATTTTTATTTTTGGGTATTGATAATTAATTTATTGTTTATTCATTATTAATTGGTAATTAATTTTTATTAATTAATGAATTGATAAATGTATTAATTGTGTTAATTTAGTTTAGGAGCGGGTTGTGTGTTTATAGGGGAATAGGATGGGAAGTAATTCATTATAATTAAGTAATTATTTATTAATTTTTTTTGGTATTGATAATTAATTTATTGTTAATTAATTATTAATTGGTAATTCATTTTTATTAATTGATTAATTGATAATTATATCAATTGTGTTACATTTTATGTGGAGTGGGATTTGTGTTTATTGGGGATTAGGGTGGGAAGTAATTTAATGTTATTAATGTAAATATACATTTTTATTTATTGGTATTTATAATTAATTTATTGTTAAATTATTAATAAATCATTATTTAATTACAACAATTATGTAATTGATAAGTATGTTATTTTTAACCCCTACGCTATCCAACACTTTCCCTACTGTTGCACTCTCTGGAGTGGGAAAAGTAATTTTTACCCCTACGCTATCCAACACTTTCCCTACTGTTGCACTCTCTGGAGTTGGAATAGTAATTTTTACCCCTACGCTATCCAACACTTTCCATACTGTTGCACTCTCTGGAGTGGGAATAGTAATTTTTACCCCTACGCTATCCAACAGTTTCCCTACTGTTGCACTCTTTGGAGTTGGATTAGTAATTTTTAGCCCTACGCTATCCAACACTTTCCCTACTGTTGCACTCTCTGGAGTGGGAATAGTAATTTTTACTCCTACGCTATCCAACACTTTCCCTACTGTTGCACTCTTTGGAGTTGGAATAGTAATTTTTACCCCTACTCTATCCAACACTTTCTCTACTGTTGACCTTTCTGGAGTTAGAATAGCAATTATAACCCCTACGGTATGCAACACTTTCCCTACTGTTGCACTCTCTGGAGTGGGAATAGTAATTTTTACCTCTAAGCTATCCAACACTTTCCCTACTGTTGCACTCACTGGAGTGGGAATAGTAATTTTTACCCCTACGCTATCCAACACTTTCCCTACTGTTGCACTTACTTGAGTGGGAATAGTAATTTTAACCCTTTCGCTATCCAACACTTTCCCTACTGTTGCACTCTCTAGAATGGGAATAGTAATTTTTACCCCTACGCTATCCAACACTTTCCCTACTGTTGCACTCACTGGAGTGGGAATTGTAATTTTTACCCTTACGCTATCCAACACTTTCCCTACTGTTGCACTGACTGGAGTGGGAATAGTAATTTTAATCCTTTCCCTATCCAACACTTTCCCTACTGTTGCACTCTCTGGAGTGGGAATAGTACTTTTTACCCCAACGCTATCCAACACTTTCCCTACTGTTGCACTCTCTGGAGTTGGAATAGTAATTTTTACCCCTACGCTATCCAATACTTTCCCTACTGTTGCACTCTTTGGAGTGGGAAAAGTAGTTTTTACCCCTACGCTATCCAACACTTTCCCTATTGTTGCACTCTTTGGAGTGGGAATAGTAATTTTTTTCCCTCCGCTATCCAATATATTTCTGTATTGTTTTACTTAATGTTGTGTATAATTTATTTTACAAAAATTTAAAATATTGTAATTTTTTTAATTTGCTAAATATATTTTTAAAATTTTTAATAATATAATTTGTGTATGTGTATGTCTGTATTTATAATTTATAAAATATTTTTAACAATTTATAAGTTATTAAAATAATTATTTATGAATATTATTAAGTAAGTATATATATAATATTGTATATGTATTTGTTGAATTTATTTTAACATTATATGTATCAGTTTTTATTTTTAAACATTTTTAAATAATTTTAACTATGTTTTTTTTAATTATATGTATTATTTACTTCATTTTACATTATTTTTTTAACATTTAAAAAAAACGATATTTTTTAAGATATTTTTGACGTCGATATTTTTTTTTCTATACTTTTGTACTTACCATGATGTAGATAGGATGTCGATATTCTTGACTTCGATATTTTTGTCACGATATTTTTGTACATTGATATTTGTGAGGTCGATATTTTGTCAGTGATTCCCTCGTTGCACCTCGTAGCATACTGACGCATTTCCAGGTTTACGATTTCACGTAAATCTGGAAATGTGTCTGGTTCCATGGGTGTTGTGTGGGAACACCCACAGCAGCACCCATGGAACGCCCCTTTCACGCAAAGCACTGCATGTAAAGGGGCCATATTTTCAAGGACAGGAAAAGCAACGCAGGGTGGCTTTTCCTGTCCTTGTAAATATGGGGCAGAGAAATGCGCTGCTAGTTTGTCACAAAAAGTGACATACTGGCAGCGCAAGGGGCTTGTAAATCTACCCCTTATTGTTTAAAGGGCATTATCTCCTATTGACAGCTTCTTTGTTCTTGCATTCTGGATTTCATGAAAATCAATGTAACTGTGATGTATTCGTTTGCAAATTTCCACTTTCTTTTTTAATTTGGAACTCTGGATTTTTGGCCTGGTCTGGTACACAGACCTGCCCACGCGCTCTGGAAAAGGATCATTTAATGTGTCCTTCATTGTAGCTCATACTACTAGGATGTCACTGAGGTCTAATTGTTCTTTTGTTAGTGGTTTTGCTGCTGAGGAATCAGTCATGAAAGCTTGGGTGCAGGATATATCATGTCCCAATTTATCCTTTATCAGTCAGGTCTTGCTGTACTTGTATTTGACAGATGTTTGACGCACTTTTGTTTCTTTTTAATAAAAAAACTTAACTTTTTTCATCACTTTGGTTCTCTGCGTTTTAAAGATGCACTCAACCTCAAAATCATACATCAAGTATAATCTGGCATGTGAGAAACTTAAATCCATGTTCAAACAATTGAGAAATGGGAAGCTGGTGCTTAATTCAGCTGGAATGGCCTAATGATATGCACGAATCCTTTATAATATCTACGTCATACTTCGGCTACAGAGCCTGTCCTCCTAAAAGCGTGTCTGTTGCTCTGCTTCAAAGTGAATTGCTGTAGCCTGCAAGAGGGCCTGACCGAGGATTTCTGCCTGGACATGTAACAGAAACAATAAGTTCTTACACTCCTTTTTAGGTCGAGAAACAATAAGTTCTTACACTCCTTTTTAGGTCGAGCCTAGAGTCAGCGTGCATTTTCTGCTCTACGAGACTTGCTGTACTGGAGTAAGGTATAGAAGCCCCACCCACTCTCCACCCATATGTGTCATTGGCTTGTGTCATTGTCTTTCGTAAATGCTGGCTTCTGATTCGAAAATAGACTTGTTAGTCCCTCCTTAGTACCGTCTTGTCTTCATTTGTAACCTCCCATGGCGACTGGCCCTTTTACTTCGGTTGTTACACGGTACATGTCTTGTAAGCACTATTTTCTTTATTGAGCTTACCTTACTGCAGGCACAACGTGCTTTGCTTACATTCAGCGTGCCATGCGCGCTTTCTCTTTTCAGGCAGCAGGGACAATGGCGGCCACTTCTTTCCAATGCCATAGGTCTCGCATTTAAATGCGAGACCTATTACATTGCAAATATTTTTTGATTTGTCATAAGTATTCTCCAGAAATCATACAAAGGCAACAATGAATAGCAGGGTTTTGCTATTATTTTACTACACTTTTAATACTCGACATGCCTGCATTTTATTTTTGAAAGGCACAGAGAGCTTACGCGGAGACTGGACCCACATTCCCCAGTTCCAAAGTCCCCAGCTTTGCATGTTATGTATGCCACATCGTCTCTCCATATATATCAATTATGTTTACAGGGGTTTATCTCTGTTTCCCTCAGTCACCCTCCCACCATGCACCCAGCCTTAACCCCTTCTTCTCTTTTGTTTCCCTGAGCACTGCGCCAGCACAGGACAAGCGCATTCACTTAAAACATGCAGAGCCTCGCCTCCGGAGTCTCTCTTCTGGGGCCCCTCCCTGCCAGTCCTCACAACATCCCCACGGCACGCACAGCTTATCTCCCTCATCGGGCCATAAATCTTATCAGGCTGCTCATTTGGTTTGCTCTCACGTCCTCTCTCCATTGTCTGTGTGTTACAAATGCTTGTTTTTTAAAATGCAAAGTAAGTATTTGTTTTTAATTTACCCTGGAGGATTCCTACAGCCCTTTTCATTTAAACCGATCCTCTCCATTTACCTTTTAAACGTAACCCTTTCCTCCAGTTTTTGCCCCTTTTAGTTGAGTTCAGATTACAATTTGTAGGTATTACACACTACCACGAATTCCCCAGCAGGCAGGGCACAAAGAGAGCAGCCTAAAGTTGCTTCCTACCGCTCCGCACCCGCAGCCTCTTCCACTTCTGACCACCTCCACAAATAGCCCGGCAAGCATGCAGGGCACAAACAGAACAGGTTTTTTCCTGGAGCGGGTGGGGTAGAGCCGGAGCCCCTCTGTGGCTTCTTTTGCAACTACCACTCTCGGCTATTTCAACCAAATGGCTGTATTAATTTCTACCCTTTATATACATGATTCCAGCTGTGTTAAGCAGTCACTACTTGTGTGTGTCCAGTCCGACCAACCCTTCTCCCGGTGCCCCCGTGTAATCTAATCACATTGGTAATACTCTGAGGGGCAGATCTACAAGGAAGTGCCGCAGCGTGGCACCGCAAGCCCTTTGTCTGCGCCATGCTGCGGCACTTCCGAAGCACAGGGATGCGACATATTTACAAGAATATGTCGCATCTCTGTGCTTCCCCCTGCGCTGGCGCACAAACTGCTGCCATGCGCTGGCGCAGGCACCCTTGCACCATGGTGCAAGGATGCCTGCGTCGTGGGGAGATTGTTTTTGTGCAGGAAGGGGCACCTTCCTGCACAAAAACAATCACTACAGGCATTTTCCTCTTTCAATGCATGCTGTAGAATGTAGCACGCATTGAAAGAGGAAAAAACGAGGAGAAATGAAAACATTTCTCCTTCTTGCGCCTCCGTAGCATTCAGACGCATCTCCAGATTTACGATTTCTCGTAAATCTGGAGATGTGTCTTGTTCCATGGGTGTTGCGTGGGAACACCCACAGCAACACCCATGGAACGCCCCTTCAGATGCGGTTTCATAGGTGGCTGCTGCGCACCTAAAAGCTTTTGAAAGTGGATGGGCGGGATTTTTGGAAATCAAGTAAAAGGTAAACACTCTTCTTTAACTTGGCACTCTGCTATCTTCTGTTTTGAAGTTCTTTGTTTTAAGCATTCAAATGGCGAAGATTCTTTTCTTTTGATTTACTTGTAAAATAATTAGGAAAATGAGCCTTCTGTTTGTGTGGTGATTTGTTGTTTATCAGGAGTGCTTCTGTCGCTGTGATCTGTTCACACTGCACTCGCCCTTGTTAAAGGTATATACAATTCTTCTAAACCTACTGCACGCATTCAGAGCACAACACCATGGCCTCATACCTCGGGGGAAGTGGGGTGTTTTTTTCCAAAGCCCTCATTTAGTTCTATGTAAAACTTCGCTACATCACTAATTTACTAATTTGTACACTTTGCAACCACAAGCCATGTTGCTGCTTGTATTAGCATATCGCCAGTACCTGAGCAGAGCTCTGCTACCATGCTTTTGAATGTGAACTCGCAGGGGCAGATTTACAATTCCTGGCGCATCCCTGCAAATCAGCAGGGATGCGCCAGGAAACTTGCGACACGCATCACAATCCTTGCGCCACCACGGATGCGCCACATTTACAATGCGGTGCATCATGGCGCAAGGAAATGCAGATGCGTGTCGCATCTGCCGTCAAAACGTTGGCGCAGTGCTGGAGTTGTGTCGCGGGCGCGACGCAACTCCAGCACTGTGCCAACCCGGCCTATCTTGCACATGGTGCGTCACACCCTACGCCTGCTTCAAGCAGGCGCAAGGTTTTGACGCAGCGGGGTCGAAAAAGTGACTGAGTGAAATCTTGTAGATTTCACTCAGCCACTTTTGCGAGGTGTTCCTGCGCCGGACCACCCCCCCTGCTCCGGAACGCCCACATGAAACCTGACGCAGGTTTCATATGGCGCAGGGCTTTACAACGTGACGCATCTCCCTAGATGCGTCACGTTGTAAATACCCAGCAGCATGGCGCTGGCTTTACGCTGCTGTTGCGTCACAGAAGTGACGCAACGGCGGCGCAAAAGTGGCGTACGGGGCTTGTAAATCTGCCCCGCAGTATTTTTCAGCTGGTCTGCCCTTTCTTAATGGACAGTACATGTCACAAGTGTCTGCTGTATTTTTAATAGCACTGCCCTACCATTCTTCCAGTCTCAGCTCAAGGCCAAAAATGTGGCATTAAGTGACATTCTCTCACCTTCTAGACAGCCTGCATGCACACTGTTTAACACTGCAAGGCATCACACCGCTATACAAATCAACATATGTGGTGCAGCGCTTTGTAGTACGCACTTCAATGTCACTTTTCTGCAATGCATAGGATTTCCAAAACGTGGCATAATCCCGTTAGATAAGACTGTGACTAACATACATAATAAAACAAGCTACATTGGTACCAGGTTCATTTTTTTTAAAGCGCACTGACACCTAACATGTCAAAACATACTTATGTCATTAACGTTGTATCCCTTTCTCATGATCAAAGAAACATAGATGCATTATTGTTCACTGTTCCAGGAGTTCGACCTGTTTAATAGCACTCCCGGTTGTAACATAAAAGGCATCTGATGGACAGTAAAACAAAGTAATTTGCCCAACATTTGCTAATTTCTGTTCAGATGGGGAAGTCAAAATTTAAACCCAGTTGTGTGCTTCTAGAGTTCACAACTTGGGCAGTAACCATATATTCACCTTGTTTTATGTCTCTATTCCCTTAATGTACACGTTATCAATAGCCTCCACTGCTTCAAACGTGGTATTTTATTATTGATTTTATATACTACCTTTATAAGGCATTGAAGCAGTTTAAAAATGTGTTGCTTAAGTGCATTGCTTGCGAGTTCCATATAGTGTTTCAAGTACAGGGCATTGTGTAAGGCTCAATGAGAACAGTAGATATAACACCCAGGGTAATGTGCTGCATGGCTAAAAACTTTTAAGGTCCTAAAGACGAGACCGATTGCATTGCAAATGCTTGTTATTATAACGCCACAGAGTCAGCCACGCAGTGCGTACCACTGGTATTTGGGTGGGTTTGAGTGCCAGGACGTGTGCTGAATCCTCCACCAGCCCCAGCTGCCCACAAGGGTCCAGGCCTGTTGACCAACCCAATGCCATGCACTGCCAAAAGCTGTGCATGGCGGGAGGTTGGCTGCCTGTGAGGGGTTGGATGCAGTGCCTGGCTGCATGCTAGGCTCTGCGCCATGCGCTGTGTTGGTTTGGCTGCCCCTGGGTAGTTGGGGAAGGAGCCAGGCCATGGGCTAGGTCCTGCGAGCAACCCTGTGCCAGGCATGGCCTTCAGCCTTTACAAATAGTAATAAAATATTACTTTACGTTAAAAAAAACTCTCGAAGTTAACTGAAAAAAATAAAGGTTAAAGTGACGCTATAGTTAGAAATTCAGCAAAACACTAAAGGTTACAGGGACTTTATAGTTAGATAAAAATGTCAGTTAAAACATACCATTTTAAATAAACAAAACCACTGAACTTCACCAGTTATGGCTATCTCAAGTAACTGTAACTTGTGCCATAAAGTAACTATACCTTAAGCCCTTGTTGTGCACTGCTAAATACCTCCCATAATACATATATTGTCGTTACATCTATGACATCAGTGATACCAAAACTGCAACATCTTAAATGACAACACTGATGACAACACTGTGCATGGCTGGGGCGCAGGTTATAGTTACTTTAGGGAATGAGTCAAGCATAATTTGAATAGGTCACAGAACAGCCAACAGGAAAATGACCTATTAATTGATGCCATTTTATGTCTTTACTTAAGAGGAGAGGCAAAGGAGACTGCTTCCTGTCTCCACCACAGTACAGGCACACTATCTATACAAGAAGCTGGGAGCTGTTGTGTGCGGAGTGGGGGCGAGCCTTTTTGTCACAGCATAGTGCTGCACATGTAGAGTTCATGGAGAATTTTTTATGCTGCTTGCCGTCGGCTAGACTGCCGACTTTGGTGCTGGAAACCAGGGTTCGAGCCTCGGGGTCGCGTCCACATCCTGTGATTCTGGGCAAATCACTTAATCTCCCCGTGCCTGAATGTGTAATGTAAATACGGTGCTCATGTAAAGCGCTCCAATACCTTCGGGTCGAGTTCGCGCTATATAAATATGCAAAAAAAAAATAAAACTAAGGTGTGCTCCAGTGCTGACCTACACCCAAGCTGTACTTGATTAACTGGATATGTGTAGGTAGTTAAAATCACAGTTTTTGGACCATTCCTGTGGATGGGCTGCACACATTCATTGCTATTTCAAGACCAATATGGCCACTATTGAAGATGACAACGCACACCACATGTCATTGTTTGACGATGCCAACTGCTTCAAAACAGATTCAATCGTGATTCTGGCTGGATGCAGTCTGATGCTGGCACACTGTAGGGTGTGTAACAGTAATGTCAGGGTAAAATAGGCGTCCAGTGGGCCAGGTTCCTTAAGGGCCAGCAGGATGCCACAGCAGCCTGATAGAATCATTCAAAAACTTTATTATAGCTAATAGTTTACAAATGAACACAAAGAAAACTAAAATAATGTTGATAGGTCAATTTAAACCTAGTATGAGAGAAGGCAAAGTAAATGGGTCAGTGATTGAATCTGTAAAGTCCTATAAGTATCTAGGAATCACATTTTATGATAGAGTATCTTTTAAATACCATTTTACTAATTTAAATGTCAAATACACATCATTTTCATTTGCATTTAGAACACTGCAAGATCAACTTTCATGTCCCAGCCATGAGTACTTTGTAAAAATGAAAGGCAAATTTGATCCCCTCTTTGGTCTATGGGTCAGTACTTTTTCAAGGCAAAGACTCCAAACTCCTGGACAATCTACAAGTTAAAGTTTTTAAGTCTATTTTTAAGATTCCGAAAAATATTGGACATGTTAACATCCGGCTGGAGTTCGGCCTGACCAGCCAAATCCTAGTAAGACAATCAGCTTTTTAAAAATGTTTATATTACTCGTATTTATCCGACCCTGGTACTCTAGCAAATCTGTGATGGCAAGAACTTAAAAAACATGACTTTGCAAGTGTTTGGAGAACCTATCTATCTGAGAGCCTACATACGTTTATTTGTCAACCTTTTGGTCATTTAGATACCATCACAACCTCTTTCAAGTGGGTTTTTAAATCTATCAACACATTTTTTATCCTTATTGCTGAATAAAGAGGCCCTAGCAGAAAAAAAGCATGCTTGGTCAGTCACCAATTCATTTAATAAAATAGAACCTCAACCATATTTATTGTCCCACCTACAACCTTTTAAAAGCGGTCAATTTGGTAGATACACAACAAAGGATGGAACTCCATCCTGGATACAAAAATGGTCAGCGAACAGTTGTCGACTTTACAGTCTTGCACATGAAACTTTATTACATATTGTGTGCATCTGCCACAGCCTACTACAAGAGTGGCAAGCTTTGCTGAAACTCATTTTTATCGACTGGGGGTGAGAAGATGCCACCAAGCTTTAATACTTTGCCTCTCTGTGAAATCAACCTGTCTTTTTTTTTTGAGTTCAAAATATTTTATTGAATTTTCATAATAAACAAGTAACAGACATTACAGAAAATAATATTCTAAATCGAAAATACCTAGTTATAGTAAGAAAGATAAACAGGCATATCAATTGAATTACATTAGGTAAGATAAAACAAGTATTCTTAGGGAACATAAAAAGGAGAGGAAGGAAAGGGATCAATAATGATTCAAATTACATTGTCTATAAATAGAGCTACAATATGAATCAGTAAATATACTATATGATCAATAAAAAGCTAAATTAGTTATACATAAACCGTTTAAGAAGATATATATACATCAACAGGAATCCAAAAAGCATGAAAAGAGTTGGAGTTATGGTTGAGCCCAGTCAAGGACAATTGAGCTCCTTTTCTTGTAAAAATAACCCATGACCACCAAGCAGGTACTGATAATAGCGAGACATCTTTCCAGCAAAATGTAATAGATTTCAAAGCAGCTGATATTAGGAAATTAAAAAGTTTACCTTCTAAGTCATTTAAACTATGTGAAAGAAGAGCAGATTTGCAAATTAACATATTGTAAGAAACATCCTCATGAATATTTAATATCTTTTTTATAATATCCCAAACATCAGTCCAAAATTTTAAAATTAAAGGGCATTTAAAAAGCATATGCGGTAATGTACCAGGGTGTGATTTACAGTGCCAACAAGAAGCAGATTGAAGAAGTTTAGCTTGGAAGAGACGTAATGGAGTCCATAAACAATTAAATAAGATATATGAGTTGGTTTGATAAAGTGAAACAGGCAGCCAACCAGAAATACTATTAAGCCAAATATCCTTCCATATATCAATGGATAGTGAAAGTGAAAGTTCATTATTCCAAAATACTGAAAGCAAAGTAATGTTGCTGCCTAGAGAATTAGATAATTTTTTATATAAAATAGAAACACCATGTGCTGAAGTAGAGACAGTTTGAATGTAAATTGATAAATCAGCTTTAACATTAGAGGGAATATCTTGAGGAAAAGAATCTAAAATGGAATTACATAAATGTTCATATTTAGAAAAATCAGCTTGAGGTAAATTAAATCTTGTTCGTAAAAACTCAAATGATAAAAAAGCATTGTTTGAATATATATCTTTAAGATAAAAAATACCAGCATTAATCCATGAATACCAGTAACTAACATTCCTATTCAGCTTGATAACATTGCTATACCATAGTGACATGTCTTCAGTAATAGACATAGGAGATAGAAAAATTGAATCTATATCATTAAAAATCATTTTAGTGGACTTTAGTATAACGGATTTATGCAAAACTGATGACCTATTAGACATAGTTAACAAAGTGGGGAGTGGAAATGGATTTACCAATGATTTCTCAATATCAAGCCAAATAGGAGAATTGTTTAAACAGGATTGATCAAACCATATGGAACTTTGCTTTAAAATAAAGGCTTTGTGGTAGAGGAAAAAGTCTGGTAATCCAAACCCAGCATTACATTTAGGCATTTTTAATTTTTATAACTGATACGGGCGGTTTACAGTTCCAAAGAAATCTGGATAAAATTCTATCAACATCTTTGTAAAACTTTAGTGAAAATTGAGTAGGAATCATGGCGAGGGTGTAGAAAAGTTTTGGAGCAATTGTCATTTTAACGGAATCCATTCTACCCCACCATGAAAGATGTAATGAAGACCATTTAGACACTTTGGGGTCGATTCCGATTCGGGCCGGAAAAGCACCGACCGACTCGGATCCGGAAAAATACCGACCGACACGTACCAGTGGCGCCCGACACGCCAAGTACGATGCAAGCCGCGATAAATCCGACCGACACGTCAGGAAACCAAGCCGACCGACCGAGCCGCTCGGAAAATAGCAATCCGGCCGGAAAAACACGCGAATCCAACCGACCGACACGCACCCGGAACAAATCCGACCGAATCGTACCCGCCAACTCCAACCCGCAAAGTACGATGCAAGGCGCGAAAACACGACCGAGTCGGACGGAGGACAAGCCGCACGACCGACACGCATACAAAACCGAGCCGAAGCAACACAATACACCGCGACCGACGCGTACGCAGCATACAAAACTGCACAAACACAGCGTGAACAAAACGGAAAACACCGTACGAGACCAATGCAGGGTCCGACTTGGTCACAAGAACGTTTACAACATACACAAACAGCACAAAGGAAAAATCAACCAAAAAAGGCCAAACAAGCAATTACCAAGCCAATAAATACTGGGGGGTGGGGACAGAGAACAAAGACACACCCACAACTCCACCTATATAAAGGACACAAATCACTACCATGAGCCTTTGCAAATGCCATTTCACTGCCAGCACCCAAGAGAAAGCAACCACACACCCACAGCTCATCCCTCACACAAGCCACACACCATCAGCACACCAACAAATACCTACCTCACATACACCCAGCAAAACACACACTCACACACCCTCACCTGCACACCAACACACACATCACTCACCATCACCACCCATCACCATGCCCCCAAGAAGAATCCCAAGTTCCTAGATTGTGAATTGGAAGTCCTGGTAGACGAGATCCTCAGGGTGGAGCCACAGCTGTTTGGCACTCTGGTCCAACAGACCCCCATGTCGCAGAAAACCAAGATGTGGGAGAGGATCATCAACAGGGTGAACGCCCAATCATCATGTCGGCGCACAAAGACGGACATCCAGAACAGGTGGTATGACGTGCGCAGGAGGGTACGGGACCTGCTGAAGATAGACTACAGCAACAGCCAACAGACCGGCAGTGGCCCTCCTGCCAAGCCAATATACCTCAGGCCCTGGGAGGAGAAGGTGCGGGCCATCCTTCCGCCAGTGAGCGTATATGGACTAGAGAACATCCCAGAGCCTGGTGAGTACACAACAAATGTACACAATAAACTGCCACAAAACACACACATCACTGTCAAGGGGAGAGTCAAACCATGCACACATAGCAATTACACAGCAACTAGAACAGAATCATCCCAAAATGTGTATGTCAGTCAGATAAACACAACACATGCCATCAAAAAGTCACATCCAACTGTGCCAACACATGTACAAACACAACCACAACTACAGCTAGGCAGTGGCACAAATAGAACTAACACACACATCCACACATGTAGCCACCACAACAACACCAACACACAGTGAAGACCACTCAAAGGAAGGAATTCTGTGTATGCTGGCCAAGTCAGTGTAGCCAATAGCATCATGGGAGTCGCAGTCACACATATTGCCCCCCACAACTGTCCCATCAACACCACCCTGAACCATGCTCACATCACAGGGAGTGGAGAAGGACTCACAAGATGGCTGACACTGGCTACTGCTGTGGGGAGCACAAGGCCCTGCTGCCAACTGTGCACCAACAAACAGCAGGACACCACTGACTGACATCCTGAGAGACAACTTCCACTCCCTGCAATGCAAGCACGTTCCATGGTGGGCTATCTGGCTGGCTGGGTGGGAAGGGGGACTTGCAGCACTGACTATAGTCACCAGCACCTCCCTCACACCCCCTACACAAACTCCACAGTACCCACCTGGTAGAATGCAATGCCCTCCATCCTAACACAAGATCCCACAAAGCACCACCACCCTGGGTTATGTTGTGTGAAGCACAGGGACACTCTTGGGACTCTTAGCCAAACAACTGCCAGGACAACACTCCCAGCCATCCTGTCAGCACAGCCAGCCCACCCCACAGGGAAGCAGAGTCAAAAGGAAGGAAGCATGGGCATGCTGGGAAGGGGGTGGAGGCAATAGCATGATGGGAGACGTAGTCACAGACATAGCTCACCCCCACAACTGTCCCATCAACACCACCCTGAACCATGCTCACATCACAGGGAGTGGAGAAGGACTCACAAGATGGCTGACACTGGCTACTGCTGTGGGGAGCACAAGGCCCTGCTGCCAACTGTGCACCAACAAACAGCAGGACACCACTGACTGACATCCTGAGAGACAACTTACACTCCCTGCAATGCAAGCACGTTCCATGTTGGGCTATCTGGCTGGCTGGGTGGGAAGGGGGACTTGCAGCACTGACTATAGTCACCAGCACCTCCCCTCACACCCCCCAACACAAACTCCACAGTACCCACCTGGTAGAATGCAATGCCCTCCATCCTAACACAAGATCCCACAAAGCACCACCACCCTGGGTTATGTTGTGTGAAGCACAGGGACACTCTTGGGACTCTTAGCCAAACAACTGCCAGGACAACACTCCCAGCCATCCTGTCAGCACAGCCAGCCCACCCCACAGGGAAGCAGAGTCAAAAGGAAGGAAGCATGGGCATGCTGGGAAGGGGGTGGAGGCAATAGCATGATGGGAGTCGTAGTCACAGACATAGCTCACCCCCACAACTGTCCCATCAACACCACCCTGAACCATGCTCACATCACAGGGAGTGGAGAAGGACTCACAAGATGGCTGACACTGGCTACTGCTGTGGGGAGCACAAGGCCCTGCTGCCAACTGTGCACCAACAAACAGCAGGACACCACTGACTGACATCCTGAGAGACAACTTCCACTCCCTGCAATGCAAGCACGTTCCATGGTGGGCTATCTGGCTGGCTGGGTGGGAAGGGGGACTTGCAGCACTGACTATAGTCACCAGCACCTCCCCTCACACCCCCCCAACACAAACTCCACAGTACCCACCTGGTAGAATGCAATGCCCTCCATCCTAACACAAGATCCCACAAAGCACCACCACCCTGGGTTATGTTGTGTGAAGCACAGGGACACTCTTGGGACTCTTAGCCAAACAACTGCCAGGACAACACTCCCAGCCATCCTGTCAGCACAGCCAGCCCACCCCACAGGGAAGCAGAGTCAAAAGGAAGGAAGCATGGGCATGCTGGGAAGGGGGTGGAGGCAATAGCATGATGGGAGACGTAGTCACAGACATAGCTCACCCCCACAACTGTCCCATCAACACCACCCTGAACCATGCTCACATCACAGGGAGTGGAGAAGGACTCACAAGATGGCTGACACTGGCTACTGCTGTGGGGAGCACAAGGCCCTGCTGCCAACTGTGCACCAACAAACAGCAGGACACCACTGACTGACATCCTGAGAGACAACTTACACTCCCTGCAATGCAAGCACGTTCCATGTTGGGCTATCTGGCTGGCTGGGTGGGAAGGGGGACTTGCAGCACTGACTATAGTCACCAGCACCTCCCCTCACACCCCCCCAACACAAACTCCACAGTACCCACCTGGTAGAATGCAATGCCCTCCATCCTAACACAAGATCCCACAAAGCACCACCACCCTGGGTTATGTTGTGTGAAGCACAGGGACACTCTTGGGACTCTTAGCCAAACAACTGCCAGGACAACACTCCCAGCCATCCTGTCAGCACAGCCAGCCCACCCCACAGGGAAGCAGAGTCAAAAGGAAGGAAGCATGGGCATGCTGGGAAGGGGGTGGAGGCAATAGCATGATGGGAGTCGTAGTCACAGACATAGCTCACCCCCACAACTGTCCCATCAACACCACCCTGAACCATGCTCACATCACAGGGAGTGGAGAAGGACTCACAAGATGGCTGACACTGGCTACTGCTGTGGGGAGCACAAGGCCCTGCTGCCAACTGTGCACCAACAAACAGCAGGACACCACTGACTGACATCCTGAGAGACAACTTACACTCCCTGCAATGCAAGCACGTTCCATGTTGGGCTATCTGGCTGGCTGGGTGGGAAGGGGGACTTGCAGCACTGACTATAGTCACCAGCACCTCCCTCACACCCCCCCAACACAAACTCCACAGTACCCACCTGGTAGAATGCAATGCCCTCCATCCTAACACAAGATCCCACAAAGCACCACCACCCTGGGTTATGTTGTGTGAAGCACAGGGACACTCTTGGGACTCTTAGCCAAACAACTGCCAGGACAACACTCCCAGCCATCCTGTCAGCACAGCCAGCCCACCCCACAGGGAAGCAGAGTCAAAAGGAAGGAAGCATGGGCATGCTGGGAAGGGGGTGGAGGCAATAGCATGATGGGAGTCGTAGTCACAGACATAGCTCACCCCCACAACTGTCCCATCAACACCACCCTGAACCATGCTCACATCACAGGGAGTGGAGAAGGACTCACAAGATGGCTGACACTGGCTACTGCTGTGGGGAGCACAAGGCCCTGCTGCCAACTGTGCACCAACAAACAGCAGGACACCACTGACTGACATCCTGAGAGACAACTTCCACTCCCTGCAATGCAAGCACGTTCCATGGTGGGCTATCTGGCTGGCTGGGTGGGAAGGGGGACTTGCAGCACTGACTATAGTCACCAGCACCTCCCCTCACACCCCCCCAACACAAACTCCACAGTACCCACCTGGTAGAATGCAATGCCCTCCATCCTAACACAAGATCCCACAAAGCACCACCACCCTGGGTTATGTTGTGTGAAGCACAGGGACACTCTTGGGACTCTTAGCCAAACAACTGCCAGGACAACACTCCCAGCCATCCTGTCAGCACAGCCAGCCCACCCCACAGGGAAGCAGAGTCAAAAGGAAGGAAGCATGGGCATGCTGGGAAGGGGGTGGAGGCAATAGCATGATGGGAAACGTAGTCACAGACATAGCTCACCCCCACAACTGTCCCATCAACACCACTCCTGAACCATGCTCACATCACAGGGAGTGGAGAAGGACTCACAAGATGGCTGACACTGGCTACTGCTGTGGGGAGCACAAGGCCCTGCTGCCAACTGTGCACCAACAAACAGCAGGACACCACTGACTGACATCCTGAGAGACAACTTACACTCCCTGCAATGCAAGCACGTTCCATGTTGGGCTATCTGGCTGGCTGGGTGGGAAGGGGGACTTGCAGCACTGACTATAGTCACCAGCACCTCCCCTCACACCCCCCAACACAAACTCCACAGTACCCACCTGGTAGAATGCAATGCCCTCCATCCTAACACAAGATCCCACAAAGCACCACCACCCTGGGTTATGTTGTGTGAAGCACAGGGACACTCTTGGGACTCTTAGCCAAACAACTGCCAGGACAACACTCCCAGCCATCCTGTCAGCACAGCCAGCCCACCCCACAGGGAAGCAGAGTCAAAAGGAAGGAAGCATGGGCATGCTGGGAAGGGGGGTGGAGGCAATAGCATGATGGGAGTCGTAGTCACAGACATAGCTCACCCCCACAACTGTCCCATCAACACCACCCTGCACCATGCTCACATCACAGGGAGTGGAGAAGGACTCACAAGATGGCTGACACTGGCTACTGCTGTGGGGAGCACAAGGCCCTGCTGCCAACTGTGCACCAACAAACAGCAGGACACCACTGACTGACATCCTGAGAGACAACTTCCACTCCCTGCAATGCAAGCACGTTCCATGGTGGGCTATCTGGCTGGCTGGGTGGGAAGGGGGACTTGCAGCACTGACTATAGTCACCAGCACCTCCCCTCACACCCCCCCAACACAAACTCCACAGTACCCACCTGGTAGAATGCAATGCCCTCCATCCTAACACAAGATCCCACAAAGCACCACCACCCTGGGTTATGTTGTGTGAAGCACAGGGACACTCTTGGGACTCTTAGCCAAACAACTGCCAGGACAACACTCCCAGCCATCCTGTCAGCACAGCCAGCCCACCCCACAGGGAAGCAGAGTCAAAAGGAAGGAAGCATGGGCATGCTGGGAAGGGGGTGGAGGCAATAGCATGATGGGAGACGTAGTCACAGACATAGCTCACCCCCACAACTGTCCCATCAACACCACTCCTGAACCATGCTCACATCACAGGGAGTGGAGAAGGACTCACAAGATGGCTGACACTGGCTACTGCTGTGGGGAGCACAAGGCCCTGCTGCCAACTGTGCACCAACAAACAGCAGGACACCACTGACTGACATCCTGAGAGACAACTTACACTCCCTGCAATGCAAGCACGTTCCATGTTGGGCTATCTGGCTGGCTGGGTGGGAAGGGGGACTTGCAGCACTGACTATAGTCACCAGCACCTCCCCTCACACCCCCCAACACAAACTCCACAGTACCCACCTGGTAGAATGCAATGCCCTCCATCCTAACACAAGATCCCACAAAGCACCACCACCCTGGGTTATGTTGTGTGAAGCACAGGGACACTCTTGGGACTCTTAGCCAAACAACTGCCAGGACAACACTCCCAGCCATCCTGTCAGCACAGCCAGCCCACCCCACAGGGAAGCAGAGTCAAAAGGAAGGAAGCATGGGCATGCTGGGAAGGGGGTGGAGGCAATAGCATGATGGGAGTCGTAGTCACAGACATAGCTCACCCCCACAACTGTCCCATCAACACCACTCCTGAACCATGCTCACATCACAGGGAGTGGAGAAGGACTCACAAGATGGCTGACACTGGCTACTGCTGTGGGGAGCACAAGGCCCTGCTGCCAACTGTGCACCAACAAACAGCAGGACACCACTGACTGACATCCTGAGAGACAACTTACACTCCCTGCAATGCAAGCACGTTCCATGTTGGGCTATCTGGCTGGCTGGGTGGGAAGGGGGACTTGCAGCACTGACTATAGTCACCAGCACCTCCCCTCACACCCCCCAACACAAACTCCACAGTACCCACCTGGTAGAATGCAATGCCCTCCATCCTAACACAAGATCCCACAAAGCACCACCACCCTGGGTTATGTTGTGTGAAGCACAGGGACACTCTTGGGACTCTTAGCCAAACAACTGCCAGGACAACACTCCCAGCCATCCTGTCAGCACAGCCAGCCCACCCCACAGGGAAGCAGAGTCAAAAGGAAGGAAGCATGGGCATGCTGGGAAGGGGGTGGAGGCAATAGCATGATGGGAGTCGTAGTCACAGACATAGCTCACCCCACAACTGTCCCATCAACACCACCCTGAACCATGCTCACATCACAGGGAGTGGAGAAGGACTCACAAGATGGCTGACACTGGCTACTGCTGTGGGGAGCACAAGGCCCTGCTGCCAACTGTGCACCAACAAACAGCAGGACACCACTGACTGACATCCTGAGAGACAACTTCCACTCCCTGCAATGCAAGCACGTTCCATGGTGGGCTATCTGGCTGGCTGGGTGGGAAGGGGGACTTGCAGCACTGACTATAGTCACCAGCACCTCCCCTCACACCCCCCCAACACAAACTCCACAGTACCCACCTGGTAGAATGCAATGCCCTCCATCCTAACACAAGATCCCACAAAGCACCACCACCCTGGGTTATGTTGTGTGAAGCACAGGGACACTCTTGGGACTCTTAGCCAAACAACTGCCAGGACAACACTCCCAGCCATCCTGTCAGCACAGCCAGCCCACCCCACAGGGAAGCAGAGTCAAAAGGAAGGAAGCATGGGCATGCTGGGAAGGGGGTGGAGGCAATAGCATGATGGGAGACGTAGTCACAGACATAGCTCACCCCCACAACTGTCCCATCAACACCACTCCTGAACCATGCTCACATCACAGGGAGTGGAGAAGGACTCACAAGATGGCTGACACTGGCTACTGCTGTGGGGAGCACAAGGCCCTGCTGCCAACTGTGCACCAACAAACAGCAGGACACCACTGACTGACATCCTGAGAGACAACTTACACTCCCTGCAATGCAAGCACGTTCCATGTTGGGCTATCTGGCTGGCTGGGTGGGAAGGGGGACTTGCAGCACTGACTATAGTCACCAGCACCTCCCCTCACACCCCCCAACACAAACTCCACAGTACCCACCTGGTAGAATGCAATGCCCTCCATCCTAACACAAGATCCCACAAAGCACCACCACCCTGGGTTATGTTGTGTGAAGCACAGGGACACTCTTGGGACTCTTAGCCAAACAACTGCCAGGACAACACTCCCAGCCATCCTGTCAGCACAGCCAGCCCACCCCACAGGGAAGCAGAGTCAAAAGGAAGGAAGCATGGGCATGCTGGGAAGGGGGTGGAGGCAATAGCATGATGGGAGTCGTAGTCACAGACATAGCTCACCCCCACAACTGTCCCATCAACACCACCCTGAACCATGCTCACATCACAGGGAGTGGAGAAGGACTCACAAGATGGCTGACACTGGCTACTGCTGTGGGGAGCACAAGGCCCTGCTGCCAACTGTGCACCAACAAACAGCAGGACACCACTGACTGACATCCTGAGAGACAACTTACACTCCCTGCAATGCAAGCACGTTCCATGTTGGGCTATCTGGCTGGCTGGGTGGGAAGGGGGACTTGCAGCACTGACTATAGTCACCAGCACCTCCCCTCACACCCCCCCAACACAAACTCCACAGTACCCACCTGGTAGAATGCAATGCCCTCCATCCTAACACAAGATCCCACAAAGCACCACCACCCTGGGTTATGTTGTGTGAAGCACAGGGACACTCTTGGGACTCTTAGCCAAACAACTGCCAGGACAACACTCCCAGCCATCCTGTCAGCACAGCCAGCCCACCCCACAGGGAAGCAGAGTCAAAAGGAAGGAAGCATGGGCATGCTGGGAAGGGGGGTGGAGGCAATAGCATGATGGGAGTCGTAGTCACAGACATAGCTCACCCCCACAACTGTCCCATCAACACCACCCTGAACCATGCTCACATCACAGGGAGTGGAGAAGGACTCACAAGATGGCTGACACTGGCTACTGCTGTGGGGAGCACAAGGCCCTGCTGCCAACTGTGCACCAACAAACAGCAGGACACCACTGACTGACATCCTGAGAGACAACTTCCACTCCCTGCAATGCAAGCACGTTCCATGGTGGGCTATCTGGCTGGCTGGGTGGGAAGGGGGACTTGCAGCACTGACTATAGTCACCAGCACCTCCCCTCACACCCCCCAACACAAACTCCACAGTACCCACCTGGTAGAATGCAATGCCCTCCATCCTAACACAAGATCCCACAAAGCACCACCACCCTGGGTTATGTTGTGTGAAGCACAGGGACACTCTTGGGACTCTTAGCCAAACAACTGCCAGGACAACACTCCCAGCCATCCTGTCAGCACAGCCAGCCCACCCCACAGGGAAGCAGAGTCAAAAGGAAGGAAGCATGGGCATGCTGGGAAGGGGGGTGGAGGCAATAGCATGATGGGAAACGTAGTCACAGACATAGCTCACCCCCACAACTGTCCCATCAACACCACCCTGAACCATGCTCACATCACAGGGAGTGGAGAAGGACTCACAAGATGGCTGACACTGGCTACTGCTGTGGGGAGCACAAGGCCCTGCTGCCAACTGTGCACCAACAAACAGCAGGACACCACTGACTGACATCCTGAGAGACAACTTACACTCCCTGCAATGCAAGCACGTTCCATGTTGGGCTATCTGGCTGGCTGGGTGGGAAGGGGGACTTGCAGCACTGACTATAGTCACCAGCACCTCCCTCACACCCCCCCAACACAAACTCCACAGTACCCACCTGGTAGAATGCAATGCCCTCCATCCTAACACAAGATCCCACAAAGCACCACCACCCTGGGTTATGTTGTGTGAAGCACAGGGACACTCTTGGGACTCTTAGCCAAACAACTGCCAGGACAACACTCCCAGCCATCCTGTCAGCACAGCCAGCCCACCCCACAGGGAAGCAGAGTCAAAGGAAGGAAGCATGGGCATGCTGGGAAGGGGGTGGAGGCAATAGCATGATGGGAGTCGTAGTCACAGACATAGCTCACCCCCACAACTGTCCCATCAACACCACCCTGCACCATGCTCACATCACAGGGAGTGGAGAAGGACTCACAAGATGGCTGACACTGGCTACTGCTGTGGGGAGCACAAGGCCCTGCTGCCAACTGTGCACCAACAAACAGCAGGACACCACTGACTGACATCCTGAGAGACAACTTCCACTCCCTGCAATGCAAGCACGTTCCATGGTGGGCTATCTGGCTGGCTGGGTGGGAAGGGGGACTTGCAGCACTGACTATAGTCACCAGCACCTCCCCTCACACCCCCCCAACACAAACTCCACAGTACCCACCTGGTAGAATGCAATGCCCTCCATCCTAACACAAGATCCCACAAAGCACCACCACCCTGGGTTATGTTGTGTGAAGCACAGGGACACTCTTGGGACTCTTAGCCAAACAACTGCCAGGACAACACTCCCAGCCATCCTGTCAGCACAGCCAGCCCACCCCACAGGGAAGCAGAGTCAAAAGGAAGGAAGCATGGGCATGCTGGGAAGGGGGGTGGAGGCAATAGCATGATGGGAGACGTAGTCACAGACATAGCTCACCCCCACAACTGTCCCATCAACACCACCCTGAACCATGCTCACATCACAGGGAGTGGAGAAGGACTCACAAGATGGCTGACACTGGCTACTGCTGTGGGGAGCACAAGGCCCTGCTGCCAACTGTGCACCAACAAACAGCAGGACACCACTGACTGACATCCTGAGAGACAACTTACACTCCCTGCAATGCAAGCACGTTCCATGTTGGGCTATCTGGCTGGCTGGGTGGGAAGGGGGACTTGCAGCACTGACTATAGTCACCAGCACCTCCCCTCACACCCCCCCAACACAAACTCCACAGTACCCACCTGGTAGAATGCAATGCCCTCCATCCTAACACAAGATCCCACAAAGCACCACCACCCTGGGTTATGTTGTGTGAAGCACAGGGACACTCTTGGGACTCTTAGCCAAACAACTGCCAGGACAACACTCCCAGCCATCCTGTCAGCACAGCCAGCCCACCCCACAGGGAAGCAGAGTCAAAAGGAAGGAAGCATGGGCATGCTGGGAAGGGGGTGGAGGCAATAGCATGATGGGAGTCGTAGTCACAGACATAGCTCACCCCCACAACTGTCCCATCAACACCACCCTGAACCATGCTCACATCACAGGGAGTGGAGAAGGACTCACAAGATGGCTGACACTGGCTACTGCTGTGGGGAGCACAAGGCCCTGCTGCCAACTGTGCACCAACAAACAGCAGGACACCACTGACTGACATCCTGAGAGACAACTTACACTCCCTGCAATGCAAGCACGTTCCATGTTGGGCTATCTGGCTGGCTGGGTGGGAAGGGGGACTTGCAGCACTGACTATAGTCACCAGCACCTCCCCTCACACCCCCCAACACAAACTCCACAGTACCCACCTGGTAGAATGCAATGCCCTCCATCCTAACACAAGATCCCACAAAGCACCACCACCCTGGGTTATGTTGTGTGAAGCACAGGGACACTCTTGGGACTCTTAGCCAAACAACTGCCAGGACAACACTCCCAGCCATCCTGTCAGCACAGCCAGCCCACCCCACAGGGAAGCAGAGTCAAAAGGAAGGAAGCATGGGCATGCTGGGAAGGGGGTGGAGGCAATAGCATGATGGGAGTCGTAGTCACAGACATAGCTCACCCCCACAACTGTCCCATCAACACCACCCTGAACCATGCTCACATCACAGGGAGTGGAGAAGGACTCACAAGATGGCTGACACTGGCTACTGCTGTGGGGAGCACAAGGCCCTGCTGCCAACTGTGCACCAACAAACAGCAGGACACCACTGACTGACATCCTGAGAGACAACTTCCACTCCCTGCAATGCAAGCACGTTCCATGGTGGGCTATCTGGCTGGCTGGGTGGGAAGGGGGACTTGCAGCACTGACTATAGTCACCAGCACCTCCCCTCACACCCCCCAACACAAACTCCACAGTACCCACCTGGTAGAATGCAATGCCCTCCATCCTAACACAAGATCCCACAAAGCACCACCACCCTGGGTTATGTTGTGTGAAGCACAGGGACACTCTTGGGACTCTTAGCCAAACAACTGCCAGGACAACACTCCCAGCCATCCTGTCAGCACAGCCAGCCCACCCCACAGGGAAGCAGAGTCAAAAGGAAGGAAGCATGGGCATGCTGGGAAGGGGGGTGGAGGCAATAGCATGATGGGAGACGTAGTCACAGACATAGCTCACCCCCACAACTGTCCCATCAACACCACCCTGAACCATGCTCACATCACAGGGAGTGGAGAAGGACTCACAAGATGGCTGACACTGGCTACTGCTGTGGGGAGCACAAGGCCCTGCTGCCAACTGTGCACCAACAAACAGCAGGACACCACTGACTGACATCCTGAGAGACAACTTACACTCCCTGCAATGCAAGCACGTTCCATGTTGGGCTATCTGGCTGGCTGGGTGGGAAGGGGGACTTGCAGCACTGACTATAGTCACCAGCACCTCCCCTCACACCCCCCCAACACAAACTCCACAGTACCCACCTGGTAGAATGCAATGCCCTCCATCCTAACACAAGATCCCACAAAGCACCACCACCCTGGGTTATGTTGTGTGAAGCACAGGGACACTCTTGGGACTCTTAGCCAAACAACTGCCAGGACAACACTCCCAGCCATCCTGTCAGCACAGCCAGCCCACCCCACAGGGAAGCAGAGTCAAAAGGAAGGAAGCATGGGCATGCTGGGAAGGGGGTGGAGGCAATAGCATGATGGGAGTCGTAGTCACAGACATAGCTCACCCCCACAACTGTCCCATCAACACCACCCTGAACCATGCTCACATCACAGGGAGTGGAGAAGGACTCACAAGATGGCTGACACTGGCTACTGCTGTGGGGAGCACAAGGCCCTGCTGCCAACTGTGCACCAACAAACAGCAGGACACCACTGACTGACATCCTGAGAGACAACTTACACTCCCTGCAATGCAAGCACGTTCCATGTTGGGCTATCTGGCTGGCTGGGTGGGAAGGGGGACTTGCAGCACTGACTATAGTCACCAGCACCTCCCCTCACACCCCCCCAACACAAACTCCACAGTACCCACCTGGTAGAATGCAATGCCCTCCATCCTAACACAAGATCCCACAAAGCACCACCACCCTGGGTTATGTTGTGTGAAGCACAGGGACACTCTTGGGACTCTTAGCCAAACAACTGCCAGGACAACACTCCCAGCCATCCTGTCAGCACAGCCAGCCCACCCCACAGGGAAGCAGAGTCAAAAGGAAGGAAGCATGGGCATGCTGGGAAGGGGGTGGAGGCAATAGCATGATGGGAGACGTAGTCACAAACATAGCTCACCCCCACAACTGTCCCATCAACACCACCCTGAACCATGCTCACATCACAGGGAGTGGAGAAGGACTCACAAGATGGCTGACACTGGCTACTGCTGTGGGGAGCACAAGGCCCTGCTGCCAACTGTGCACCAACAAACAGCAGGACACCACTGACTGACATCCTGAGAGACAACTTACACTCCCTGCAATGCAAGCACGTTCCATGGTGGGATAACTGACTGGGTGGGTGGGTGGGTGGGAAGGAGGTCTGGCTGTCAACCAAACACAATCAATGCAGACCATGTTCACACCCCAGAGAATACATAGAAATGCCCAAATAATGCAGGACAATGTGCCACACCAATATCAACCCCTGACTGTGACGACTTAGGACAATACAATGTACAGGCCCGCACCCCGAGGCACAGTCACAACTGTCAGGTGTGTCAACCACTGATGCCTGCAGAAACATGACATACATTGTTTGTGTCTCCCAAAAACAGGTGATGATAGGGACACAGCAGCAGACGCTGAGGAGTCCCAGTCCCAGGCTCAAGAGGATGCCGAGCTCACTGGCGTCGTACAGCCTCTGTCCTCCTCGGACGATGAAGAACAACCTGGCACATCCGGTGCAAGTCAACATGCTGCACCAGCAGGACCACCAGCTGCAGCACCAGCAGGTCCACCAGCTGCACCCCCTGCACCCACCCCTCCAACGACTGTCACCACGAATACCATCCCTGCCGACATGGACAGAATAAGGAACAACACCAGCGCAGTGACCCTGGACCAACCTGGGGCCATGGACACCACCACCACCACCAACCCCCAAGGTGGACCAGGGTTATCTGTGCGTGCAACTGCACACACTGCACATGTCAGCAGGGGTGGTGGGAGGGGTGGGAGACAGAGGTCGCTGCTTGCAGACGTTGCTGGTGTGCATGAAGACCCACAACTGGTACGCATAGCTGATGCGTACCAGTCCAGCACCGGAGAGCTCAGCCAGGTAGTGGGGCTCCTCAGAGACATTAAACAGCAGCAGGCTGCCCATCATGCCCGCTTGGACTCCCACATGTCCCAAGTGGAGTCACACATGTCACGTGTGGACTCCCACATGTCACGTGTGGACTCCCACATGACCCGCGTGGAGTCCAAGTGGGATGTACTACATGAGATGACGGCGGTGCACAGGGACATTTTACAATGCCTCCGCCAGATGAACAGCAACCAGTCCACACCTCCCTGTGTGCCAACAACATCTGGTACCGAACAAACTGCAACTGCCACAGGGAGGGAGGAGGACTCTGGCGGAGAGTCCCCTGCACCGCAGCAGCCTGCACTTGAGGGCCCCCCCCAAGAAGAGGGGTCGTCCGAGGAGGGGAAAGTGAGAGGCTGATGGCCAAGCGCAACTCCCAGGAAGCCTGAACCTGTTCTGGATTTTCGCCTTTGTGCACAGACTGTTCACCCTGTTGATGGCAACACTACTCCCACACATTGCATGGGGAGTATAAGTTGGAACAATGTGTCAGACAACAGTGGCCCCGATACTGGGGATCCTGTCTACCTGGACTTTCTATTCATCTAGGAACTTGGGATTGCAAGATTCATGTACAGCACAATCCATCCTATGCACTATTATCACAATAAACACACTAATACACCATACTTGCCTCTGTCGTGATTCCAACGTGGGTGCTGTTATGGGGATGATGAACTGCAAAATTACACAGTGTATGCGAACTGCAACAGCAAGGACAACACAGGCATGTGAGTACAGGCAACGTGACACATATGAGGGAGACACACCACCAGGGCTACACAACACATACACACCTAGGCCATCTGACTCATTGCCTACACTGATGTTGCCAGGGAAGACGGTGCAATGCACAGACACCACACCCATTCCCAGTTGTAGTCAAGTAGCCCACAGGTGCAGTAAGCAAATGGCAGTCAAATGTGTGACCACAGACAACGCACATCACTAAGTGAAGCACAGGTTTATTACACAGTAGCAACATGCCGTAACCACTACAGATGCAAGGTAACCCCACCTGGTAGCGGGCACACAGTCAACAACTGTAGACAGAAGGAAGTCCATGGGTGTGGCGCACATCACCTGTAGGGACACAACAGCTACCAGCCTGGATGTGCAATCACGTCGTCGGTGGACACAGTTCACCAAACGAATCTGAAAATACCCTGTGAAGGACAGAAATGACACACAGTCAAAAGCAATGCAGTACAGGACAGAACAGCAAAACTCATGCACAATACATGTTACAAGATACCCACCCAGAACCAAGTTAGCATGTCAACACTGTTGGGGAGTACAGCCCACCTGTCACCACACATCGCAACACACATCCTGTCAAGTAGCCCATGGACACACTCCAACAGCACCAGAGCACCACCCACACATCATGCCAACTCACATCATTCACATGACACCTCAGGATACTCACATTCAGCTAAAGAAGTTGGTGATGAGCTGTGTGCGGACATCACCATCATCATCATCATCGTCACTGGCATCGTGGTCCAGGCCAGGATCCTCCACAGGTGGCGGATGTTGGTCATCGTCATCCTGGATGAGAGGCAACTCCTTCCGCACTGCCAGGTTGTGGAGCATGCAGCAGACGATGATAATCTTGCACACTTTCGCAGGGGCATATGGGAGGGACCCTCCGGTCTTGTCCAGGCAGCGGAAGCGGCTCTTCAGGAGACCAAAGGTCCGCTCAATCACTCTCCTGGTCCGACCATGTGCCTCATTGTAGCGCATCTGGGCAGGTGTCACAGGGTTCCTGAGGGGTGTCAGCAACCACGGCATGTTGGGGTATCCCGAGTCACCTACGGACAGACAAGTGCACATCAGCTGACTTGGAAAAGTGGGCGGAATACTACAGATCAGATCACACACAATGGCACAAAGTCAGTACACACCGACAAGCCAGGCACGCTGGTTCTGCATCTGTGCCATCAACCTGGGGATGCGACTACTCCTCATCACAAAGGCATCGTGTGCTGAACCAGGGAAACGGGCACACACGTGTGTGATGGTCATGTCTGCAAGACACACCACCAGTGCATTGACCGAGTGGTAGTGCTTGCGGTTCCTGTAGGCCTGCTCCTGGGCCTGTGGTGGTACCAAAGCCACATGTGTCCCATCAATGGAGCCAATGACATGCGGCATCCTCCCCAGGGCATAAAAGTCACTCTTCACGTCAGTGAGTCGTCGCAGTCTAGGGAAATAGATGTACCGGTTCAGGAAGAGCAACATTGCCGCCAAAACATCGCGGAGCACACGGCTGAACATGGTCTGTGACATCCCACCAGCAGACGCCACAGTATGTTGGAAGGTACCGGTGGCAAAGAAGTGTAGGGCTGCCATCACCTTCACCTTGGGGGTCAGCGCTGTAGGATACGGCCGGCCAGGCTGCAAATGTGGGGACAACTGCACTGCCAAATCCTCAATCAGCTGCCTGGTGAAGCGGTACCGTCGGATGCTGTCCCGTTCCACCATCGTTGCCAGGTCTGGGAATGGCCGATGGACAGCAGGAGCCCTGCAGTGCAGAGGAGAAGTAAGCAAGATCGTCAGTCACCCCACATATGCGGCATTGAACACACTCAAGATCCCAACATACATCATCATGAGGCACAACTACATGAAGTGTGCAGTACCGGAACGACATTTATGGTACATACATGGCCAACATCTGTCAACACGGTCCTACAGGTGGCATCAATTTGTCCCAGGTTGGCCCATTGGATATCATGATGCTGTGTCACAGTCACCCCCCAGTGACATGTGAGGACAGATGTGCCCCAGGCACCACAGCTCAACGACAGGCACATTCCCAGGGACCCTGTAATGCCACATGGACACTGGCATCACCTGGAGTATCATGTGTACACCACAACAAAACAAACATGACCCCCACAGGTAGTGGCCACACTTGCCATGGCAGGAGAGCCATGGACGTCTGTGACACACACGCACAACATCAGAGTCCATGCACACACAACGTGGATGTGGAGACTGTCTCCCATTGTGCACATGAAATCAGAGACATTGTAAACACTACATGCACAAAGACTGTGGAGGGCCATCACTATTGTGCCACTGGGACACCCTGGCTCAAACATACCGTCCCACATGGGACTCACGGGGTATGTGACATGACATACACAAACACCACTGTGAAATGTGACCATGGCACATGCACAGATATGAACAGTTGCACATCACAGTGGTCACGTACACGTAACACCCATGATCCTGTCCCCATGAACACGTGCACAGCCTGGGGGTGGCTGCCCACAGGTGACACCCACAGGACAACATGTACACCAACATACACACAATAGGAAATGCAGCCTTACATGCCTTATGATAAGGTTTGGACAGGCTGTCGTGATGTAGGTGTGCCCCTCACTCCCTGGGAGCTATCTGTGGCTGGCATATGTCCATCTGAGACAGGCATGCTGACATATGCCAGTCACATGTACAGTGATGCGTTGTACTGCAATGGACCGATCGGTGCCTCCGGCCGGCCCATTGCATTCAATGTACGCGGGTACGCGTTGTACCCCTGTGCGCGTTGTACTGCAATGGACCGATCGGTGCCTCCGGCCGGCCCATTGCATTCAATGTGTGCGGTACGCGTTGTACCCCTGTGCGCGTTGAACAGCAATGGACCGATCGGTGCCTCCGGCCGGCCCATTGCATTCAATGTGTGCGGGTACGCGTTGTACCCTGTGCGCGTTGAACAGCAATGGACCGATCGGTGCCTCCGGCCGGCCCATTGCATTCAATGTGTGCGGGTACAGCGTTGTACCCCTGTGCGCGTTGTACTGCAATGGACCGATCGGTGCCTCCGGCCGGCCCATTGCATTCAATGTGTGCGGGTACGCGTTGTACCCCTGTGCGCGTTGAACAGCAATGGACCGATCGGTGCCTCCGGCCCGGCCCATTGCTTTCAATGTGTGCGGCATGCAGCGTTGTACCCCTGTGCGCGTTGAACAGCAATGGACCGATCGGTGCCTCCGGCCGGCCCATTGCATTCAATGTGCGGGTACGCGTTGTACCCCTGTGCGCGTTGTACTGCAATGGACCGATCGGTGCCTCCGGCCGGCCCATTGCATTCAATGTATGCGGGTACGCGTTGTACTCCTGTGCGCGTTGAACAGCAATGGACCGATCGGTGCCTCCGGCCGGCCCATTGCTTTCAATGTGTCGGGTACGCGTTGTACCCCTGTGCGCGTTGAACAGCAATGGACCGATCGGTGCCTCCGGCCGGCCCATTGCATTCAATGTGTGCGGGTACGCGTTGTACCCCTGTGCGCGTTGTACTGCAATGGACCGATCGGTGCCTCCGGCCGGCCCATTGCATTCAATGTGTACGCGGTACGCGTTGTACCCCTGTGCGCGTTGAACAGCAATGGACCGATCGGTGCCTCCGGCCGGCCCATTGCTTTCAATGTGTGCGGGTACGCGTTGTACCTCTGTGCGCGTTGAACAGCAATGGACCGATCGGTGCGCACCCATTGACAATGGGCTTGCCTGGCAACGGACGCGCTTTTGAATATTCGAACGAGTCGGTTGCTGGAAAATCAGTTGGTCACCCACAACAATGTTGCAAAATAATGTATGTCATGAAGTTGAAGATTTGAAGGATGCTGTGGGCGTGTTTTGGTGCTGCTATTCCATGGATTGGCCAGATTCAGAAGATGCAAACGACTTGGACCTATCACTTTGGACACAAGGGACAGTATCTGCCTCTCCAGCACATATATATTGCTGCATGTTCCCCTGAGAGCCCACTTGCCTGCACTACATGCTCCAGGACGACATCTGCCACTGCACTGCTGCTGTCTCTGCCCCTCTGGACCCTGCAATGGCACGTACTGTGGAGAGAGCCCCAGCCTTCAGCCTTGAAGAGAACCAGGCCCTGCTGGACAGCCTACTTCCACAGTACAGCAAGCTGTATGGGACACCAGGGGAGCAGGTGAGTGTTCTGTGCACTGCCTTTCTGAATGTGCATTTTGTCTGACTAGCAAGGCTGAGAGTCAGCACACCACTGGCTAGCAGGCTCACTGAGTAGTTGTCACCCCCATAGTGTGTAGTGACTTGCACTGGACAGGTATGGTGCAGTGACAGTGCTTCTGAACAGGGTTTTACTCCCCATGCTATGATACCATGTAGTGACTTCTGGAAAACTGTCCATGGGCAGCCGTGCACTGCCTGGGTACACCATGTGCCCCTGTGATTGCGACATGTATATGCAACTGTGTCATGCACGGATATGTTGCATGTGTAGTAATGGCCTTATCACTTTGTCATCCTGACAGGCTTCTGCCCATCGGAAGCATGAGATCTGGAAGGACATCGTCCGGGCTGTCCGGTCCGTGGGGGTCTACAAGCGCCGGATCCGCAACTGCCAAAAGAGGTGGCAGGACCTTCGGGGCTGGACCCGGAGGATTGCACGGGTCCAGCTGAAGCTGTCGCCTCCTCGCAGGAGGGGCGGAACACGGACCCTGACCCCCCACATGCTCAGGATCCTGGCGGTGGTCTTTCCAGACCTGGATGGGCAGCTGAAGGCCAGAGAGCAGCAAGGAGGGGGTGAGTCAAAGACTGCACTGTGTACTCTGTCTAACATGTTATGTGCCCTCCTCGGGCCAGGTTGAACTGCCACAGTACAGCAGTCATGTTGTCCAGGAGCCATGTCCCTCTATTGTGCACTGCCCACTCCTCATCTGATACCCAGGTGTGGCCCTTACATGCAGGGAATTCTGTCACTTAGGACTGTGTCCTTGCAGTTTGCTTGACTCAAGGTGGGAGACAGCATCTGTTTCCCTGACTCTGTGGTGGGCATCATGGGTGGGTCCATTGCTTACACAATGCCTGTATTCTGACATGTAGGGTAGTGTCACAGGTCTCCCATATGTCCAATAGGTATGACCTGGACAGATGAGGGTTAAGAGGATGTGTTGTGGGGGGATGTACATGTGCACTTGTGCAGCTCCAGGACTTGCATTCCCCATGACCTACTATTGTGACACAGTGCAGAGTGTTGTTGTCTGGCTGCAAAGTCATACATCACTGAGACAGTGATGTATGACTTTGCAGTCATGCCTCCGCCATGGCATGTGTCTACTGATTGGTGATCCTGCAGGGGAGTGACATGTGCTACATGCACACCATAGTGGCGCTGGCTATCAGGACATGGGTGCATCATGGTGTCTGTCGCTGGTATGCATCACATGCATTTCCTATTTGACTCTGGGCATCCCTTACATCCGTAAACCTGTACTGACTCAGTGGCAAGAGCTGTGATGTGTCCACACCGTGTCCTCTGCACTGTCCAACTACTGTGTACTTGGTGCATGTGTCAACACTGGGGTGTTGCAATCCAACAGACACCAGACAGATGGGTGCAAGGCCATGTGGGATGTGAGTGCCATGCTTGGCATCAGACTGACAATTGACTTCTCCTGTTCAATTAGTGCACTTTTAGCAATGTACAACTAATGATGCCAGGGCTTGCTCTGTGATGTGCTGTGCTCACAGTGGTGTGTGCGTTATGTGCAGGTGACTGATGTCTGTCTGTTTCCCCATTGTTTGCAGATACATCCACGGCCACGGAAGGGGACAGCTCCACGGACCAGGAGGAGCCGGAGAGCCAGACTGGGTCAGCAGCCGAGGAGTGGTCGGAGGGACCCAGTGGCACGGAGGGCGAGGGAGCCACACCGAGGAGTCCTCAGCAGCATCCACCTCAGCTGAGGACCAGAGCAACTCGGAGGATGACTCCCTTGTGGAGGCGGGTGTCAGCAGCCACCACACCCCAGCTAGTGTTGCTGTCCCCGCCACCACCAGCACCACCACCGCCCTCCCATCGGCTCCCATTCCCCAGGTCCGTGGAGGCTCCCATGTCCGGGAGCGTGTCTCCTTTGGGCCAGGCACCGCACCCCCTGCCCCTGTGTCCCCTGCTGCCCTGAGTGAGGAGTCTGTGTACCTCCTTCGCCAGCTCCATGTAGGGCAGACAGCCATGCTGAGTGTCCTCCATGCGCACACCGCGCTGTTGACTCAGCTGGTGTCGTTCATGGAGGGCATCTCATCGGGCATGTCTGACCTACAGAGGGGCAATAGGTCCATGGACTCCTCCCTGACGGCAGCAGTGTCCCTCCTCAAACGGTCCCTCACCCCTCCTGCCTTTGCTCCATCCACACTCCCCAGCACCTTACCCATCCCAGGCACACACACACTGGCACACACCAGCACACACACATCCAGCACACTGACACACACGCCAATGACAAAACGCACACGCAAGCACATTCAGGGGACTGAAGCCAGACTCACAGGGGATGGGGCCCTGGAACACACACACGCATCCACATGCACTGCGCAGTCCTCAGTTCCCTCTCCCTCCAAAGCACCCTCCCTTGCCTCACCTGCAACCCCAAAGTCACAGCAGCTCTTCCTCTGTGACCTCGGCCTCTTCCCCACCGATGAAGCTGCTCCAGCATCCCGGGGAAGAGGAAGCCCACCCACACGGAGCAGAGTGCCCCTCGCCCCGGACACCCTCCCCAGGCGCAGACGGACTGAGGCCCCCACCCGCAAGTCCCCCGGAGTGCTAAGAGCAAGACCCCGCCACCGCCCTGCAGCTCAGGCACAAGGTCTCCGTCCTCCATCCCTCAGGCCCCCACTGCACAGGTGCCCCCACCACACCCTGCCCCAGGTTCCCCC
The DNA here is from genome assembly GCA_963921515.1 of Calotriton arnoldi. Classification (NCBI taxonomy): domain Eukaryota; kingdom Metazoa; phylum Chordata; class Amphibia; order Caudata; family Salamandridae; genus Calotriton; species Calotriton arnoldi. Next base: position 172,190 of record CAWUFW010016437.1, read on the forward strand.
ACCCACAGATATACCATCCCCAAGATGCTCCGGCCTTCTCCCCTGCCACTTGCTCTCCCAGCACCACACCCCCGCTGCGCTTGTCTGTGCCACTGATGTGGTGAGGGTGTCCTCCCCCTCTGTCCAACCCACCTTGCCTGTTCCCCATTCTCCTCCCCTGGAGGTAGGCACTGCAGTGGAGTCCACTACCGCCCTGTCTGACTTGGGCACTGCAGTGGCGGACCTGTCCACCCCATCTGCAGGGTCCACTGCAGTTGTGCCGGCACCCACGACATCTGTGTCATGCCCCCAGTTGTGCCGGCACACACCATGTCAGACACCTCCACTGCAGTTGTCAGTGGCTCTCCAGCACCCACCACCCCTTCCCTGACTCCCCTGGTGAGCCCTGATCCTGTCCCTGCGGTGCCTGGCCTGCCCCCCGGTTGCCCCTCCTAGTGGATTGTCCCTGGTATTGTGCAGGCATGCGTAGGGTGACATCTGCCAGTGTCACCCTGTTTGAACTTTGACAATGGACTGGCCATTGGCCTTTGCTCTTTTCAGGACTTCGTTTGGCCTCAACACATATGCTGAATAAAGCAACTTTCTTTTCTCTAGTGCTCATGCTTCAGATGTACATGTTGTTGGTGCAGCTAACCATGCCCTTGCTGCAGTGATGGTGATATCTGGTCTCATGATTATGAAGTGTTACTGTGCAGGAACCCATGTGGTCCAGGGGGAATGTGTCCTATCATGTGGTGTATCCATGTCATCAATAGCAGCATCTGAGGGTGTCATGTGTTCAGTATTTGGCAATGGGTTTCCTACTTACATTGGCAATTTCACATCTGTGGCTTCCACCCCTGCACATCTGTTGTGCCTGCCATCGTTGCATTTGTCTACTTCCCTGACCGTGTTGCCATCTCCAGTGGACATGCAGGTTTGGGCATCAATGGGGAGGGACTCATCCGTGTAGTCAGTGCAACATTGCTATACAAGTGTGTTGGATCTGTGCTGATGATTCCGTTGGCACATCCATGACCAGGCTGATGTGATGGGAGCCCTCATTTGGTGCTAATTGTTGATTGTGTGACCAAGTGCTCAGCTGACATGATGGGGCCCTACTGAGGCAACATATGGCACAGCTTTCCTCACACAGGAGTGGAGTCCCCTCATGGCAGTGTGTACACGTGTGACATTGCCTGCGCCCAAGGTGTGTGTTGTATGTGCATGTCTGTGTGTTCACTTCCATTCATCTGCGCATGCTGTGATCCCTAGTGTTGTACCTGTTTGTGATGCTTGCTGACTTGAGCTATGTTCCCCCAAAGTCTTCTCCCTGTGTTCTCTGTGATGTGGGTGCATGGCACATTACTGGTCATCAGGGTGTCACCCATAGGTGTGTTTGCTGTCAGGGCAGAGTTTGTGTGCTGACGCAGATGGGTCACAGTCAGGTTTCCTTTGGCACTTGTTGTTTGCCCCTGTCATGTGATTTCCAGTTTGTGTTATCTTTCAGTGATTGTGACACGTTGTGTGTGTGACTGCTGGCACTCCTTAGGGTCCGGGCTGCAATGTTGGTTGTTGTCTATGTGTGTTCTTTGTGGGTGACCTTGGTTTCTTCATTGGTGTGTGACTGTGGCTGGGATCCCATTGGTCGGTGTGGTATTGCCGTCATGTCCATGTACAGCGTAGTGTGCAGTGTGTCAGACATTCAGGAGTCTTGTTGAGTGTCCATGTGTGATGTGTTTCTACACCTTGGTTCCCACCCACCACCCTGGAATAGTAATGGGTGCATGTGCAATGTCACCAGTGCATGTGTACTTCACTGCTGCACATTGTTGGAGGTCGAGGGGTGTGGTGTTGAGTGTGTGCAGATGAGAGTTGTTGCCCGGCTAGTCCCCTGCCTCCATGTTGGCCTTGGCTTACTGGCCATGCTGATTGATTTGTGCTTGTGTAGGTGTGATGGTAGTTAGTTGCTCAGGACACCTGACTGTGGTTCACAGTGTGAACGACATTTAGCTTTGTCATCACAGTGGTATTTTTCTTCAGCCCAGGGTCACCACATTGTGGGGGCCCTGGGGGTGGTGCTGTGGTGTGTCTGTGACTTGCTGTGTCAGTTGTTGTTCCTACGTGCCTGTGTGACATGTGTGTTTTGTGCTCCCTCTCACCTGTCAATGCCTGCTTGCCCACATAGGGGATTTGGATCCATGAGTTACCTTAGTGTGGCAGTGTATGCACATCTGTATGATTGGTATTCAGCTCTCCTCATGTGTTGTGTTGTTGCCTGGGGACAATGGCACCCCCACCCCTCACCTGCTGTGTATGATGACAGTGTTGGTCTGCCTGTTTGTGTTTGTGCATCTGCACCACTGCATTGGCATATCTTGGGTGTGCCATTGGCTGTATGTTGTTTGGTGTGTTTCCCCTGCTGTCCCTGGGACTCCTAGGTCATCGGTCAGCACAGTGATCATGGTTTGTGTGTCCCATTGCTGCCATGGTATGGTATCTGTTCACCTCACATCTGCTGTCTCCACAGGGTATCTGCATTTGTGTGCCCATTGGTGCAAATATGTGGTTCTGCATTCTGATGGTCACTTCTGTCATTGTGTCATTGATGACTGTTGACGGTCTCAGCCACCATGGGTGTTGTTTGTCTGCACATGGCCAAAGGAATGTTTCATTTGCACTGCAGTATTTGGCTCCCCCAATTTATGTTGCAATGGGACACATACACTACTTTGCCACAGATGAGTTTTTGGTTCTGTGACCAGGAATGATCCATGCAGTTTGGCAGTTGCAGCTCTTTCTTTGTCAACAATTACCTTTTGGTCACTGTGATGATGAGGGTGTAGACCCCATTGCCACAATGGTCAAAATGTGCTTCAGCTATGGACCCCACACTTGCCTTTTGGTCACTGTGATGATGGGGGTTTAGACCCCATTGCCACAATGGTCAAACTGTGCTTCAGCTATGGACCCCACACTTACCTTTTGGTCACTGTGATGATGGGGGTTTAGGCCCCATTGCCACAATGGTCAAAATGTGCTTCAGCTATGGACCCCACACTTGCCTTTTGGTCACTGTGATGATGGGGGTTTAGGCCCCATTGCCACAATGGTCATGGGCTGCTTGCATTGTGGGTGCCACACACATATATGTGTGGCACATGTGCTAGGGGGTCACATTGTATGTTCAATGTCATGTTCGGTGTTGTAGGCATTTGACACAGCCTGCTCACACGCTTGTCATGGTGGTGGGGGGATGTCTTAATCTTGCATTCCCTAGGTTGTGGTGTGCTTGTTGTGTCATGCATTGTCCATCCTATGAGTGGGGGTGGTAGTAGTGGTAGGCATCCAGCCCCCTGGCTAAGGGTGGTGGTAGGCATCCAGCCCCCTGGCTAAGGGTGGTAGTAGTGGTGGGCATCCTGCCCCCTGGCTAAGGGTGGTAGTGGTGGGCATCTGGCACCCCCTGGCTAAGGGTGGTAGTAGTGGTGGGCATCCTGCCCCCCTGGGTGAGGGTGGTAGTAGTGGTAGGCATCCTGCCCCCCTGGTTGAGGGTGGTAGTAGTGGTAGGCATCCAGCCCCCTGGCTAAGGGTGGTGGTAGGCATCCAGCCCCCCTGGCTAAGGGTGGTAGTAGTGGTGGGCATCCTGCCCCCCTGGGTGAGGGTGGTAGTAGTGGTAGGCATCCTGCCCCCTGGTTGAGGGTGGTAGTAGTGGTAGGCATCCAGCCCCCTGGCTAAGGGTGGTAGTAGTGGTGGGCATCCTGCCCCCCTGGGTGAGGGTGGTAGTAGTGGTAGGCATCCTGCCCCCTGGGTGGGGGTGGTAGTAGTGGTAGGCATCCAGCCCCCTGGCTAAGGGTGGTGGTAGGCATCCAGCCCCCTGGCTAAGGGTGGTAGTAGTGGTGGGCATCCTGCCCCCTGGCTAAGGGTGGTAGTAGTGGTAGGCATCCTGCCCCCCTGGTTGAGGGTGGTAGTAGTGGTAGGCATCCAGCCCCCTGGCTAAGGGTGGTAGTAGTGGTGGGCATCCTGCCCCCCTGGGTGAGGGTGGTAGTAGTGGTAGGCATCCTGCCCCCTGGCTAAGGGTGGTAGTAGTGGTGGGCATCCTGCCCCCTGGGTGAGGGTGGTAGTAGTGGTAGGCATCCTGCCCCCTGGGTGGGGGTGGTAGTAGTGGTAGGCATCCTGCCCCCCTGGTTGAGGGTGGTAGTAGTGGTAGGCATCCAGCCCCCTGGCTAAGGGTGGTGGTAGGCATCCAGCCCCCTGGCTAAGGGTGGTAGTAGTGGTGGGCATCCTGCCCCCTGGGTGAGGGTGGTAGTAGTGGTAGGCATCCAGCCCCCCTGGCTAAGGGTGGTGGTAGGCATCCAGCCCCCCTGGCTAAGGGTGGTAGTAGTGGTGGGCATCCTGCCCCCCTGGGTGAGGGTGGTAGTAGTGGTAGGCATCCTGCCCCCCTGGTTGAGGGTGGTAGTAGTGGTAGGCATCCAGCCCCCCTGGCTAAGGGTGGTAGTAGTGGTGGGCATCCTGCCCCCTGGGTGAGGGTGGTAGTAGTGGTAGGCATCCTGCCCCCCTGGGTGGGGGTGGTAGTAGTGGTAGGCATCCAGCCCCCCTGGCTAAGGGTGGTGGTAGGCATCCAGCCCCCCTGGCTAAGGGTGGTAGTAGTGGTGGGCATCCTGCCCCCTGGCTAAGGGTGGTAGTAGTGGTAGGCATCCTGCCCCCCTGGTTGAGGGTGGTAGTAGTGGTAGGCATCCAGCCCCCTGGCTAAGGGTGGTAGTAGTGGTGGGCATCCTGCCCCCCTGGGTGAGGGTGGTAGTAGTGGTAGGCATCCTGCCCCCTGGCTAAGGGTGGTAGTAGTGGTGGGCATCCTGCCCCCCTGGGTGAGGGTGGTAGTAGTGGTAGGCATCCTGCCCCCCTGGGTGAGGGTGGTAGTAGTGGTAGGCATCCTGCCCCCTGGGTGGGGGTGGTAGCAGTGGTAGGCATCCTGCCCCCCTGGTTGAGGGTGGTAGTAGTGGTAGGCATCCAGCCCCCCTGGCTAAGGGTGGTAGTAGTGGTGGGCATCCTGCCCCCCTGGGTGAGGGTGGTAGTAGTGGTAGGCATCCTGCCCCCTGGGTGGGGTGGTAGTAGTGGTAGGCATCCAGCCCCCTGGCTAAGGGTGGTGGTAGGCATCCAGCCCCCCTGGCTAAGGGTGGTAGTAGTGGTGGGCATCCTGCCCCCTGGGTGAGGGTGGTAGTAGTGGTAGGCATCCTGCCCCCTGGGTGGGGTGGTAGTAGTGGTGGGCATCCAGCCCCCTGGCTAAGGGTGGTAGTGGTGGTGGGCATCTGGCACCCCCTGGCTAAGGGTGGTTGTGGTGGTTGGCATCCAGCCCCCCTGGGTTGGGGTGGTGGCGCGCATTCAGGCCCCTGTGTGCATATGTGGCATTGGTGATGGGCATCCCGCCCCTATGGTGCTGCTGTTGCTGGTGTAAGTATATTCAGATTCCCAGTGTATGTGTGTGATGTGTCGTGTACGTGTTGTATGTGTTTTGTGGTTGGTGTCTGACTTACCTTCTGCGCCGTACGCGTCCGTGCCTGTTCCGGTAGTAGATGTAGAATATTGGTATGATCGGGACGAAGGGATTCATGGTTGGTTCGTGTCGTTCGTCCTTCTCGTTGCTTCGCGTCGTCCTCGTCGCTTGGCTTCGTCCTCGTCGCTTCGCGTCGTCCTCGTCGGTGCTGTGTTCGCCTCGTAGCCGTGGATCGTGTTGTGGCGCGATTCGGAGCTTATGTGCGCTCTCCCGGATGCTTTGACGTGCCGTGCGTAGCGACGGGTTCGGCGCGTACGGAAAGCGCATCGTACTTGTCCGGCCGGACGGGGCTGCATTTTCCTTCCGTGCGACTCGATTCGGCGTTTCCGGATTCGCCTCGGTCGGAGAACAGGACCTGGTTTGGGTGAGTACGGCTCGGCCGGGATTTTTGCTGTTGTGCGCATCGTACTTGCTCGTTCGGTGTACTGTACGGATCGGTCGGGAAACTGGCTTTCGCATGGCTTTTTTCCCGACCGAATAGTATTGGGTGCGCCTCCGACCGAGATCGGAATCGGCCCCTTTATCTTTTATATAATTTAAAATAAAGTTACAGTTAAATGTTATTGTTGATTTTATAGAGGATGAGAATAAAATCCCAAGGTATTTCAATTTATCCTTTTGCCAAATAATATCAGTCATAGGTATCATATCAGGGGTACAGTAAATGTTCAAGGGAAAAAATTCAGTTTTGTTAGTATTTAATTTATATCCAGAGACTGTAGAATATTTTTTGATAATCTCTAATAGGGAAGGGAATGAGATTATAGGGTCACTAATAAATAGGAGTACATCATCTGCATAAGCTAAAGTTTTTATAGTAACATCTTTAATATTAATTCCTTTAATATCATCACATTTTCGTATAGCATTGAGAAATGGTTCAATACCAATAAGGAATAAAAGTGGGGAAAGAGGACAACCTTGTCTTGTACCTCTAAAAAGTGAAAATTGATTTGAGATTTGGCCATTGATAAATAAACGAGCAGTAGGGGCATAATACAGAGCAGAAATCATGCGAATAAATGCCTCACCAAAATTAAATGACAATAAGGTATTAAATAAGAATTGCCAATGAATTTTATCAAAAGCTTTCTCAGCGTCTAAGGCCAGTATTCCTGAAGGTAAAGTTAAATTGGGAGCTTGTTCAATAACATGTAGCAAGGCTCTTGTATTGTTTGCAGAGTACCTGTTTTTCATAAAGCCAGATTGATCTGAGTGTATAATAGAATGCATTACAGGAGCTAATCTAGATGCCAATATTTTAGCATATAATTTACAATCTTGATTAATTAGAGATATAGGCCGGTAATTTGACACAATGGTGGGGTCTTTATCTGGCTTGGGAAGCACGACAATTAAAGCCTCAGTAAAAGAGCCTGAAGTAATTCCTGAAGAACCAAAAGAGGTAAAAAGTTGAAATAAAAAGGGCAAAAGTTGTACTTGAAATTCCTTATAAAACTCAGCCAAGATACCATCTGGACCAGGAGACTTATTTTTTTAAGAGATTTTATGGCTAACAAAATTTCATCTGTAGTGATGGGTGAATCTAACCCTATTTTATCTGATTGAGAGATGCTGGATAAACCACATGTAGTTAAAAAGGAATCAATTAAAGAGGCATCCTGAAAATCAGGCTTGTTATATAGATTCGAGTAAAAATCCAGAAATTCATTAACAATATCATTGTGAGATAAAGCAATTTTGCCACTAGGTCCATGAATAGAGTTTATTTGAGATTTGCTCTTTTTTATACGTAAATAATTGGCTAGGAGTTTCCCAGATCTATTGGCATTAAAACGAAATTTGGCTTTAGAGTTAGAAATCTGAATGCCAGCTCTTCTGCTAAGTATTGAATTAAATTCATACCGAAGCTTTTGCAGTTTAAGTCTATATTGAGGATCATTAGACGTTATGAAAAGTCTCTCAAATTTCGCAATTTGTTTTTCTATATTTTTAATATTACTATTGAAGGATTTATTTTCATAAGCCATGATGGAAATAGTTACACCTCTAAGGTATGCTTTAAAAGCATCCCATCTATTAACCATAGAAGTGGTACCTTCAGGATTAAGTAGGAAATAATCTTGAATTGCAGTTAAGAGTTTTGGTTTATTACGTTCATTAAGAACAATATCAGTATTCATTCGCCATCTGGATTTATTTGTAAAAGATGAATTCAAATTCAAAACAAAAGAAATTAAAGCATGATCAGAGATATCAATGTTGCCAATGTTGGGAGAACTCACGGATTGAATTAATTGTCTAGAGACCAATAAATAATCAATTCTAGAATGAGAATTATGAGGGTTTGAAAAGAATGTAAAACTTTTTTCTGTAGGGAAATGTAGGCGCCATATATCAACTAATTTAGTGGTTTGAATAAATAATCTGAAAGCATGAAAAACCTTAGGAGGGTGAAATTTAGTACAGGATAATCTATCTAATAGAGGATCAGCTATGACATTAAAATCGCCTCCTACAATTAACGGAGCTGTACCCAATTTCAAGACCTCAGTAGTAAGGTTAGACCAAAAAGAGGGTCATCCGCCGTAGGGCCGTAAACATTGAGTAAAAAGATGACTGAATCATGTATTTTAATTTTAACTATAATATATCTCCCCTCAGCATCTGAAGTTTTATTCAGAATTTGGCAGTGTAGTTTTTTTGCAAAAAAGATAGCAACCCCATTTTTTTTCCATTAGCAGGAGATGAAACAATAGTATCAACCCATTTTTTCTTCATATAATCTAAGATTTTATCATCTATATGAGTCTCCTGAATAAAACAAATATCAGCCTTGCAACTACCTAGATAATCTAAAATTTTTGTGCGTTTAACTGGATGACGCAAACCTTTAACATTTAATGAAACTACTTTAATATTATGTAAGCTAGCCATAATGAGAGAGAGAAAGAAAAAGGATAAAGAGGAGGATAGTGAAAAATACAAAGAGGTTGTGAGAAAGTAGTAGCTCTAGAACATGGAAGATGAAAGGGAAAAAATAAAACATGGAAAAAAAGACAAACAGAATACATTAATATCAGGAGTGAAACGCACACATGCTCAACAAGCATGACCGATACCGTTGGAGCCCGCTGAAGAATAACTCAGTAATTTGTCAAAAAGTACATGACTGGAAACAGTCAAGTAGTATATTCATGAGTATCCATTAAAGGCTGTGACTGTAGATCCAGAAATTGTTTCAGTTCTTGAGGACGCTGAAAGGATTTCGAAAAGTTATCTTTCCAAATACGCATTGTTGAGGGATCAAAAAGACCATACTTGAAACCAAGACTTCTTAATTGAGGACGAAGAGCAGTGAATTCTTTGCGAACAGAAACAGTCTCTTTGGCGAAATCTTGATGGATAAATATTTTATTCCCATTGACCATCAACGAAGGAATTTCTCTTGCTGCTTTCCTAATCAAAACCAAATGGTGATGACGGAGAACTTTAAAGATCATTTGTCGAGGTTTGGTGTGTTGAGGGTTGCGGTGAGAAGGAATCCTGTGAGCCTTATCAATTTCAAATTTTTCTGGAAAACTGATTTTCAACAGGCCAGGAATCAAAGTTTCCAGATATAATCTGCAGTTGGCCCCTTCAACATCTTCTGGTAGATTGAAAATGCGTAGATTATATTGTCTATTGCGGTTTTCCATATCTAAAAGGAGTGTAGACATGGGTGATATTTTCGCCATAAGTGGAGTAAAAGCATCTATTTTAACCTTATTATCCTGTATCTTAATTGAGTTGTCAGAAATTTTCATTGATAAGCAAGCCATTTCTTTGCGTACATTTTTAATCTCTGACGCAATGGTATCGGTATTAACACGAAGTGCTTGAATTTCTTCTAAAATTAAAGATAAGGAAGGTTTAGATGATTCCACCGCTTTTGATTTGATAGGTGGAGGTGAAACCTGCTGTCTCCTTTTATTATGTAGAGAATTTTTATTTTCCATTTTGACGTAAAAAGGAACCAATTTGTAGTTAAATATAATGTTTGTAGGAAGGTATAATAATCTTGGTGTTCAAATCCTTCAAAAAACTGGTGCAGCAGCTAAAATGGTCTGTGGGAGTGGCTAGGCCCAAGCCAGGCCCTTTCTTAGGTGCTTACTCCGCCCCCCTGACAGACAAGCCTGGCAGTACCTGAAGGCAAACTGGGAGCAGGAGCCTTATTGAAGAAAACACCACTTCCGTCGTCCAGAGGCACTAAAAAACGACCCACAGCACAGGTACCAGCTTTACTGCTTCAGCGACCTCTTTATAGCCATATTCTGACTAAAATTTCGTCGTTTTTTACGAAAAACGGGCGAAAACGCGGAGGAGCTCACCGGGAGGCGGCCATCTTGTTTTGCGCGCTCGCGCGAGTCTCTGAAATCAACCTGTCTAATCAGTCAATTTGTTAAGTACATTTTTATAGCAGATAATATGTTGAACTCAGACTTAAAATCCTCATAGACTGATGTGGAGTACAGTAATGATTTGTATGCATTTAAATTTTTTTTTTTTTTTAAACAAACCGATGTAATCATTATCAGGATATATAGGCAAGCAGGTATGCACACAATGAGGTTACAACAGGGTCGCACCCAAGAACAGGTGACATAACATTGATCCATATGCGTCAAGTATTGCTCTGCATTACAACAACCGCAACTGTCAACAGGCTCTTAGAAAGCAAATATATTTGCAGCAACCGATTAGCATTGTGGATAATGTAAAAACAAAGGAAAACAAAAAAAAACTCCTCCAGTCGCATCCTGCTGCTACTAGGCAAACTCCCTCCCCTACCTCTTATCCCTCCCTCCTCCCTGGCATATCACACATAATCAGGAATTATACCAGCAGGTAGGTGCATCACGAGTAGATACAACAATGATATATTACAACAATCAACAATATACTCCCTCAGCGTCAGAGGCCAATGCAATCAGAGAGGCCAGAGATACCTACGTCTACTCACAGAATACAAAGCTATCCGGTCTGAGCAGCTGGGTCAGGGTCATCCTCCGGAGCCATGTCTGGAACTTTGAGCAAGACTACAAAATGTTCCCAAGCCCTTGCTGCCTCTAACGCTTTTTCGCTATTTGTCCGTGTGGCTAGTTGTAATCTAACGGTGCCCTCGCACTACGCCCATTTAAGGAGATCAGTCTGCCATCTCTGAACGCTTGGGCCTTTCTTGGATTTCCAGTGGGCTGTAATTTCTCTTTTTGCCAAAAGAAGGCCCAAGTCCAAAAATGTACTAGTAATCTTGTTCTTGGAGGTATGGGGGAACCAGTGCAGCAGGCAAAGACCTATCGTGGGCTCTACATCTCTACCTGTGACTTCCTGCAATAATGTAACAACCTCTTCCCAATAAGACCCAAGCTGGGGACAGCCCCACATCATGTGACAAAAATCTGCACCCACCGTGTTGCATCGCGAGCACATTGCCGAATTGGTTTTGAAGTATTTATTAATTTTTGCTGGGGTAAGGTACGCCCTATGTAGTATATAGAAATGCATCAGTTGGAAGCGTGCATTTCTAGTACTTTTCCACGCCCGTTCGACCAGCTCCGCCCATGTTTTTTCGGTAATCTCCTCGCCTAAGTCCCCCTCCCACTTTTGCCGTAGTGTCAGTAATGGAGGCAGTGCCTCGTGCGTCATGCGCCGATACAGGCAAGTGACTGCTTTAAAGGTTCCTGCAGCCAACAATACATACTGGCAAGCCATCGAGGTTTGTGGTTCACTCAGCCCCCCTCTCCAATGCTTTTGTATGGCCGCAGTGATCGACGAGTGGAGCAAGAAATCCCCACGAGGCAGCTCGTACCGTTCCTGCAATGCTCCAAAGGGAAGCAAAATATTATCTTCATACAGGTCCCACAATGTAGTCAGACCCTTCTCCGCCCAGTCAGTTAGCGCAGCCCAATTACCCCCATGTGGTAGAGCAGTACACATGGCCAGAGGGATCTCCGGGGCATAAGGATGCACGATCTGCGCTCTTCTCTGACTCCTGTTCCAACAGAGCCGAAACGTACGGAATTCGTGAGTGAGTGATTTAAGCCGTAACGGCAATTGTAAGATAATTTGGGAGAGTGTCTGCCCGGAGGCCTGCTCTACTTCATGACCGCCCTGTCCTTGGAATTCCAATGCTACTGCCTGAGTGAGCCACTGCAGTTGAGCCGCCAGGTAATATGTCTCAAAATCAGGAACCGCGAGTCCACCCTCTGCTTTTGGCCGCATTAGTATTTTCAGCGCCACCCTCCGTCTGCCCGCGCCCCAGAGAAACCCCATAATTAGTGATTGAAGTTGCTTAAAAATTGACGCTGGTATCCAAACAGTGGTATCCAAACAGGAATGGTCCTAAATAATACAGCAGCCTCGGGAGGGTCACCATCTTAAGGAGGGCCACTCGGCCGGCCACCGAGAGAGGGAGCGCTCCCCAAAACTCAAGATTACTCCTAAGGCCTCTGATGGCCCTGCCCACATTACCCTCCAATAAATCAGTTTGGGTATGGTATATTCGGGTCCCCAGGTACGTCATTCATTGGCGTTCCAATTGAACCCCGTGCGTAACAGGCGGGCCATCAGCTAGTGGAACGGTGGGAAACAGGCAAGACTTCGCCCAATTCACTTTAAGTCCAGCGACGGCACCAAGGTTGTGAAGTAAGCTCTTTGCTCCAATAAGGGCATCTGCGGTATTAGCTAGAAACATAAGGAGGTCATCAGCGTAAAGCACGATATAATGAGACTGACCGGGCGCGCGAAGCCCGGGATACCGTAGTCCCGTTCTGGCCTGAGCCACAAGCGGCTCCATGGCCAGGGCAAATAATAGAGGGGAAAGTGGGCAGCCCTGCCTCGTCCCGCGGCTCACTACACAGGCGTCTGAAATCAATCCGCCCGTTTTAACCCTAGCAGTAGACTGATTGTACAATAGAGCCGTCCAAGCCACAAAGGCATCCCCCAAGCTAAAACTGCGCATAACTTGAAACAGATAAGGCCATTCCAAACTGTCGAAAGCCTTCTCTATGTCTACCACCAGGATAGCAGCGGAGTCTTTCGAGTAAGTGTCAGCATCCAAGATGCGAAGCAGGCGTCTCACGTTTATGGCTGTATTCCTGGTTGGTCCCTGTGTATTAAGTGGGCCATATGTGGAAGCAATCGAGTTATCAAGATCCGACTCAATACCTTATAATCAGTGGTGAGCATAGACAGCGGGCGATAGGCCGTCCTATCGGAGGGTGATTTCCCTGGTTTCAGCAGTGGGATAATAATCGCTTCACGAGTTGTGGCGGGCAGCTGTCCCGCACGCTTCGCTTCATTATAAAGTGTCACCAATTTAGGAGCCAGGAGATCTAAGTATGTAAGATAAAACTCAATTGGCAAGTCATCCACCCCAGGAGACTTTTTCCGCGTCATGTGCTTGATTGCCCCTCGTACCTCCCCAATGGTTATATCCTGACCCAGCAGGTCCGCTTGCTCTCTTTCTAATGTTGGAAGATCTGCTGCGGCTATAAACTCCCTAAGAACCCCATCATTCAGTGCCACCTTGCTCTGATAAAGATCCGTATAATAGGCAAGGAACTGATCATTAATCCCTTGCTGGATATAACAAACCGCCCCAGTTGGAGTACATAATTCTAGTATGACTGTCCCCGCCGAGCTGGGTTAGCCAACCAAGCCAATAACGCTCCTGATTTGTCTCGTTCTGCATGAGCGCGGGCTAGATATTTTTTGTAATCGAAACAGCGGAGTCTCTTGACCTGCACAGCAACTTCCTCTCTCGCCTCCACTAGTTCTTGCTGTCGATCAGGCTGCCCCGGTCGCTCTTGTTCTACTGCGCGCAGGCGTTGGTCCGCAGCTTCTATATCTTGCAATAGCGCCCTACGCACCCCCATCATGTTGGTAATGCAGAGGCCTCGTATCACAGTTTTAAAGGCGTCCCATCCTATGGCAGACGATGATGCCGTGCCAGTGTTCTCCAAAAAGTATTGGGTTATGCCAGTGCCCACCACCACGCGAAAGGCCTGGTCCTCTAACAATTCTGGATTTAGGCGCCATGTCTGGATTTTAGAGCTCGCCTGAGCCCAGTGTATCCGCAATAATAGCGGGTTGTGATCTGAAAGTGTCCTGGTGAGGTATTCGCTATGTTTGACCTCTGCATGAATATCTGGGGAACAGAGTACCGCGTCTATGCGAACATGGAGGTCGTGTAATGCTGAAAAAAAGGAGTAATCACGAGTACCCGGGTGATGTGCCCTCGTGTCCACCGCGTAATAGCGCTGCGCGCATTGTCAAATCACGTCCCCATGATCTTTACGTCATCAGGAGGGGCCGTTAAATAGATCAGCTTTGCGGTAGCCAGATTGACCGCTCGGGCACTTGCAGGAGATCACCGCCGGACCACCACGTAAGTCTGTGTTGTATAGTATTTCGCTTTTCTGTTTAGAAGTTTCCGGGTTTGAGAGCCCAGACAGCTTTCCACGTTATCGGTGTGCTGATAGCTTTGTATCCCATAGACCAGAGAGAGTATCCTTTGTATTAAAGTGCATTATTCATTTGAACTGCCATTAAGGCAGTTTACAAGCTGTTGATGTTTTAACTCATTTACTCCACGTGTAGTTATATCTAGACAAAATATATAATTCGAGCGCCCCATAGGCTGGTTTAGCTTTGCGTTCGTGTGTTATAGCTCATTACCAATTTGAGCCGCTACTTACATTATTAACATGTGGTTTGTTCTCTGTGTTATAGTGTACCATCAACATGTCAAGGGTCATCTAGGCGCTACACATTCTTAGCTCTTCATCGTTAAGAAGTCAATTTTGATTTTAGTGGTAAGATAATTCACCTTCAGGGGTAATATGTTTCAATTCCCTTTCTATAGTGTATCGATTCATAATATTATTCCCCTCTTCTTTTTAGCATTAAATCATATATCGGAGACCGACTCACCTTTGGCACTAAGACTTGAATACCCAAAGGAATTGGACACTTGCCCATTGTCCTTTTCTGCCTTTTCAGGTGAATTTTAGTTTATCTTTCACCCGATTTATTATCAAGGTAATGATTTAAGTGCATTTATAAATAGGCTGCTCTCTTATTCATGTCCGCAGATCCTACTGACATTATAAAACAGAACTATATATCCAATACTGACTTCTTGGGCTCATCTTTTGAAATCCCCATATCAGAGGTACTGATTGTTATTTATGTAGACACATACACCATCCCAGTATGGTCTATATATTGATATATTTGAAGATGATTAGGTCGTTTTATTTATCCTTGTAGCCCACAGTGTTGGTGTTCTCTCTTGTGACCCCAGTTTTACATCCAACTCGGACTTCCTCCTTTCCTTTAGGGTAAGCCCGTTCTGCCATGGTTCACCACACTCTTGTCATCTATTCATCCGTTCTATATATACACTGGGCTTTATTTCTTTATTTTTTTGTGATTCTTTAAAGATGTATATGTTTCTAATTTGGTTATTGGGAACTCTAATCTTTAAAATCTCTTTTCTGAATAGATGGCATTTTCTCCTTCACGGGTATTGATATCTTTCTCCTTCATTAATTTTATTATTCTGTCATTTATTGTTTTCTCATTTAGTGGTTTTTAAAAAAAAATCTGTATTTGTTTCACGCGGCTAGTGTTTAACATAATAGTACAGACTCAGTGCACAATGTACATGTCTAGATGTTTTTTTATATATATAAAAAAAATGTGTAACTTGAATTTTTATCTGTACGTTTAGGTTTTTTTCGTGGCTTTCCTGAAGAAGGCGCCCCGGCGCCGAACGCGCGTAGAAAATTAAAACAACGAATTTTCTCAGCCACTTCAGCATTAATTTTGTGATTTCTGTTTGTCATTGTATGGTATAAAGTTTTACATTGTATGTCATATCAATGGCAGATATATTTTGGTGTTATATTTATGTATGTTTTTTGTAGATTCTTGTGTTGTCATTATGTATTGTTAATGTTTTTCAGGCATTAGTCTGTCCTGAAATTTTATGCATGTGCAGTAAGTAATAAAATGAAAATTTTAATTTATTTGTGATGTACACTGAGTCTGTCTTTTCATCAATATGCTGTGATATGGGCTTGAGCACTTAACTAGCCCCATTTGTTGCCTAGGATCGTTATTGTTCAAAATTGATGTTTCCCTGTCCTAGGAACTACTAGAATTTACAGGGGGTCCTTTTGTTTTTTGCAAATATAGATTTATCTGACTCATGAAATGTGATTTTAATGATGTGTACATGTGATACCAATGCCCCAATACGGTATTTGGATTTAAAATTCTCACAGACCAAAGTGGAGTGCAATAATGAAATGTAAGCACCCATCTGTCCATTGAATTAATAAATGAATATAGTTTTTATTATGTGTATATGCGGTATCAATGTCCCAGTACGGTATGTTACCTCCTAAACATCATAAAATGTGTAGCACAATTGAGCTCTATGGAACTTTTAATGGTATTATTAACATTTTCTTTTGTAAAAACTTATATGAATTAATATGTATATGATTTTATACTTCATCTCAATTGTAATGATTTTCATTAATCAGACAATAAAGATTATAATTATTACTGTGAGGGATGGAGCAGGATGGAGCAAGAAGTGCTTTATGGCAAAGTCTACATTTCCCCAGTAAAGGGATTCAACAGAAGGAGATATCGGAACTCAGAAGAAAAGTAGGAAAGGAAAGACAGTTTGAGAGTAGCTCACATGTATACAGTCCACCTACCTGTGCTTAATATCTCTCTTCCGAGGAACTCCGGACTGGAAACCTCTGCTTTCCCAGAAGGTGAAACCTAAGAAGAAGAGAGAGAGAAAAACAAGTAGAAAAAGGAAACATAATAAGAAGGGGGAGAGTGAACGAAGAAGAAAAAAGAAACCTAAGAAGAAGAGGAATAACGAATATTGCCAGGGGATCCTTCACAGCTAAATCCAAGTGACCGGCCCATAAGTAACGTTTGTTTTTATTTTTATTTTCCGAAGAGTGCGATCAATAAATCAAGGAATACCGAGTCCAACTTGAGTCTTGAGCAACTCCGCCTACAGGCCCCCAAAGGATGGCTTTGGTGCCATGGGTGAAACCGGTCTCACACCTTTACACAGTAGCGGCTCGTGGTGGAAGTGCGTTAGGGCGGGGGAGGAGCAGGGTGGGGGGTAGTAAACTACGGCATATGGCCGAACAGAGGTAAGTAAACAAATAAATAAATAAAATGAATTTCGTTGCGCACGCTGCATCGCATTTGGCAATGCAGCGCGCGCAATGAAATTCATTTTATTAATTTATTTGTTTACTTACCTCTGTTCGGCCGTATGCCGTAGTTTACTACCCCCCACCCTGCTCCTCCCCCACCCCGCCCCACCGCCCCGCAGCACTCCCACCACGAGCCGCTACTGCCTTTACAATTAATAATCCAATTTCTTCCATACACCAACAAAACTTTACATTTTATTGATATACTAGTAGATTCACTATTCTAAGGCTGATGACATGTCTGTTACCTGAACACATTTCTTACCTTTTGATGTGTGCAATCTCCTTTAACCAGTATCAACATTACTTAAGTGGTACAATAGCTGAAACCTATTCCAATTAAATACATTCGGGAGGTTCAAGGTTGCTGACTAAAATAATGAAAAAGAAAATTTGCAGTTCAGAGAGTTTCTGGACGTTTCAGATTATAGTCACAATAAATCTAGAAAACATTTTTTAAGATCAATAATAATATTTGGTGCATACTTGGCCACTTTCTTTGATGCATGCAGCAGTGGAAAAATAAAATGAATTTAAGGGAATTACAAACCAGGCGGTTTTGACCATCAATAGACCTCCGTGAGATTGAGATGTTCCACCAGGAGTAATATTGAATGCGTTTCAAATATTTAATACACTCCAGGACCACTCTCCTTTTAGATAGCACGCTGAATCAATTTGCATTCCATTTTAGGAAAATCATTTGACCTCTGTCAAAGCACTATACCACACAAAATCTCGATGACAAAAACAGCTGAGCAAAACAGCAATCTGTCTCACAGTCTTTCAAATTTTGCACTTTGTTTGTTTGTTAATTGTCCAGGCATTGTTTCATACTGTGGGGCCGATTCCGATCTCGGTCGGAGGCGCACCTAACACCATTCGGTCGGGAAAAAAGCCATGCGAATGCCTGTTTCCCGACCGATCCGCACATTAATCCGAACGAACAAGTACGATGCGCACAACAGCACAGATTCCGACCCAGTCGTACTCACCCAATCCAGGTCCTGTTCCCCGACCGAGCCGGATCCGTAAACGCAGATTCAAGTCGCCCGGAAGCCAAAAAGCAGCCCCGTCCGGCCGGTCAAGTACGATGCGCTTCCCGTACGCGCCGAACCCGTCGCTACGCACGGCACGTCAAAGCATCCGGGAGAGGCGCACATAAGCTCTGATTCGCGCCACAACACGATCCACGGCTACGAGACGAACACGCAAGCGACGAGGACGAGGCGAAGCAACGACAAAGACGAACGAGACGAACCAACCATGAATCCCATCGTTCCGATCCTACCAATATTCTACATCTACTACCGGAACAGGCACGGACGCGTACGGCGCAGAAGGTAAGTCAGACACCAACCACAAAATCAAACTACACGTACCAGACATATCACACACACACAGAGGGATGCACAAATTACTTACACCAGAAACAGCAGCACCATAGGGGCGGGATGCCCATCACCAATGCCACATATACACATAGGGGCCCGGATGCCTGTCACCACTACCACCTCGATCCAGGGGGGGCTGGATGCCTACCACTACTACCACCTCTACCCAGGGGGTGCCAGATGCCTACCACCACTACCACCCTTACCCAGGGGGTGCCAGATGCCTACTACTACTACCACCTCTACGCAGGGGGTGCCAGATGCCTACCACCACTACCACCTCTACCCATGGGGGGCTGGATGCCTACCACTACTACCACCTCTACCCAGGGGGTGCCAGATGCCTACCACCACTCCCACCTCTACCCATGGGGGGCTGGATGCCACCACTACTACCACCTCTACCCAGGGGGTGCCAGAAGCCACCACTACTACCACCTCTACCCAGGGGGTGCCAGGTGCCTACCACTACTACCACCTCTACCCAGGGGGGGCTGGATGCCTACCCCTACTACCACCTCTACCCATGGGGGGCTGGATGCCTGTCACTACTACCACCCTTACCCAGGGGGTGCCAGGTGCCTACCACTACTACCACCTCTACCCAGGGGGTGCCAGGTGCCTACCACCACTACCACCCTTACCCAGGGGTGCCAGATGCCTACCACTACTACCACCTCTACCCATGGGGGCTGGATGCCTACCACTACTACCACCTCTACCCATGGGGGGCTGGATGCCTACCACCACTACCACCCTTACCCAGGGGTGCCAGATGCCTACCACTACTACCACCTCTACCCATGGGGGGCTGGATGCCTACCACTACTACCACCTCTACCCATGGGGGCTGGATGCCTACCACTACTACCACCTCTACCCATGGGGGGCTGGATGCCTACCACTACTACCACCTCTACCCATGGGGGCTGGATGCCTGTCACTACTACCACCCTTACCCAGGGGGTGCCAGGTGCCTACCACTACTACCACCTCTACCCAAGGGGTGCCAGATGCCTACCACCACTACCACTTCTACCCATGGGGGCTGGATGCCTACCACTACTACCACCTCTACCCAGGGGTGCCAGATGCCTACCACCACTACCACCTCTACCCATGGGGGCTGGATGCCTACCACTACTACCACCTCTACCCAGGGGTGCCAGATGCCACCACTACTACCACCTCTACCCAGGGGGTGCCAGGTGCCTACCACTACTACCACCTCTACCCAGGGGGTGCCAGGTGCCTACCACCACTACCACCCTTACCCAGGGGGTGCCAGATGCCTACCACTACTACCACCTCTACCCATGGGGTGCCAGATGCCTACCACTACTACCACCTCTACCCATGGGGGGCTGGATGCCTGTCACTACTACCACCCTTACCCAGGTGGTGCCAGGTGCCTACCACTACTACCACCTCTACCCAGGGGGTGCCAGATGCCTACCACCACTACCACCTCTACCCATGGGGTGCTGGATGCCTACCACTACTACCACCTCTACCCAGGGGGTGCCAGATGCCACCACTACTACCAACTCTACCCAGGGGGTGCCAGGTGCCTACCACTACTACCACCTCTACCCAGGGGGTGCCAGGTGCCTACCACCACTACCACCCTTACCCAGGGGGTGCCAGATGCCTACCACTACTACCACCTCTACCCATGGGGGGCTGGATGCCTACCACCAACAACACCCCCACTCACAGGATGGCAAATACATGCCACAAGAAGCACACACCAGCAGAAAGAATGCAACACAAAGACATCCCCCCCAACACCATGACAAGCGTGTGTAGACTGTGTCAAATGCCTACAACACTGAACAGGACTGTGAACATACAATGTGACCCCCTATCACAAGTGCCACACATAAATGTGTGTGGCACCCACAATGCAAGCAGGCCATGACCATTGTGGCAATGGGGTCCAAACCCCCATCATCACAGTGCCCAAAATGTAAGTGTGGGGTCCATAGCTGAAGCACATATTGAACATTGTGGCAATGGGGTCCAAACCCCCATCATCACAGTGCCCAAAATGTAAGTGTGAGGTCCATAGCTGAAGCACTTTTAGAACATTGTGGCAATGGGGTCCAAACCCCCATCATCACAGTGCCCAAAATGTAAGTGTGAGGTCCATAGCTGAAGCACATTTTGAACATTGTGGCAATGGGGTCCAAACCCCCATCATCACAGTGACCAGAATGTAAGTGTTGACAAAGAAAAAGCTGCAACTGCCAAACTGCATGGATGATTCCTGGTCACAGAACAACAAACACATCAGTGGCAAAGTAGTGCTTGTGTCCCATAGCAACATAGAATGGGGAGGCAAACAGTGCAGTGCAAATAAGACATACCTTTGGCCATGTGCAGACAAACATCACCCATGGGGGCTAACACTGTCAACATTCATCAATGACACAATGACAGAAGTGACCATCAGAATGCAGACCCACATATTTGCACCAATGGGCACACACATTCAGATACCCAGTGGAGACTGTAGATGTGAGGTGAACAGATACCATACCATGGCAGCAATGGGACACACACACAATGATCATTGTGCTGACTGATGACCTAGGAGTCCCAGGGACAGCAGGGCAAACACACCAAACAACATACAGCCAATGGCACACCTAAGATATGCCAATGCAGTGGTGCCGATGCACATACACAAACAGGCAGACCCACACTGCACATCAAACACAACAGGTGAGGGGGGTACCAGTGTCCCCAGGCAACCACACAACACATGAGGAGGCCTGAATACCAATTACACAGATGTGCATACAGTGCCACACAAAGGTAACTCATGGATCCAAATCCCCTATGTGGGCAATCAGGCATTGTCAGATGAGAGGGAGCAGAAATCACACATGTCACACAAGCATGTAGGAACAGCAACTGACACAGCAAGACACAGAGACACCACAGCACTACCCCCACGGCCCCCACAATGTGGTGACCCTGGGCTGTATTACAATCCCACTGTGATGACAAAGCTAGATGTCGTTCACACTGTGAACCACAGTCATGTGTCCTGAGCAACAAACTACCATCACACCTACACAAGCACAAATCAATCAGCACGGCCTGTCAGCCAAGGCCAACATGGAGGCAGGGGTCTAGCCGGGCAACAACTCTCATCTGCACACACTCAACACCACACACCTCGACCTCCAACAATGTGCAGCAGTGAAGCTCACATGCACTGGTGACATTGCACATGCACCCATGACAATCCCAGGGGGGTGGTGGGAACCAAGGTGCAGAAACACATCACACATGGCCACTCAACCAGACTCCTGAATGTCTGACACACTGCACACTACGCTGTACATGGACATGACGGCAATACCACACCAACCAATGGGATCCCAGCCACAGTCACACACCTATGAAGAAGCCAAGGTCACCCACAAAGAACACACATAGACAACTACCAACATTGCAGCCCTCAGGAGTGCCAGCAGTCACACACACAACGTGTCACAACCAATGAAAGCTAACACAAACAAGAAATCACATGACAGGAGTAAACAACAAGTGCAAAGGGGAATCCTGACTGTGACACATCAGCGTCTGCCCACAAACTCAGCCCTGACAGCAAACACACCTATGGGTGACACCCTGATGACCAGTAATGTGCCATGCACCCACATCACAGTGAACCCAGGGAGAAGACTTTGGGGGAACATAGGTCAACTCAGCAAGCATCACAAACAGGAACATCACTAGGGATCCCAGCATGCACAGCAAAATGGAAGTGAACACACAGACATGCTCATACAACACACACCTTGGGCGCACGAGATATCACAGGAGTACACACTGCCATGAGGGGACTCCACTCCTGTGTGAGGAAAGCTGTGCCATATGTCGCATCAGTAGGGCTCCATCATGTCAGCAGAACACTTGGTCACACAGTCAACAATTAGCACAAAATGAAGGCTCCCGTCACATCAGCCTGGTCATGGGAATGTCAACGAAATCAACAGCACAGATCCAACACACATGTATAGCAAGTTGCACTGACAACACAGATGAGTCCTTCCCCATTGATGCCCAAACCTGCATGTCCAGTGGAGATGGCCACACGGTCAGGGAAGTAGACTAATTGAACAATGGCAAACACAACAGATGTGCATGGGTGGAACCCACAGATGTGACATTGCTAATGTAAGTAGGAAATCCCATTGCCAAATATCGAAAACATTACACCCTCAGCTGCTGCTAAGGATGACATGGATACACCACAGGATAGGACACTGTCCCCCTGGACCACATGGGTTCCTGCACAGTAACACTTCATTTTCATGAGACCAAATATCACCATCACTGCAGCAAGTGCATGGTTAGCGTCATCAACATCATGTACATCAGAAGTAAAAGCACTAGAGAACAGAAAGTTGCTTTATTCTGCATATGTGGGTTCAAAACTTGGAAAAACTGTAAGGAATCAACAAAGGCCAATGGCCAGTCCATCAAGGAAGTCAATACAGGGTGACAGTGGCAGATGTCACCCTACGCATGCCTGCACTGATCAAAACCTGGGACAATCCCCTAGGAGGGGCATACGGGGGGGCAGGCCAGGCACCGCAGGGACAGGATAAGGGCTCACCAGGAGGAGGCAGGGAAGGGGTGGTGGGTGCTGGAGAGCCACTGACAACTGCAGTGGAGGTGTCTGACATGGTGTGTGCCGGCACAACTGGGGGGCATGACTCAGATGTTGTGGGTGCCGGCACGACTGTAGTGGACTCTGCAGATGGAGTGGACAGGTCCGCCACTGCAGTGCCCAAGTCAGACAGGGTGATAGTGGACTCCACTGCAGTGCCTACCTCCAGGGGAGGAGAATGGGGATCAGGTAAGGTGGGCAGGACAGAGGGGGAGGACACCCTCACCACATCAGTGGTACAGACAAGCGCAGCGGGGGTGTGGGGCCGGAAGAGCAAGTGGCAGGGGTTGAAGGCCTGACCCTTCTGGGGATGGTGTATCTGTGGGTGGGGGAACCTGGGGCAGGGTGTGGTGGGGCACCTGTGGAGTGGGGGCCTGAGGGATGGAGGAAGGAGACTTGGTGCCTGAGCTGCAGGGCGGCGGCGGGGTCTTGCTCTTCCGGGACCGAGGGGACTTGCGGGTGGGGGCCTCAGTCGGTCTGCGCCTGGGGGATGGTGTCCGGGGGCCAGGGGCACTCCGCTCCGTGTGGGTGGGCTTCCTCTTCCCCCTGAATGCTGGATCAGCTGGGTCGGAGGGGAAGAGGCCAAGGTCACAGAGGAAGAGCCGCTGTGTATTTGGGGTTGCAGGTGAGGCAAGGGAGGGGTCTTTGGAGGGAGAGGCAACTGAGGACTGCGCAGTGCTTGTGGATGCGTGTGTTTGTGCCTGTGCCCCATCCCCTGTGAGTGTGGTTTCAGTCCCCTGACGGTGCGTGCATGTGCGTCTTGTTTGTGGCGTGTGTGTCTGTCTGCTGCATGTGTCTGTGCTGGTGTGTGCATGTGCCAGTGTGTGTGTGCTTGGGACGGGTAAGGTGCTGGGGAGTGTGGATGGGGCAGAGGCAGGAGGGGTGAGGGACTGTCGGAGGAGGGACACTGCTGCCGTCAGGGAGGAGTCCATGGACCTATTGCCCCTCTGTAGGTCAGACATGCCCGATGAGATGCCCTCCATGAATGACACCAGCTGAGTCAACAGACTGGTGTGTGCATGGAGGACACTCAGCATCGCTGTCTGTCCTACATGGAGCTGGCGGAGGAGGTACACAGACTCCTCACTCAGGGCAGCAGGGGACACAGGGGCAGGGGGTGCGGTGCCTGGCCCGAAGGAGACACGCTCCCAAACATGGGAGCCTCCACGGACCTCGGGAATGGGAGCCAACGGGAGGGCGGTGGTGGTGGTGGTGGTGGTGGCGGGGACAGCAACACTAGCTGGGGTGTGGTGGCTGCTGACACCCGCCTCCATAAGGGAGTCATCGTCCGAGTTGCTCTGGTCCTCAGCTGAGGTGGATGGTGCTGAGGACTCCTCGGTGTGGCTCCCCTCGCCCTCCGTGCCACTGGGTCCCTCCGACCACTCCTCGGCTGCTGACCCAGTCTGGCTCTGCGGCTCCTCCTGGTCCGTGGAGCTGTCCCCTCCTGTGGCCGTGGATGTAGCTGTAATCAATAGGGAAACAGACAGACATCAGTCACCTGCACCGAACGCACACACCACAGTAAGTACAGCACATTACAGAGCAAGCCCTGGCATCCTTAGTTGAACATTGCTAAAACTGCACAAACAGAACAGGAGAAGTCAATTGTCAGTCTGATGGTCAACCATGGCACTCACATCCCACCTGGCCTTGCACCCATCTGTCTGGTGTCTGTTGGATGGCAATACCCCAGTGTGGACACATGCACCACCTACACAGTATTTGGACAGTGCAGAGAACCCGGTGAAGCATGTGGACATGCACACATCACAACTCTTTCCACTGAGTCAGTACAGGTGTCCGGATGTAAGGGATGCCCAGAGTCAAATAGGAAATGCATGTCATGCATACCAGCGACAGACACCATGATGCACCCATGTCCTGATAGCCATTGCCACAATGGTGTGCATGTAGCACATGTCACTCCCTTGCAGGATTACTAATAGGAAGTCACATGCCATGGCACAGCCATGCCTGCTAAGTCATACATCACTGTCTCCAGTCACATGGGCAGGGCAGCCAGACAACAACACTCTGCACTGTGTCACAATAGTAGATCATGGGGAATGCAAGTCCTGGAGCTGAACAAGTGCACATGTACATCCCCCACACACCACATCATCTGAACCCTCATCTGTCCAGGTCATACCCATTGGACATATGGGAGACCTGTAACACTACCCTCTGCACCTGAGCACCTAACAATCTGCTGTGAATGGGAAACAGCTGCCTGGACTTCATATTCGCATACCCCAGTCTGCACGGTCAGGTGATCAAACACCTATGTGTCACACAAGTATCATCTCCTATGGTCACATCTCCGGTGGCATGCGGAGCCCCAACCGAGGAACACCCCAGCAGACCTGACAACGAAGCCACAGCACACTGACACAGAGGCAGACACCTGAGGGGACAAATCACTGAGCACAACATGTCAGCTGATACATGGGAGTGGGAGTACAGAGTGTATTGTATGGCCTGGAGTAGGCATGACTGTCCTGCCCCACATGAATGAGGGATGAGCCCTGGACAGTAGGCAGCTGGCTAAGTATGTGTGACACACGTAATATACACACTCCTGGGGCCCAAACATTGTTCCCACCCGCAGCATGGGTGTGTGCCAGATACCCCAGGCACATGTGGTGGATCAGCTCAGCAATTGGACCACATATCAAAGTAACATGCAGATTACATGTCAGAACACAGGCATTGTGTAAGCAATGGACCCACCCATGATGCCCACCACAGAGTTAGGGAAACAGATACTGTCCCCCACCTTGAGTCAAGCAAACTGCAAGGACACAGTACCCAAGTGACACAATTCCCTGACTGTAAGGGCCACACCTGGGTATCAGATGAGGAGTGGGCAGTGCACAATAGAGGGACATGGGTCCTGGACCACATGACTGATGTACTGTGGAAGTTTAACCAGGCCAGAGGAGGGCACATAGCATGGCAGACATAGTTCACAATGCAGTCATGGACTCACCCCCTCCTTGCTGCTCTCTGGCCTTCAGCTGCCCATCCAGATCAGGGAAGACCACCGCCAGGATCCTGAGCATGTGGGGGGTCAGGGTCCGGTGTCCGCCCCTCCTGAGGAGGCGACAGCTTCAGCTGGACCCGTGCGATCCTCTGGGTCCAGCCCCTAAGGTCCTGCCACCTCTTCTGGCAGTTGCGGATCCGGCGCTTGTAGACCCCCACGGATCTCACTGCCCGGACGATGGTCAGCCATATCTGCTGCTTCTGGTGGGCATCAACCTGTGAGGATGACAAAGTGAGAATGCCATTACTACACATGCAACATAACCGTGCATTACACAGTTGGATATACATGTCTCAATCACAGGGGCACATGATGTACACAGGCAGTGCAATGATGGCCATGGACAGTATGCCAGCAGTTACTACATGGTATCATTGCCTGGGCAGTAAAACCTTGTTTAAATGCACTGTCACTGCACTATTCCTGTCCAGTGCATATGACTACACACTATGGGGGTGACAACTACTCAGTGAGCCTGCTAGCCAGTGGCGTGCAGACTGTTAGCCTTGCTAGTCAGACAACATGCACATTTAGAAAGGCAGTGGACAGAACACTCACCTGCTCCCCTGGTTTCCCATACAGCTTGCTGTACTGTGGAAGGAGGCTGTCCAGCAGGGCCTGGTTCTCCTCAGTGCTGAAGGCTGGGGCTCTCTCCACAGTACGTGTCATTGCAGGGTCCAGAGGGGGCAGAGACAGCAGCAGTGTAGTGGCAGATGTCGTCCTGGAGCATGTAGTGCAGGCAAGTGAGCTCTCAGGGGAACAGCCAGCATTATATGTGTGCTGCAGAGGCAGATACTGTCCCATGTGTCCAAAGTGATAGGTCCAAGTCGTTTGCATCTTCTGAATCTGGCCAATCCATGGAATCGCACCACTTACACACGCCGCCAGCATCCTTCAAATGTTCAACTTCAGGACACCCATGAAATTGCAACATTGTTGTGGGTGACCAACTGAATTTACAGCATCAGACTCGTTCAAATTTTGAATACGCGTCCGTTGCCAGGCCAGGCCATAGTCAATGGGTGCGCACCGATCGGACCATTGCCGTTCAACGCGTACCTAGGATACAACGCGTACCCGCACACATTGAATGCAATGGGCCGGCCGGGCACACCGATCGGACCATTGCTGTTCAACGCGTACCTAGGATACAACGCGTACCCGCACACATTGAATGCAATGGGCCGGCCGGGCACACCGATCGGACCATTGCTGTTCAACGCGTACCTAGGATACAACGCGTACCCGCACACATTAAATGCAATGGGCCGGCCGGGCACACCGATCGGACCATTGCCGTTCAACACGTACCTAGGATACAATGCGTACCCGCACACATTGAATGCAATGGGCCGGCCGGGCACACCGATCGGACCATTGCTGTTCAATGCGTACCTAGGATACAACGCGTACCCGCACACATTGAATGCAATGGGCCGGCCGGGCACACCGATCGGACCATTGCCGTTCAACGCGTACCTAGGATACAACGCGTACCCGCACACATTGAATGCAATGGGCCGGCCGGGCACACCGATCGGACCATTGCTGTTCAACGCGTACCTAGGATACAACGCGTACCCGCACACATTGAATGCAATGGGCCGGCCGGGCACACCGATCGGACCATTGCCGTTCAACGCGTACCTAGGATACAACGCGTACGCGCGCACATTGAATGCAATGGGCCGGCCGGGCACACCGATCGGACCATTGCCGTTCAACGCGTACCTAGGATACAACGCGTACCCGCACACATTGAATGCAATGGGCCGGCCGGGCACACCGATCGGACCATTGCCGTTCAACGCGTACCAAGGATACAACGCGTACCCGCACACATTGAATGCAATGGGCCAGCCGGGCACACCGATCGGACCATTGCCGTTCAACGCGTACCAAGGATACAATGCGTACCCGCACACATTGAATGCAATGGGCCGGCCGGGCACACCGATCGGACCATTGCCGTTCAACGCGTACCTAGGATACAACGCGTACCCGCACACATTGAATGCAATGGGCCGGCCGGGCACACCGATCGGACCATTGCCGTTCAACGCGTACCAAGGATACAACGCGTGCACCGCACACATTGAATGCAATGGGCCGGCCGGGCACACCGATCGGACCATTGCCGTTCAACGCGTACCTAGGATACAACGCGTACCCGCACACATTGAATGCAATGGGCCGGCCGGGCACACCGATCGGACCATTGCCGTTCAACGCGTACCTAGGATACAACGCGTACCCGCACACATTGAATGCAATGGGCCGGCCGGGCATACCGATCGGACCATTGCTGTTCAACGCGTATTGCGAATACAACGCGTACCAGCGCACATTGAATGCGATGGCCAATGTGTGCGCAGTGATTGGTCCATTGCTGTCCAACACGTATTGCGAATACAACGCGTACCAGCGCACATTGAATGCGATGGCCAATGTGTGCGCACTGATCGGTCCATTGCTGTCCAACGCATCCCTGTACAAGTCACTGGCATATGTCACCATGCCTGTCACAGGTGAACATATGCCAGCCACATATACTTCCCAGGGAGTGAGGGGCACACCTACAACACCACAGCCTGTCCAAACTGTATCCTACGGCATGTAAGGCTGCATTACCTATTCCGTGTATGGGGGTGAAGATGTTGTTCTGTGGGTGTCACTTAGGGGCAGCCACCCCCAGGCTGTGCACGTGTTCATGGGGACAGAATCCTTGGTGTTTCGTGTACATGACCACTGTGATGTGCAACTGTTCATATCTGAGCATGTGGCATGGTCACATTTCACGGTGGTGTATGTGTATGTCATGTCACATACACCCTGAGTCCCATGTGGGATGGTATGTTTAACCCAGGGTGACCCATTGGCACAATGGTGATGGTCCTCCACAGTCTGTGTGCATGTTGTGTTACCAATGTCTCTGATTTCATGTGCACAATGGGAGGTGGTCTCCACATCCACGTTGTTTGTGCACGGACTTTGATGTTGTGCGTGTGTGTGTCACAGACGTCCATGTCTGTCCTGCCGAGGCAACAGGGACCACTACCTGTGGGGGTCATGGTTGTTTTGCTGTGGTGTATACATGATACACCATGTCATGCCAGTGTCCATGTGGCAATACAGGGTCCCTGGGAATCTACCTGTCGTTGAGCTGTGATGCCTGGGGCACATCAGTCCTCACATGTCACTGTGGGGTGTGTTTGTAATTTGGCAGCAGGAGATGGGAACTGGGACACGGCCTCATGATATCCAATGGCACGACCTGGGACTTATTGATGCCACTTGTTGAACTGTGATGTTAGATGTTGGCCATGTATGTGCCATACATATCCTTACGGAACTGCACACATCATGTACTTGTGCCTCATAATGATGTATCATGTGATGTTGAGTGTGTTCAATGCCACATATGTGGGGTGACTGACAATCTTGCTTTCTTCACCTATGCACTGCAGGGCACCAGCTGTCCTTAGACCATTCCCTGACCTGGCAACGATGGTGGAACGTGACAGCATCCGACGGTACCGCTTCACCAGGCAGCTGATTGAGGATTTGGCAGTGCGCTTGGCACCACATTTGCAACCTGGCCGTCCATACTCTACAGCGCTGACCCCCAAGGTGAAGGTGATGGCAGCCCTACACTTCTTTGCCACCGGTACCTTTCAACACACTCTGGCGACTGCTGGTGGGATGTCACAGACCATGTTCAGCCGTGTGCTCCGGGATGTTTTGGAGGCTATGTTGATATACCTGAACCAGTACATCTATTTCCCTAGACTCCAACGACTCACTGGCGTGAAGAGTGACTTCTATGCCCTGGGGAGGATGCCGCATGTCATTGGCTCCATTGATGGGACACATGTGGCTTTGGTACCACCACAGGCCCAAGAGCAGGCCTACCGTAACCGCAAACACTACCACTCGGTCAATGCACTGGTGGTCTGTCTTGCAGATATGAGCATCACACACGTGTGTGCCCGTTTCCCTGGTTCTGCACATGATGCATACGTGATGAGGAGTAGTCGCATCCCGAGGATGATGGCACAGATGCCGAACCAGCGTGCCTGGCTTGTTGGTGTGTACTGACTTTGTACCATTGTGTGTGTTCTGCTATGTAGTGTTCCACCCTCTTTTCCAACTCTGCTAATGTGCAATTGTCTGTATGTAGGTGACTCCGGATACCCCAACATGCCGTGGTTGCTGACGCCCCTCAGGAACCCTGTGACACCAGCCCAGATGCGCTACAATGAGGCACATGGTCGGACGAGGAGAGTGATTGAGCGGACATTTGGTCTCCTGAAGAGCCGCTTCCGCTGCCTCGACAAGACAGGAGGGTCCCTCCCATATGCCCCAGCAAAGGTGTGCAAGATTATCTTCGTCTGCTGCATGCTCCACAACCTGGCAGTGCGGAAGGAGTTGCCTCTCATCCTGAATGACGATGACCAACGTCCGCCACCTGTGGAGGATCCTGGCCTGGACCACGATGCCAGTGATGATGATGATGATGATGGTGATGTCCGCACACAGCTCATCACCAACTTCTTCAGCTGAATGTGAGTATCCAGAGATGTCATGTCAATGATGTGAGTTAGCATGATATGTGTTGGTGGTGCTCTGGTGCTGTTTGAGTGTGTCCATGGGCTACATGACTGTATGCGTGTAGCGATGTGTCCTTGCAGGTAGTCTGTACTCCCCAACAGTGTTGACATGCTAACTTGGTTCTGTGTGGGTATCTTGTAACATGTATTGTGCATGAGTATTGCAGTTCTGTCCTGTTCTTCAGTGCTTTTGACTGTGTGTCATTTCTGTCCTTCACAGGGTACTTTCAGAGTCGTTTGGTCAACTGTGTTCCCCAACACCGTGATTTGACTTCCCGGGTGGTAGCTGTTGTGTCCCTACAGGTGATGTGCACCACACCCATGGACTTCCTTCCTTCTACACTTGTTGACTGTGTACCCGCTGCCAGGTGGGATTACCTTGCATCTGTGGTGGTTACAACATGTTGCAAATGTGTAATAAACCTGTGCTTCACTTTGGGATGTGCGTTGTCTGTGATCACACATCTGACTGACATTTGCTTACTGCACCAGTGGGCTAGTTAACACAGACTGTGAATAGGTGTTGGGTCTGTGCAATGCAACGTATTTCCTGGCAACATCAGTGTAGGCGATGAGTCAGATGGCCATGGTGTGTATGTGTTGTGTAGCCCTGGTGGTGTGCCTCCCTCATATGTGTGACGTCGCCATGACTCACATGCCGGTGTTGTACTTGCTGTAGCAGTTAGCATGCACAGTGTCATTTCCCAGATCATCATAGCCACTTCTGAGACAACATAGGAATCACAACAGAGGCAAGTATGGTGTATTAGTGAGTTTATTGACATACATGTATGAGTATAGTGCACAGGATGGTGGGTGCTGTACATTGTGATTGTAATCCAAAGTTCCTAGATGATTTGGAAGTCCTGGTAGCAGAAATGTCCAGAGTGAAGTCAACAGTAATCAGAGACATTGGTCCAACTTGAGCTCCCCATGTCATGTGGGAGAGTTGTGTTGCAGTCAACAGGGTGAACAGTTTGCGCACAAAGGTGATTATCCAGAACAGGTTTTGGCTTCCTGGGGGTTGCACATGGCCATCGGCCTTTAACTTGCCCCTCCTCGGACGGCCCCTCTTCTTGGGGGGGGGGGACCCTCAAGTGCAGGCTGCTGCGGTGCAGGGGACTCTTCGCCAGAGTCATACGCCCTCCCTGTGGCAGTTGCAGTTGTTTCAGCAGCAGATGTTGTGGGCACCCAGGGAGGTGTTGACTGGTTGCTGCTCATCTGGCGGAGGCATTGTAATATGTCCCTATGCACCGCCGTCATCTCTTGCAGTGTGTCCCACTTGGACTCCACGCGGGACATGTGTGAGTCCAAGCGGGCATGATGGGCAGCCTGCTGCTGTTTAATGTCCCTGAGGAGCCCCACTACCTGGCTGAACTCTCCGGTGCTGGACTGGTACGCATCGGCTATGCGTGCCAGTTGTGGGTCATCATGCAGTCCAGACCCCTCTGTGAGCAGCGACCTATGTCTCCCACCCCTCCCACCACCCCTGGTGACACGTGCAGTACCTGAGGTGGCACGCACAGGTGACCCTGGGCCCCCTTGTGGGTTGTTGGTGGTGGTGGTGTCCATGGCCCCACGTTGGTCCAGGGTCCCTGTGCTGGTGGTGGTGGTGCTCCTTGGTCTGTCCATGTCGGCAGGGGTGGTATGTGTGTTGACAGTCGTTGGAGGGGTGGGTGCAGGGGGTGCAGCTAGTGGTCCTGCTGGTGCTGCATGATGACTTGCTCCGGAGGTGCCAGGTAGGTCTTCTTCATCCGAGGAGGGCAGAGGCTGTTCCCCACCAGTGAGCTCCGTATCCTCTTGAGCCTGGGACGAGGACTCCTCAGCGTCTGCTGCTGTGTCCCCATCATCACCTGTTTTTGGGAGACACACACAATGTATGTTATGTTTCTGCAGGCATCAATGGTTGACACACCTGACAGTTGTGACTGTGCCTCTGGATGCGGGCCTGTACATTGCATTGTCCTAAGTTGTCACAGTCAGGGGTTGATATTGGTGTAGCACATTGTCCTGCATTATTTGGGCATTTCTATGTGAATGTTGGGGTGTGTACATGATCTGCATTGGTTGTATTTGGTTGACATCCGGTCCTCCTTCCCACCCAGCCAGATATTCCACCATGGAACGTGCTTTCATTGCAGGGAGTGCAAGTTGTCTTTCAGGATGTCAGTCAGTGGTGTCCTGCTGTTGGTTGTTGCACAGTTGCCAGCAGGGCCTTGTGCTCCCCACAGCAGAAGCCAGTGTCAGCCATCTTGTGAGTCCTTTTCCACTCCCTGTGATGTGCGCATGGTTCAGGGTGGTGTTGATGGGACAGTTGTGGGGGTGACCAATATCTGTGACTACCACTCCCATCATGCTATTGCCTCCACCCCCCTTCCCAGCATGCCCATACTTCCTTCCTTTTGAGTGTACTTCACTATGTGTGGGTGTGACAGCAATGGCAAGATGGCTGACAGTGGTGTCCTGCTGTTGGTTGTTGGCCAGTTCCCAGCATGGCCTTGTGCTCCCCACAACAGAGCACCAGTGTCAGACATCTTTGAAGTGGCTTTTGACTCCCTGTGAGGTGTGCATGCTTGGGTGTGTACTTGCTGGGCCATGTGGGTGGGGGATGTTGGGCTGTGACTACCACTCCCATCATGCTTTTGCCTCCACCCCCTTCCCAGCATGCCCATGCTTCCTTCCTTTCGACTCAGCTTCCTTGTGGGGTTGTGTGCCTGTGCTGACAAGATGGCTGACAGTGTTATCCTGGGGTTTGTTTTGCTACAAGTACCATGTGTGTCCCTGTGCTTCACACTGCATGACCCAGGGTTGTGATTCTTTGTGGGATATTTGATTGGTGAGTGAGGCAATGCTTTCTCCCAGGTGAGTTGTGTGTAGTTTGTGTTAGGGGGGTGCGTGGGTGGAGCTGCTATGGTCAGTGCTGTGAGTCCTCCTTCCCACCCAGCCAGATATCCCACCATGGAACGTCCTTCCATTGCAGGGAGTGCAAGTTGTCTTTCAGGATGTCAGTCAGTGGTGTCCTGCTGTTGGTTGTTGCACAGTTGCCAGCAGGGCCTTGTGCTCCCCACAGCAGTAGCCAGTGTCAGCCATCTTGTGAGTCCTTTTACACTCCCTGTGATGTGCGCATGGTTCATGGTGGTGTTGATGGGACAGTTGTGGGGGTGACCAACATCTGTGCCTACAACTCCCATGATGCTATTGGCTACACTGACTTGCCCAGCATACACATATTTCCTTTCTTTCAGTGGGCTTCACTGTGTGGTGGTGTTGTAGCGGTGGCTACTTGTCTGGATGTGTTTGTCAGTTATATTTGTGCCACTACCTAGCTGTAGTTGTAGTTGTGTTTGTACATGTGATGACACAGTTAAATGTCACTTTGAGATGGCATGTGTTGTGTTTCTCTGAGTGACATACACATTTTGGGATGATTCTGTTCTGGTTGCTGTGTATTTGCTAAGAGTGCATGGTTTGACTCTCCCCTTGACAGTGATGTGTGTGTGTAGTCGCAGAATATTGTGTACATTTGTTGTGTACTCACCAGGCTCTGGGATGTTTTCTAGTCCATAGACGCTCACTGGTGGTAGGATGGCCACTGCCGGTGTGTTGGCTCAAGAGGTAGTCCTTCTTCAACAGCTCCTTGACCCTCCTGCGCACGTCATACCACCTGTTCTGGATATCTGTCTTTGTGCGCAAATATGGTGATTGTGCGTTCACCCTGTCGATGATCCTCTCCCACATCTTTGTTTTCTGTGACATGGGTGTCTGTTGGACCAGTGTACCAAAGAGCTGTGGCTCTACCCTGATGATCTCATCTACCAGGACTTCCAATTCACTATCTAGGAACTTATGATTCTTCTTTGGGGGCATGGTGATGGGTGGTGATGGTGAGTGATGTGTGTGTTGGTGTGCAGGTGTAGGGTTGTGAGTGTGTGTTTTGCTAGGTGTATGTGAGGTTTCTATTTGTTGTGGTGCTGATGGTGTGTGGCTTGTGTGATGGATGAGCTGTGGGTGTGTGGTTGCTGTCTGTTGAGTGCTGGCAGGTAATTTGAATTTGCAAAGGATCATGGTAGGGATTTGTGTCCTTTATATAGGTGGAGTTGTGGGTGTGTCTTTGTTCCCTGCCCCTCCCCCCCAGTATTTATTGGCTTTCTAATTGCTTGTTTGGCCTTTTGTTGTGTATTTTCCCTTTGTACTTTTCGTGCATGTAGGAGACGTTCTTGTGACCGAGTCGGACCCTGCAGTTGTCTCGTACGGGCTTATCCGTTTCGTTCACGCTGTGTTTGTGCTGTTTTCTATGCTGCGTACGCGTCGGTCGCGGTGTTTTGGGTTGCTTCGCCTCGCCGTTTTGTATGCGTGTCGGTCGTACGGCTTGTACTCCGTGCGACTCGGTCGTGTTTTTCACGCCTTGCATCGTACTTGGCGGGTGGGAGTCCGCGGGTACGTCTCGTTCGGTATTGTTCCGGGGCCGAGTCGGTCGGTTCGAATCGCGTGTTTTTCCGGCAGGATTGCTGTTTTCCGCGCGGCTCGGTCGTTCGGCTTGTGTTCCGTACGAGTCGGTCGGGTTTTGCTCGCTTTTCATCGTACTTGGCGGGTCGGGCTGCACCGGTACGTGTCGGTCGGAATTAATTCCGGCTCCGAGTCGGTCGGTACGTTTTCCGACCGGAATCGGCCCCATCTTTTGAATTCAAATTAAAAGATAATTAGCGCCCATTCACAATGTAGTTTTGGAGTACACCCATAGTATTCTTTTAGTACTGATTTATGTTTTTTACATACCTTCGTGCATTGGCGCCAAACCATCTAAATTGGGAACACAGAGGAAAGATTCATATACAATTAGTACAAATAGAAAGGACGCTAATTTAGATGTCACATCACAATGCCTTTAAACCAGAAGGCTCAGACAGTACCTTAATCAAAATCACATAATTCATTTTACCTTTTTGCAAAGCAAACAACAGAAAGATTATTCTAACCTCTGCTTCTCTCAAAAAGCATTCTTGATATCTCTAAAGGGTCTTTCGCTCGGATAATTGTACTTGACTCTCATTTGTGCGCCATCATTCTAAGCTAGGGGGGATAGAAGGTGGTGAGAAATTATGTGATGATAGTGCTCTGTGCAAATGGCTTGGTTTCAGATTCATATTTTAAGGAAGGCATATTTGTGTATTGTCTCGGGTGCATCGATATAATCACAGGGTTGAGGAATAGTCTTTCTTCTGAGCGCAGATTTCTTTTGAGATGACAGTCGAGCTTCTGTAGCCAGGAGAAGGTTCTTATAAAGCGAAAACAAATGCACCATAATAACAGAGTCGCTGACAGGTTGAACACCCTCGCACAAAAGCTAATACAGGCTGATTTCTTGAAAATAAGGACAAAGGCACTTTCAACGAGCAGTTTGTAGGCTTTTGATGGATAAACCTAAAAAATAATTGAGGACAGTATAAAAGGAAATAAACAATTTAGAAAAAGATCATTTTACATCAACACTTACTAAACATCATTTAAATGTCTCAACAGGGCGTCCTTTCTCCAGAACACAGATAATTCTTCATTTGTTTGCCACAAAATATGTGAATGTGCTGCTGTCGTCTGTAGTAGAATAGCAGTGATTGTTAATACTCACTTAAGGGCATAATATAATAGAGCTTGATAGCAAAATCTCTGCGAGAGGCAGGCATGCTTTTAATTGCAGCTTTTATTCTTGAAGCAGTGCCAAATTTTAGATGCTTTTGTGTGGTTTTTTTTGTCTCACATTTGCTTATTTTCATCACCTTGAATTCTGACGTACACTTGTGGAGGCGGCTTAAGCATTGTATTTGTTAGCTTCCTATCTAAAG
Source organism: Calotriton arnoldi (assembly GCA_963921515.1). Lineage (NCBI taxonomy): Eukaryota > Metazoa > Chordata > Amphibia > Caudata > Salamandridae > Calotriton > Calotriton arnoldi. The sequence continues at coordinate 208,552 of CAWUFW010016437.1, forward strand.
CAGATTTCACAATAAGGGCCTCATTTATGAAAGGTGTTGCATCGCTGCTGGAAAACAGCGAAACAACACTTTTCATAGGGCCATCCTTTTGAGACACCATGGATGCGCCGTATTTACTTTAAGGCGCTCCATGCCGCAAGGATTAACAGATACGTCAGTATTCTTGACATATCTATAGACGCAAAATTGGTGCATTGCTGGAGTGTGTCTGAAAACAGACGCAACTCCAGCAATGTGTCTTTTCACATAGGGCAAGCCCCATGTGAAACGCCCTGAGTCACTCCCTTCACCTGCTTCAAGCAGGTATAAGGATTTGACGTAGTGACGCCCTAGAAGTGGCGCAGTGAAATCTCATAGATTCTACTGTGCCGCTTCTACGTGGCTTTTCTGTGGCGGAACGCCCACCATGTATACATTATACCTTTTGCAGGTATAATGTGGTGCAGGGGTTTACAAAGTGACGCATCTGCCTATATGAGTCACTTTGTAAATAAGGTGCAGTGTGGGGTACTTTTTACGCCACCGCAGTGTCACAAAAAGTGATGCAAAGGCAGTGTAAGGGCCTCATAAATAAGGCCCTAAATATTTTACATGCATATTCCGTGCACAAGACTAGAAAGCTGTCAAAATGCAGTTTATATTCCGTGATGTAGTTTTCTCTTTTCTGAAGTCAAAAATGTGGGCTTTTTAACTCTGCTTCACTCTTTCTTGTCTCAGTCCTCACTTATCAGGTGGATCCGACCTCTGAGACAAGAAAACTCCAGTTTGACATGTTAAGAATGCCAGCCCTACCCTTTGTAGCTAGGGGTTATTATATGGAATGGGATTCTAAGTATCCTCCTGTTTTTCCTGACTCTGATTGAACGGGGGCTCCAGGTAGGTCTCTGCTGGCCCTTGGGCTCCTCCTCATCCCTTACAGTGACTCTTGACAGGTTTGGGGGGCAATAATGCAATTGTTGCATTCTACTCTGTGGATGTCCAGCTTTATCCCCTTTGAGCAGTGTGTGTGCCATGGCTGGACTAAGAACACAAAGCAGCCCTGGCAATTCTCTCGGACCTGCGGGGGGGATCAAGAGGGATGGGGGGGCGTCAGGGGCTAAGTGAGGGTGCTAGTGTGAAGCACTGCTGCTTAACTAAGCTAACCCCCATCAACAAAAACGGCCCCCACTACTCCAAAATCGGCCCCCACCCTTCCAGCCCCCCCGGGAAACTCCTGATGCCCACTACGGCCAGTCTGGCCCTGGTGTGTGCCGTAGTCCATTTCTGTAGGATACAAACATTTCTTCACATTGATGGAGTTATATGCACCCATAGCTTTGGAAAACTTGCTGTTAGAGCTGGCTTCCCCATCCCATGATCACATCTCAGTAATATATTGACAAATGAGAGGAGCCTTTTATGGAATTTTGTTCTTTCTGGTTGCAAATGTGGAAGCAGGTTGTGTCTTTATAAGTAGCTGCACTGTCTGCAGTGGCGCTTGCTGTTTAGGTGGAGCCAACTGTGCCCTTGTGCTACTGAGACAGGCCCTGACTCATGAGAATGTTGAGGCATTCGGTTCTTGCTAGGCCTTATGGGGCAATGTTACTGTGGAGCCAGGTGGACCCTCAATCTCTTGTCTATTGAGCCTACCTTGCGGTGGGTTCCTTTTTGGTGCTGAGAAATGTTTTTTTTTTTTAAATTCTGGCTTTCTGCCCCCTTGGGCTGCTCTCTATGCCCCTGTAGTTTCAGCCCAAGGCTCATCTTTTCAGGTACTTTTAAATGTATAACTGCTACTCTTGCCCTTCTACCTATGTTGGTTAGCTCTTCATGGTCAAAGAAGGAAGGCCTTCGTGGAAGGGCGGTCAGTCCATGACTGGTGTGATGTGACCCTGCTCAGAGCTGTTTGTACCCTATCTACCTGTAGTCGTATATACTCTCTCTGTGTTATCATAGTCCTTTGTGCAAGCTTTCTTTCAGTATGGGCCCACCAGCCACCCATTTGAGTAGGTGGCCACTGCCGTCATTGGGATCATGCTCACTGCTATATTTGGAACCGCTGCCCCTCCAGAACCTAAAGTCCTACAGTAAGTAATTTACCATTGTCTGTTTGGGCATTTGACTGCTTTGTTTTTTATGGTTCTTGAGGAGTTTCTGGTGGCAGTGTTGGTATAGTCCTGGGTATGCTTACGACTAATGGTACTTGGGACTTTTTGTTCTGGTACTAGGGATATCTAAGCTGAATGTGAGGTTGGGTGCCTTCCCTTTTGAGATAACTGATGTTCGGTACATCCCATCTCACTACCCTTGCTCATATGCATTACCTGCAGGCTCTAATTTTGGGTTTTCAGCACTTTGGAACAATTTTGATACTGTCCAGAAGATGGCTCATGGATGTTTCTCTCACACAATGACTTAGTGCTTCCTTGACTTTTATTGATCTTGCCATCCTTGCTTGTCTGTTTTCACTTCACTTCTTTGGTGCTTCTCAGGAGTGTCCTGATGCTCCGAGCTGGTGTATCTTATTATTCCCTCTTTTCATTTCCTGATGTGGCAAAGAGTTCCTGTGGGTTCTACCTTCATAGTTCCTTTTTGGTCTAATTATTTTTTGTGGATTGTGGCAGGGATTTTGATTCCTTGGCATCAGTTGTCTGCGATGTTGGTTGGAACTGAGGGTCTTCTGTTCTCACTGAGCATGTCTCAGCAGGCGCGGCCGGCACAGGTAACATCAGTGGGGCGAGGGAAAGGGCGGATAGGTGGAAGTCGACAGATAACGGGATAGGGAAAGTAAAATAAATAAAACCACTTACCTAGCACTCCCCGCATTGCGGCGAGCGCAACGTAAGTGGTTGTATTAATTTTTTTATTTTACTTTCCATATCCCGTTGTCTGTCGACTCCCCCTGCCCTGACCCTCCACACCCCACCGCCCCACCGATGTTACCTGTGCCGACAGTGCCTGGACTTCATGGTGGAACGGATTTCAAGTGAGGGTTCACTCTGGCAACTGACTGGATTTATGGGGTGGCTATCTACTTTTGGCCTTGCGTCCTTCCTGGCAGTTTTGGACTCTCTTCTTCTTAAATCAATTTGTCCTCTTCTATGTACGTACATACATACATATATATATATATATATATATATATATATATATATATATATATATACATACAGACAGACGGATAGATATTTAGATAGATAGATAGATAGATAGATAGATAGATAGATAGATAGATAGATATTTTTTACCACCTATGACTTGTTCCACTCCTAGTATCTCTCTCTCTCTCATTTTTAAATAGTTGTGGTACTGTGATGTCTATATAATAACAAAAAAAGGCTTCATAACTTCTTAAAATGTTTAGTGGCTATATGATACAATCCAGTCTATGAATTCAACACCCACCATTTCCAGGAATAGTCAATTAATGAATATTGTTGTTGGTTGTCTAGAGTGTGAGCCCTGGTCAAGCAGCAACCACAATTCTTATCAGGGTACGGCACAAGCAAACTCCAAATTAACCTGTGCTCAGCCCCTTGGTGGCTTGGCACAGAGCAGTCAGGCTTAACTAAGAGGCAATTTGAAAGTATTTGTGCAATACTTCAAACAGTAAAATAGTGAAAACACCACTCTAAAAGAATCCAACACCAATTTAGAAAAATAGAGCTAAATTTAGCGAATAGAGCATGCCCAAATGATAAAAATGCAATCAGTGGAACCCGATTGATGAATTTTTTGAGAATAAAGTGTAAAATAGCCCTGAGGGTAGGACCAACCACGCCTATCTGGTTACACTGGACCGGGCTAAAGTCAAAAGTTCAGGCCGACCATGATGTAGGCAGGTCAGGTACAGTCCCATATTAGTCCAGCTGAAATGTTACTTTCTCTTTTTTGTGGCAAGAGTCTTGTTCGCTTTGGAGAGGTTCCTGAGGAGCAAGAAGGGCATCGTGGGAGGCTTTCGGTGTGGCGCAAAGAGCAGGCCGGGCATCACCGACGGGCAGGTTAGTGCTTCGCGTTGGTGGTCCCCAATGAGTGGTCAATGCTGCAGTGGAAAGACATGAGCTAGTGGCGGCTCGCGCTGATTTTCAGTGTGAGCACTGCGGTCTCAGTGCGACAGGCCTGTTTGCAGTTGTGAAGAGCCCAAAAGCTTGTCTTAAGAGCCTGTGAGCCACACCAAGGGTCCAGGACCTAAGCAGCACAAGTGGGCGTCAGTAACTCACTGCAGCTGGGAGCTGTTTGCGTGCCTTTTATGTCCCAGAGGCTCAGATCAAGAGGCCAGGAGTCACTCTGGGGTCCTAGGTACAAGATAAAGTTGCAGGTCCAGTTCTTCCTCCCCAGGCAAGAGGGCAGTAGGCAGCCGATTAGCACAGCAGGGCAGGTGCTCCTTCAGAGTGGCAGTACATCAGAGTGGCAGTCCTTGTAGCAGCCCAGCAGTCCTTCTTCCTTGCAGAGTATCCACAGGTCTAGAACTATACTGAAGAGTTGGTGTCTGAGGTCTAGTATTTATACACAGTTGTGCCTTTGAAGCGGGGAGAAGCTTCTAGAAACATCCCTTTGAAGTCCACAGATGCCTTGCCTTCCTGGCCATTGCTCCTGACTAACTATAAGGGCTATGCAGCCCTTTGAGTAGAGACAGGACACATCCTATTCAAGTGTAAGTGGGGCTGAGCCCATCTCCTCCCACCCATCCTGCCAGTGATAGCCCATCCAGTGACACCTAATCTCCCGGTTGTGTGTGGCTGTCTAGAGGATATACAAAGCTCAACTGTCAGCTGCACCCAGTCATGTGACCAGAAACAGGCTACAAGCACAAAATGGCTAAAGCAGGAAAACGCAGACTTTCTAAAAGTTAGACTTTCTAAAAGTAAAAAGAGCAGATGACGGATGTAATTCTGAACAAATCAAACATTACACTCCGTCAGTCACAGATCTGGGTTAAATCCATAATTTTTTTTCGCCACTCCATTTGAGTTTGGACCCAGCCATATGCAGATCAGTCTTGACCCTGCTCCCGGTATGAACAATCCAGCCCGACCTGCCAGGCCAGGTCCTCCCTGGACAAGGAACAAGCATCCTGGGACTGATATCGGGGTATTACTCTTCATCAGCCGGGCTAACTTGAAACCAGTGGCACAGTGAGCACGGGACTCACGTCTGGAATACCCTTCCCACTTAGAGTGACAAATGCAAAAAGAATAGATGATAGATGGAATGCTGAATAAATAAAACATTCAACCCGAGTCACAGATGTGGGTTAAATCCATAGTTTTTTTGCTCGCCACGCCACTCCAGTTTTGACCCAGCCATATGCAAATCAGTCTTGACCCTGCTCCCCATGGGAATAGTCCAGCCCAAACTGCCAGCCAGGTCCCCCCTGGACCGGAAACAAGCATGCTGTCACCGGTTCGGGGTATCAACCCTCATCAGCCAGACTAGCTTGAATCCAGTGGCAATACGGACCACAACAATATTACTGTATAACCTAAATTTGGACAAACATTGGTAATTATTAAGTATAGCAAATGATATACCAGTGAGCTTGGGAAACCTACCTTGTTAACCAGAAGGAGCCCAATTATTAAGTGATAAACAAGGATGTGTGAATAGACTCGTCGATGAGGGGTTGACAAAGGACGAGGTCTCAGTGAAGCTGTTAATGAAGGTGGAAAAAGCTTGGAGGAGGAAAAGTTTGGAGTTTGTGCTCAGGACGTCTTCAACATCAGTTGAACGCTGCTCGGCATCAGGCGCATTTAAGTTTCTACCTTTAGACTTAGGACCAGATTTATCAAGGTTTTGCATCATCCTTGTGCCAATTAAGAAAGAGCAAGGCAGATGCAAAACCTAACTGAGATTTATCAAGCCATGCAGGGCCACACAACCTGGAGTAACACAAGGAAGCGCAAATTGCTGCCTTGAGTCACTCTGCCCCAGGGAGGCATTGCATGGGTGGAACATGGGTGTCTCCATGCATCTACCCTTGGATTGTGGCACATTCCCAGATTTACCATTAGTGGTAGACCTGGGAATGCTTTGAATGCTACGCCTCACCAGGTGAGGATTAACGCCGAGAAATATCTTTATTTCTCCTCGTTTTTTTCCTATTTCTACGTATGCTGCATTTTGCAGCAGACATGGAGAGGAAAGTGCCTCTGAGGATTGTTTTTGGGCAGGAAGTTGCCCCTTTCTGCACAAAAATAAATCCTGCCTACAACTCAGGCACCCTTGCATCATGACACAAGGGTGTCTGCATTGGAGATAGGCAGCCAAAAGTGCATCAGCGCTAGTAAGGGACAGGAATGTGCCATATAATGTTAAATATGGTGCATTCCTGCCAACGATAATATGGGCCCCAGACTCTTTTCTGGAAGTTGGATTCCTTCAGCGGGGCAAGGCTGCAGGTGAAGAGGGGTCAACGTAATCAGATGCCAGTCAGTTTCAGGCCCACTGAATTGAATTTGCTCGTGTGGAGAAGAACGTAGCTGGAGCTACAGCAAAATCATGTCCACCTGCAATGCACCCTTTGCAGATAGGCTTAGCAGGTTGGTCCACCTCTTCTGTCAGTTCTCTTTAGGTTTAGGCCAAGGGTCCCAGGACCTCAGGAACAGCACTTGGGGGTCAGCACTTACTCCAACAGAAGCCATCAGCCAGGTTGAGGGCAGGACCAGTTGAACCTGCTTTGCTGGGCTCTTCAAGGAATGTGGGCTTATTTCCGATTTTCTGTCCCTATAGCTTAACACAAGTCGGTCAACTGACCCTTGGATTCATCTCCTTTGTCTTGGGTACAAGTGAGAGTAGGTCTAGCCATTAGGGTTCTCCTCACTGGTCTGAACAGTAGACAGGGTCCTTCTTCTGTCTTTCCCAGGCCCAGTAGTGTTCTGAATAGGGTGCCTAGTAGTGCGACTTTTATGCCTGACTCTAGCCTGTAGGTGGTGGTTACTGCTGGATTTTTCCTAACTAGTAGGGAAAAAGTTCCCTGGGTAACCCTACCCACATTTGCAGCAGTTCCTGTGTACCCTACTGGAAACAATCCATAAAGCCAAGATGGCAGAGCCTTCCGTCCCTTGTGCCAACCCTAGAGGAATGGCCACAAATCTGAGCTACATGTTAGCTACATTGTCTGTGACACGGTAGGCCATGTTGAAGATAATTAAGTTCCTACACACTGACTATATACCCACCCTGTCAGGGGAACAGAACATCTCCCCACATCCAAGGTCTTTGTCTCAGCTCTGGTAGCAAGTTCACACCTCATCAAGGTGTTATTCAACTCCTGGGTGACAGTTTGAAGCTCATGCAAATAGACTTCCAGAGGCTTTAGGCAAACAAAAAGTGATTTTTTTTAAAGTACCTTTTGTAAAATATTTAGTGCAAATCCAACTGTACCAGTGAATTTAATTTGTAATAAATATCTTAAAAAGTCCAAGAATAAACTTTTTAGGATGTTCCTAGGTGGAGATGACATTATTCAGTTTTTATATTAACTCCTAATGCTTTATTATGGAAAAGCTAACTATGCTACAGTAAAACTAGTTTTTGGAGCATTGCCACTGTAAGGAAATATTTTACATTACATGCACTACTTTTAAATAGCATGCAGCTTGTCTTATTGGGCATGAAGGCTTATTAGGAGTGACTAATTAATATATATAATGAGGGTTTAAACCTGTCAAAAGAGGTTATTTTGTAGTCTGTAGTTTAAATCTGCACAGCCAGGTTGATAGTGGCAGATCTGCAGTCATGCTTTGTATTGTCACTTTAGTGGTGGCACAATAGGTGCTGCCGTCCACTAGTGACATTTAACTTACAGGTCCTGGATATACTTTGTACTTCATACTAGTAACTTATAGGTAAGTTAAGTATTCCAATCAGGAGTACATCCAATTTTTACATGTTTTTAGGGGTAAGAGCGCATGCCTAGTTAGATAGTCCCAGTGCACAGACTCAAAAAACCAGCAAAATCAGTCCATACAAAAAATGGGAGTGAACATGCAAATAAATGATTTTCTAAAGGTATCCAGAGCATCCCTCTGACAAAGATGCAGCCTTGTCTTATAGAGTGAAAGCTGTCACTCAATGTAGAGTTTTATTTCAGTAAGATGTGCACAGCAAGCCATGAAATCAAGAGTGCCAGGATTTGAGATTGAAACTGAAATCTAGACCCACTAGATTGAACTTTAATAAATCTTTGCGCCAAGGTAGAAATATTTGTCCAAAGTGTGTCTTCAGCAAAAGGAACAAATGATGGACGGAATGCTGAACAATGCAAGCATTCACCCCCAGTCACAAAGATCTGGGTTTAATCCATCTTTCTTTTGCTCACCATGCCACCCTAGTTTGGACCCAGCCATTTGCAAATCAGTCTTGGCCCCGTGGCTCATGGGAACAGTCCAGCCTGAACTGCCAAGCCAGGTCCTCCCTGGACCGGAAACAAGCATCCTGGGACCGTTTTTGGGGCATCACCCCTCATCAGCCAGGCTAACTTGAATCCAGTGGTGCAGTGAGCACAAGACCCACGTCTGGTCATACCCTTCCCACTTAGGGCGACAAAAGCAAAAGGAACAAATGATGGATGGAATGCTGACCAATGCAAACATTCACCCCCAGTCACAAAGATCTGGGTTTAATCTATCGTTCTTTTGCTCACCGATCCACCCCAGTTTGGGCCCAGCCATATACAAATCAGTCTTGACCCTGTGCCTCATGGGCAACTGTGTTCAACCATGCCCAAGCTTCACTTGCACCATAGCTTCAAGACTAAATTTCATAATGGGGATTTTGTCATTTTTTTCATTTCTACCTCTTTTGTTGACATTGAAACACATTTTACAATCAATTACAAGGAATTGTTAGATGTTTCCTAATTAATGTTTTAACTCTTCAATCTCAATGGAACAATTTTTGTGCTAAGTTTTTTAATCAAATTTATATCTGTTTAGTTACAACTGACTTAAAGCTATAAGTTCTTTAATTTCTCTTTATTTTGTATTTCCTTTGGTGGGCTTCCTACACTGTGACTCTTCACACACACTTTTCTATACCTTATTTAAAGCTAAAGCTAAGTAAGTGCTGGAAAAAATACCCTTAGGCAAACCTGGTTCTACCCTTTTGGGCCAATTGGATCCTGGCAAAATAAACATTTCGCCAGGCTAAGCTTTCCTTTTTAATACTTATATGTCACTTCTAAAGTAGGCCTGAAAAGCCCATAGGGTAGGCTGCATGACATTTAAAAAGTGTGACCTGTGGGTTTAGGTGTTACATGTCCTAAAATCGTTTTTCACTATTGTAAGGCCCATCTCTTCCATTTATTAACATGAGGATACCTCATTACATTTAATAAGTGATATCTTTTGATTGGGAGTGTCATGTAGTTTTCACTAATCAGTAGGAACTGTGCCTTTATGGATGACATAAACTTAGGATGGTGCCAGACTGATTCCATGCACACTGCAGGATATTGTGGCCCTTAGACCAGCTAGCTCACAGTACCACCATAAACCCCTTAGCCTAGACAGGGAGCGAACTGTTCTGGTAAATACTGAACATGACAACCCTGTTTCCTCAGGAACCATGGTGACAGACCTAAAACCTTTAACTCAGACACTCGTGCTCTGTTTCGCTCAGAGAAATATACAAAAAAATTATCAAAAGGACGTTTTCAAAATTTATTGAACTGAAGTGATTCTTGTATAGAAAATATGTGTTGCAATGATCAATAAACAGAAACAGGCAAAGGTTATACTAAGTGTCAGGACAGTGAATAAAACGAAGAGTTCCACCATCTTGCTGATACAACGTCTACTATGCAAACCCTAACCTGCGTGTCTAGGGTGTAAATGTATGTTCTGCCAAGAACCCCCTACTGTATGATCGAACCCCGTTACCTGATTGGTAAGGATGTAGGAACCCGTCTTGGTCACAAACTGGCCACCCCTAGGGGAGATGACAGTCAGCTGCTGGGCGAAAGCTTCAGCATGCCGGGGCCCCTCGAAGTCAGCTGAAGTGTCTCGTCTGATTATACTTGGAAACAAAAGATTATCCATAGAAAACTGCATCCTTGCCTTGAGCCGAGATTGTGATCAGGCCACCATTGTTTGTATTCCACAGATAGTTGTGCCGCCATATGAACGTAAATAACAAGCACATTTGCACACCATACATGAGGGTCTTGTACACAGTGCCAAGGGAATGTGATATTGTTCTGAAGTTTATTCATGTTAGCAAGGTCGGTGTTGCCAAAAAACAAACCCAAGTGTCATGAATGCAAAAGTTGGTCAAAAGTCAATGTGAAGGCAACTTTTAGGAAAAATCTGTGTACATGTAAAAATGGTAAAGGGTCCTACTAAGCCTAATTGGGACACATGACAGGATCAGATAGAAACACAGTATTTACTCTCAAATTAATTTTAATTTAAAATCTTCTTTAACGGTAAAGTCGTATTTTAAGTCACAATTCTGAAAATAACACTTTTAAAAAGTTGCCATTTTGTTTTTCTAACTATTCGTACCTTCTGCCAATATCGTGGGTCACATGACTGTGACACAAAAGGGGATTAGGTGTGGGCATGATGAGCCATCCTGCCAGAATGGTTAGGGGTGGGGCTGCATCCAGAGCCACTTGTATTTCAAAGGGCTTTGCCTCCTGCACACACGCACCAAGGAACCGGCCACTAATTTGTTTGTCTTCCTAGACTGCTTGGTGCCATGATAGGGGAAGGGAAGAACTTTCCAGAATCAGAAGAGACAGTAGTATAGGAAATTCCCTCACTTCAAAGGTTAGCACCAGGTTTTAATATTGAACTTCCTGAACCACTCTTCAGTACAACTCCTGACCCAGTGGAAATTACAGAAGAAGAACTGTCTTGTTCCCCTGAAGACTCTCCTGCTGCTTGAGGCCTGCCTTGTTCCCCAGATGACAGCCTGGTGCTGCTAGAGGACTGCCCTGCTACTTGAGGACTTCCTTGACCTCTGAGGGCTACCCTGTTGCTTGAGGCCTGCCCTGCTCACTGAGAAGGAAAACTTGACCTACTACTTTCATTCCAGGCTACATCATCTGAGCTCCACCTGTAAAGAAAGGTGAAATCCTGAATGGGCCTGTTCACACCGAGACTCTGCCATCTGCGACGACCACCAACGTCAAGGACGGGTACCCGACTCTTCAAGCTACAGCGATGGCCAGCGAAGATCAACAATGTGAGAGATGCATTTCACGCAAAGGCAACGACAGCCAGTGGTGACTGCCAATGCAAAGCTTCAACAATGACTATCTGTGACACCCTACCAAATCTTTGTCGTGCTACAGAGCCGACTGCCCATGATATCAGGCCAGCTCTTCTAGCTACAGCAATGACCATCCACCATGCTCTACCTGCTCCCCATGGCCTCTTCCATCAAGAAGAAACTTTTTGTGCAGGACTTTGAGAAGGTCACCTTTTCTGTGGGATTAATCTGGTCCCTGTATCCGGCCTGTGATCCATCGTAGTTGGCCTAAACTTGTGATTTTCTCCTGGTCTCGAATAACCAGATGCCTGTGAGTGGTGCTCTGTGCTTTCAGGCGTCATACTTAAAACTTTAAAATTGCATATCTCCGATTCTACAGACTGGATGTTTGTCATGTTGGTCTCATTTTATTTAATAAAATGGACTCTATGTTTCTGAATTGATTTAGGATTGTTCTTGTGTATTGCTTTAACTTTATTACTGTTACTGTGCTGTATAAATATCTAACACATTGCCTCTAAGTTAAGCCTAACTGCTTTGTGCCAAGCTACCAGAAGGTTAAACACAGGTTAACTGTGGTGATGTGATGCTGGTGGAATTGTGCGATGTCAGCTGGAATGTTGACGAGCGTCCTGCCTCAAGTGTTCCCCCCGTGGCAGTTACTGCTTGTGCCTTGGCTGTGCCAGCTGGGACGACTCTCTGTACCCCTACAATAAATATCCAACTGGAAACTCACTGCTGCTTCCAACTTACTTCATTTCAGTGACAACAGAAGATGGGATGCCACTTTGTCTAATCTACAGGCACTTTCATTTCATGCTGGAAGTGGTCTGACTCCGCTTACCAAGGTATCTTCGACCTTTATCCGAAGCCCAACTGTGAGTATTTAAAAAAAAAAAAAATACTACCTCTTGTCTAAGGCACATACGCCCTTGAATGAGTACAGAGAGGCGCACCCCTATGTTACAATACCTTTAAGTGCTTATTCTGCACATGGTCCCTCACTACTTGCTCGCAGCCTTATTCTCAGATTTTGGGACTTTGCAGTGGTGTCTATTCTTCCCTGCTTGTGCTGACTGTGTGTACTTTGTGCGCTTTAAAAGGAGATCTTAAGGAAACATAAACATTTACTATACCGGCCATCGACTCTGCTCGCGCTCTCCCTCGAGCCGTCAGTGCGTACCAACACAACTCGCGCTCCCGCTCGAGCCCCCAGCGCGTTCCTCGCTCTGTCTCACGAGCCTTCTCAGCCTTGCATTGTTTCCCTCGAGCCTCACCTGCCTCACAAGATTTTCTTCGTGAAGGACATTGCTGCCGGAGATCCCGCTGTTCATTTCAAGCCTTCACTTCGCTCGTACGGATGTCACGCTTTCCACTTCCTACTTGATTTCTATTGGCTTGGCGAAGTCTTTCTGGGTTATAATAGACTCTATTGTCTTCACTTCGTTCAAGCCTGCCATCTAGTGGACCATCTGTGAAATCCACACGGAACTACTCCTTGTGTGTCACGTCTGTGATACACACACAGTTTCTATCATTCACCACAAGGAAGAGAGAGGCCGCCTATTATATCCTTTCTCTCCTTACATTTTCAAACAGAGCTTTTATTCTTGCCACAACGCTTTTCTCTGTTTCTCCCCTTTTCTTTCTTCTATTTTTTTTTTCTCCTTTCTTTTCCGTCTGTTTGCCTTTATCTTGGCTTCGTTTACTTTCACCTCGTTTTTGTTTTCTCTCCCTGCTACTAACAATTTTTATTTCGCAGGTTCTCAGCCAACATGCAGAGTGTCACCGCTCCAGCGCCTTTTCTACAGGAACCGGGAGAACCACCCCTGGAATGGAAGCTGTGGATCAGATCCTTTAAGGCTTACTTAGGTGCCATAGATGGACAAAGGTTCAGACCTGAGAGAAAAAAAAATCTTATGTATTACCATTTAGGGGTTGAAGGTCAGAATGTATTTGATCACTTACCTCCTTATGACCTACCCGAAGGTGAGGAACCTGATGAGTTTGATGTAGCTGTAGCCCAATTGGATAAGTACTTTACAAAAACAAAGAACATTGTAGTACATAGATACAATTTTTTTACCAGAATGCAGAAATCTACGGAAAGTATAGATACTTTCATCACAGCATTGAAAGTTCTTGCTTCAAAGTGTGAATTCGAAAATTTTACGTCACAACTTGTGAGAGATCAGCTTGTAGCCAGATGTTATTGTAAAAAAATTCAAGAGAATTTGCTTACCTGTAAAGATCCCTCCTTAGACAAAGCAGTTGGTATTGCTAAAAGCATTGTAAGCTCAATGGAGGATGCCAAGCAACTAGAAACGGCTTTGTCTAATGCCACTATTTCAGGTGCTGTCTCCACCAAACCTCCTGTTATCAAACGAGACAATACCAGAAGGCAAAATGTGTTTAGAGGTGGAAGAAATTTTGTACAAAATAGACCGTTTAATCAAAAGATCAGTTGCTTCAGGTGCGGTTCACCTTTGCATGTCTCCTCTTTTAAGAACTGTTCAGCCGTCAGTCAACAGTGTGGACAGTGTGGTAAAATGGGTCATTTTGCCAGAGTTTGTATGGGAGCTAGAAGGAGAAACATAAGGTGTGTCCTGAATGAGTCTGATAGTCACGATGACGTCATCAATCAGGAGTACGTTGTAGTGGTGAAAGACTGTAGCAAGAAACAGAACATGCCTCCAATTCCTGACCCTGAGGTTGATGTCACCATAGAAACTATTTGCATTCAACTTCCTGTAGACACAGGAGCACGTATTACCATTGTGTCACAAGAAAAATACCTTAAGTTCTGGGAAAAGAAGAATTTATTACCACCTGATGTTCTCACAGTAGCTTTTGAAGGTAGCAAGATTGAATTGTTAGGCTACTTCTGGGCTACCATCGGTGTTTTAGGGGAAACCATCAAGGGCAAGGTGTATGTGGCAAGAAAGGGGATTAATGTCCTTGGGTTACTGCATCAGGCTGAATTTGGTTTAACCATTAAACCAGGCCTAGCCAAACCTGTCTTTATTGACAAACAGCCTGCGCAAGATCAAGCACAATCCACCAAGGACATCAGTTTTCTGTCTACCACCGAGATTGCTAACAAGTGGGAGCACAAGTTTGGGAAGGTGTTCGAAGAACGCCTTGGCAAAATCACTGACTTCCAACATTTCATCAAAGTCAAAGAAAATGCCACACCTGTCAAGCATAAGTTGCGTAATGTTCCCCTCAGCATTAGGGCTGATTTATCCAAACACTTAAAAACTCTGTGCTATCAAGGCATAATTGAAAAAGTCGAGGCTACCCTCTGGCTTTCACCCATCGTCCTGGCTAAGAAGAGATCTGGGGACTTGAGGATGTGTGTCGACTTGAGGAGTCTCAATGAAGCTATCTGGGTCGAGGGTTTTCCCCTCCCACGCATTGAGGATTTGATTGCTAAAGTTGGATCCTCTTCGTGGTACACTAAACTGGATCTCAAAGCTGCTTATCATCAGGTTTAACTGCATCGTCAGTCCCGACACCTCACAGCCTTTGTCACTCCTGATGGTGTGTACCAGTTTTGCTGTCTACCTTTCGGCTTGGCTTCGGCGGCCGCTGTCTTTCAGAGGCTTATGACCGAAATGTTTCATGATAATCCCCATGTTGTTGTCTTTCAAGATGATATCCTTATTTTCTCTAAGACTGAAGCCGAACATGATTTAGCCATTGATCACGTTTTTAGCACTTTAGAGAATAGAGGAGTTACCCTACAGAAGAGCAAATGCACTTTCAAGGTAAAAGAAATAGGATATCTAGGTCACATTATCTCGGAGCATGGCATAAAACTCAGATCAGGTTTGGTCAGAAGCATCGTGGAAGCGCCTGCGCCACAAAACAAGGAACAGCTCATGTCTTTCCTTGGGCTGTGCAAGTTTTATGCCAAGTTAATGAAAGATTTCGCCAAAACCACTGAATGTTTTAGGGCTCTGCTGAAAAAAGGGGCAATCTTTTCATGGTGAGAAGAGTGTGAAAAAGGTTTTCAGTCCACCAATGACCATATTGTCAAAGCCCCTGCTTTGCAAGCTTTTGTGGCGGGAAGACAGACTGTTGTCACAGTTGATGCCTGCGAGCATGGTCTGGGGCCTGTTTTATCACAGTATGCAGTAGGTAGAGAGCACACTGTAGGTTTTGTCTCCAGAACACTTCGTCCCGTGGAACGGAAATACTCCGATATAGAAAAAGAGCTTCTGGCCTGTGTCTGGAGTGTTGAGAAGTTTAAGCCATATTTGTGGGGTAGATCTTTTGTACTTAAGACTGACCACCATCCTTTAGTTGACATCTTGTCTGGCAAAAAAATAAAATGCACCACTGCTCGCTTGGCCAGATTATCTGCCAAGCTTTTGGAGTACACTTTTAGTGTAGAGTACATTCCTGGGGGAAAAAATTGCAGAGCGGATTGCTTGTCTAGGCTTCCCATTACCGACACAGAGGAACAAGATTGGGAGACTGAAGTTGAGGAGTGTTTTGTGGCTCGTATTAGTCACGACAACCTGTCTTTTGCTGAGGAAGATTGGGTGGTTGAAGTGGACAAGGATGCTGTGCTCAAAGAGGTTGTGTCTTTAATCAAGAAAGGCTGGCCCAAGGAGAAGTGTCTCTCACCAGAACTTCAAATGATCTGGAAGGTCTGCAATGAGCTATCGGTTGAGGGCGGTAAAGTGGTTAGGGGCGATAAGCTTGCACCTCCTGAGTGTTACCAAGAAAAGATAGTCATGGCTGCAAATTCAGGTCACCTTGGTGCTACCATCACTAAGAGGAAAGTCAGAACTTACTTCTGGTGGCCTAGGATGGATTCCCAGATTGACGTGTTAGTCAAGCAATGTGTGCAATGTGATGCCAGTGACAAGGTTTTGGTCCTAGAAGGTGTGGTAGAGTCTCCTGTATCCCCGCCTGGAAGAGCTTGGCAAAGATTGGGATGGATTTTCTTGGACCTTTCCATGTTCTTCCTGCCAACATGAGATACTTTCTAGTTCTCATTGATCATCTGTCCAGGTGGGTTGAGGTTGAGCCCATCAGCATCCCAAATTCCAAAAGTGTCATCAATTGTCTGAACAAGATTTTCCTTAGGGAAGGCTATCCCGAGGAGATTCTAACAGACAACGGCGTTCAATTCGTCTCGTAGGAGATTAATTTGTTTCTACGCTCCTGTGGTATCAAGCATACCAGGACTCCACTTTACCACCCCCAGAGCAACGGCCAAGCAATACGGTTTAACAGAGTTGTTGTGGAGTGTGTCCAAGCTGCTTTCAGGTCCAAGTCGTGTGTTTTTCAAGCTGTAAAAGATCTAGTTTGGTCTTACCGTACTTCGCCTCATGTTGCCACAAATTTTAGTCCTTTTGAACTCATGAGGGGGAGAAAAGCATCCACTCAAGTTTACCCATTTTGGATGGTAAAGTCCTTCCACCAGGGTTGTGATATGAGATGTGTGTGGGAGTCTGTGAATAAAAAGTCAGCTGAAGCTAGTTCCAAGAGTTGTGAGCCCAGTATCAAAAAAGAAACCCACAGACTTCATATCGGGGACTGTGTTAGAATAAAAAATCCAGTCTCTGTCAGGAAAGGTCTTTCTAAGTTCTTGGATTCACAACAGGTTGTAGAAATTCGCAAGAATGCTGTAAAATTGTCCAATGGGAACTGGTGGAGCACTTCACGTGTTGCAAAGGATCCTTCTTTTCCCTCTGAGATAGTTAAAGCAGACAAAAATGTTTTGCGGGGGGATGGTGTCAGGAAAAGCACCAGGGTCCATGTTAGACCACGCAGATTACATGATTATGTTTGATCACGAGAGCCTCTTAAAGATTTCATGAGTATGCTTATTTCTTATTTGGTATTTCGTTGTGTTCACCCCTCTTTCTTTCTGTACCCCTCCCCTTTTTCCTTTTCTTGAGAATGTTTATGCATATATTTTTATTGTTCTATTAAAAAGGGGGAGGTGTGGTAATGTGATGCTGGTGGAATTGTGCAATGTCAGCTGGAATGTTGACGAGCGTCCTGCCTCGAGTGTTCCGTCTGTGGCAGTTACTGCTTGTGCCTTGGCTGTGCCAGCTGGGACGGCTCTCTGTACCCCTACAATAAATATCCAACTGGAAACTCACTACTGCTTCCGACTTACTTCATTTTATTAACTTAGTGAATTTTGTGGTTCACCCTGACAAGGATTGTGGTTGTTGCCTGAGAGGGGCTTCCACCCCTCAACCAATACCTGATTACTTACAAATACATTATATCCTTAGCACTTTATGTTTTTCATTGGATTTTAAATTATCGTTACCTAAATAAAATGCACACTATTTTGTATATTCTAAAGGTAAAAGACTTGGGGCCTCTTTAATCCTGATTCAAGTGTCAACACTACTTCGCTTTCAAATCGGAATTACAAGTAATGAAACGTTACATATATGTTCAGGAATTTTTCCTGTGACTTCCTAAAACATCAGAAGGAATTAAACCCAGTTAACCTTTTCTGTTTTTTTTAAAACATGGCGATAATTTGAAGATAAATAAATAGGACCTAGTTGCCAAAGCTAGTTATATCCATGTCATGTTATAAAATATATTACTGGGGAAACTGATTAATTTGTATCAAACCTACTATTCTAGAAACATGTATCTGATCAACACGTATCTTATAGTTTCTATGTTACAAAGAAGTCATCAGTAAATATTTAAGAAGTATTCATTTATTATTTAGTATTGTTTTTATTGAGTTGACATGTTGTAACATTCTTCTAAAAACCTGTGCGAGTTTTTTTAATACACGTGTATCATTAATATAATTTATTTGCTGAGTCACCTGTACTTGACAGGAAGCATAAGAGAGTTTTATTACGAGCTGGACATTTTCAAAGGTTCGCATCCTCACATAGGTTGACATATACAAACAAGTAGCGGAGATTTAGGACTATTTATCTCGTTCCCTAAATCTGTAGGCATATGCTGGCGAAATCTGCCTTATTTATCTATTTATTTACTTCCTATTTATTTGATTCTTTATAGCAATGACATAGTCTGAGGGAACGTAAAAAAGGCTTTTACAAAGAAAAAACGATTATATAACTGTGAAAAAGTGTAAGGATCTTTACATTCAAAACAATAAATGAGACTAATCTCTAAAATCAGCAAGGACCTCTGATTCAGCAAAAGTAGGGATGAGCATATACAATATTTTTCATTTCACAAGGAGGAAGTACTGGGCAAGGAAAAGAGCTCAGGAGAGACTTCAAAAGAAGGTGTAGAGTAGAGGAGAAGAACAAGGGATCCATTATACTGTCGGGTGGCAGAGGGAATGAGACCATGGGACATATTTGTCATTTCAAAAACGCACGGATGTGCCGTATTTACAACAATACATGCACCATTGTGTTTTACTCTGCGCTGTTGCTAAAAATAGCTGCCTTGTGCCAATACAGAAACCCTTGTGCCATAGTGCAAGGGTGCCTGCATTGCAGGGATGATTGTTTATGTGCAGGAAGGTCTCCCTTCCTGCATATAAACAATCCGTAATCAACAATCAACAATTATCTAATGGCTGTTTTTCTGCTGGAAGGGACACCTTCCTGCACTAAAACAATCAGTAATGGCATTCTGCTCTTTCTTTGTGTGCTACACAATGCAGCACACATAGAAAAAGCAAAAACAAGGAGAAATAAAAGTATTTCTCCTCGTTGCGCCAATCTAATGCCTGCTTTTGCATGGTGTTAGTTTTTGGTCCTGCTTCAGATTTACAGGTCCTTATAAATCTGGGGCAACGTCAAAAAGCATTTGGTGTTGCGGTGAAAGGACCACTGAAACACCCATTGCCCACCTCTTTGACGCAGAAAACTGTGTGAAAGGGTACGATATTTACAAAGCAGTGTTAAGCCTCACAAATTGGCTGTACGCCACTTTATAAATATGGTGAATGGCATTGTGCCCCCCATTTTCTTGGAGGTGGAGCATTCTATGCTGTGCTTCAGAAGGGTTTCAGGCAGGGGCTAAGGCTCAGGGCTGGGCAGCATTTGTAGCCCGGTCCAAAAGTGATTTTACTGGATGCATTTTCCAGCCCGTAAAATCGGATCCGGTGTTCCTGCACTCAGAGAGTTCAGGTGCGGGACATGTACTACTTGTAGTGGAGTGGAGTGGTATCCAACCCAGCAATGCCACTATAAACAACCCTCTCGCCAGACGTCGCCTTCTTCACGGAAACATGGACCAACGCCACCTCCGCCCCTGACATCGCCACCGCCATCCCCGACGGATACAAGATCCAAAGAAAGGACCGCTCCCACCGCCCAGGAGGAGGACTCGCCATCGCACACAAGAGCTCCCTCCGACTCTCCTCTTCCAGCACGAGCGACCCCCTCTCTAACACTGAGCACCTCCACAATCAGATCCAAACCAGCCCCAGAACCACGCTGCGTGGGACCCTCATCTACAGACCCCCCGGGCCTCCCGCCTCTTCCGCCACCACCATTGCCGACCTCGTCGCACCCCACGCCATCGCCTCCACGGACTACATTGTCATCGGAGACCTAAACTTCCACCTCGACAACCGCAGCGACACCGACTCCACCACCCTCCTTGACAACCTCGACACACTCTCGACCCCATCTTCGCAGGAGGGACAAACATCCAATTCAGCCACACCACGCAGCCCCTCTGGACTGACCACCACTGTGTACACTTCACCTTCAACACCACTACCGCACCCAAACCTGCCCCACACCCTCCACGAAGGAACTGGAGCAAGATCACAGAGGAACACCTCAACACCACACTCCTCCACGACCCCTCCTCCGCCATGACCAACGCCAACTCCGCAGCCAAAGTACTACACCGATGGATCGCTGGCTGCGTGGACAAGCTCGCACCCCTCTGCCACCCCATCAAACAACACCCCCTGAAGGCCGCCTGGTTCACCACCGACCTCCAAGAAGCCAGGTGCTACTGCAGATGCCTTCGAGAAACTCTGGCGGAACAGGAAAAACCACCGAAGACCAGAACAACTACAGGAACGCCATGAATGAATACCACCAGCGCATAAGAGCCACCAAGCGGACCTTTATCAAGAACAAAGTCCACACCAACGCAAGTAACACAAAAGAACTCTTCAACGTCATACAGCAATTCACCAAACCCCCCAGCGAAGCCACGGACGTCACACCATCTCAGGACCTCTGCAACAAGCTCAGCTCCTACTTCCACCTGAAAATCAAAGCCCTCTACGACAACTTCAGTGAACAGACTCCAAACACCACCCCCCTCTCCACCACTGACAACCAGCCGACCATCACCACTTGGAAACCTGCCACCTCTGAAGACACCGCCACGACCATGAAAAACACCCTTTCAGGAACTCCACACGGACCCAGGCCTACCGCACCTCTACCACAGAGCCGCTGCCGCCATAGCACCCGAACTAGGCCGGACCATCAACGCCTCCCTCGAATCCGGCATCTTCCCCGACGACTGGAAGCAGACAGAGGTCAAGCCCCTCCTCAAGAAACCCTCTGCCGACCCGACAGACCTAAAATTACTACCGGCCCAACTCTCTCCTTCCCTTCGCAGCCAAAGTCACCGAGAGATTCGTCAACGCCCAGCTGACCACCTTCATCGAAGAGAACGCCATCCTCGACTCTTCCCAGTCCAGATTTCACAGCAACCACAGCACCGAGATCGCCCTCCTCGCCGCCACCGATGACATCCGCATGCTACTCGACCAGGGCCACACTGCGGCCCTCATCCTACTAGACCTCTCCGCAGCCTCCGACACTGTTGCACACCGCACTCTCGCAGACATACTCCACGACGCCGGTATACGAGGAACCGCCCTTGACTGGATCCGCTCCTTGCTCTCTGGCAGAACCCAAAGGATCAGACTCCCTCCCTTCCTTTCTCTCCAAACCTACAGAGATCAACTGCGGAGTACCCCAAAGATCCTCGCTCAGCCCCACGCTCTTCAACATCTACATGGCCCCCCTCGCCGCCATCGTCAGGCAGCACGGGCTCAGCATAGTATCTTACGCCGACGACACCCAGCTCATCCTCTCTCTCACAAAGAACCCCGAAGACACCAGACTCAGCTTCCAAGAAGGAATGAAAGACGTCGCAGCCTGGATGAGCGACAGCTGCCTAAAACTGAACTCAGAGAAGACAGAGGTCCTCATCCTTGGACCCTCCCCCACTGCGTGGGACAGCTCCTGGTGGCCCCCTGCCCTCGGAAACCCACCCACCCCAATGGACCACGCCCAGAACCTCAGCAACATTCTAGACTCCTCTCTCACCTTGACCAGCCAGATCAACGCCATCGCCTCCACCTGCTTCAACTCCCTCCGCATCCTCCGCAAGACCTTCAAGTGGATCCCCCCGAATGCAGAAAGACCACCACCCACACACTCATAACCAGCAGACTGGACTACAGTAAAGCTCTCTATGCCGGAATCAACAAAACCCTTCTACACAAGCTCCAAACCATCCAGAACACCGCAGCCAGACTCGTCCTCGGAACCCCACGACACGAGCACATGACCCAGCACCTACGAGACCTCCACTGGCTCCCCATCGAGAAGAGAGTAACCTTCAAGCTACTCACCCACGCCTACAAATCCCTCCACAACATCGGACCCAAATACCTCAATGAAAGAGTCTCCTTCCACGTACCCAAAAGGAACCTCCGCTCCTCCGACCTCACCCTGGCAGAGACCCCACGCATCCACAGAACCAGAGCAGGCGGAAGAGCCTTCTCCTACGTCGCAGCAAAGACCTGGAATGAGCTCCCAGTCAACATCAGACGCTCCCCCACTCTGCACACCTTCAGGAAGAGCCTCAAGACCTGGCTCTTCGACTGATCCGGAGCTGCACTCCCCCACTCCCCCAGCGCCTTGAGACCCTCACGGGTGAGTAGCGCTCTTTATAAACCCCTGATTGATTGAGAATAGGAGCTCAAGTGTAAATAGAGGGGATCCTTTAAGAATTACCAATGTGAGGGAGAAGCAATAACTTATGGGTCAGGAGTAGGCTATCAGCCTATAATATCACTGGATCATTTAGTAGAAGTACATTTACAAATATCTCAAAGGTTTGTTTTTGAAGATTTGGGAAGATAGGTCAAACCTAATCATGTTTATTCCATATTCTGAGTGCAGTTCAATAGTTTTGCATACCTTTTTGGTTCAAGACAATGTCAGTGAGAGCAATAAATCATTCTGCTGCTATCTGAGGTTGTTTCACGTTAATCGGGTCTCAAAGCAGATTTTAGCCAAAAAATGTTTTTTTCAAGTCCAAGGTTTGAATTTTTGGCTATCTGGATACCTTTAGCACCACCAACTAGGGTCCAGGACGGGAGGGGCACCACCTGGGGGATTAGGACTCACTCAGACTGGGTCCAGATGCTTGTTCAAGATGGTTGGAGCCTTTTCTGTCCCTGTGGTTCTGATCATAGCATGACGGTTATTTCCCTTACCTGTTCAGGGACGGCCAGGGCTCTTTGCTTCCTGCGGGTGCCTGCCTTGGGGGAGACTCCATTTCTCCTCTTCTCTGTGGGGACGCCGGCAAGGCGCCATCTTGAAGGGTTGGCGGTCTAGTCTCTAGACCTGCCTGCCTGCCCAAGATCCTATTTAATGAGAGCCGCAATGCGGATGCGCAGCGGACTCTCATGAGCTAGTTGGGCTGGGCACTTTGACTCTCAGAGTTTTTATGGTATTTGCTGACGCTTATTCTGTGTATGTACTTTTTAAAAATAATTGCTTTTTTATTTCCTGCAATGCTGCATGTTGCAGGGTGCAGGGATTGGCTCCTAGACTTTTTTAATTCCTGTCGGGTACGCATAACGTGTCGGTTCTTTTCCTTACCTGTTCAGGGAGGGCCGGGACTCTTTGCTTCCTGGTGGTGCCTGCCTCGGGGTAGATGCCATTTCTCCGCTTCTCGGTGGGGACGCCGGCAAGGCGTCATCATGAACGGTTGGCGGTCTAGTCTCTGTACCTGCCTGCCTGACAAGCTCCTATTTAATGAGAGCCACAACATGGACGCACAGCGGACGCACGCAGCGGGCTCACTGCAGGCGCGCTGTTAGTGCACCATAGTCAAGCCCGTCTGCCCCTGCCCACGACTGGACATGGCCAGCGCCAGCCACGCTGCCCAAATGTTTAATGCCCATACTATTACATGGCTTAAAGACTCTTTTCTAGAAATAAATAAGGGCATTTGCTCGGGTAAAGCCAAGCTGTACCTTGGGGCGGGGGATGCTAAGTTCTGTTGAAGATCATGCAATTTTAAAGTTGTTGTAGATGTACAGTGGGAGAGCGGAAATACTGCCCTCTTTGGTCCCCGTACTGTCAATAGTTTGAAAGTTAGAACCTGCTTGATTAATTGCATGTCTCTCTTGAAACATGTAGTTGATATCTGGTTTTCCCTAGCCGAAAATTTGTGGGATCTTATGTTCCTAACGGAAACCTGGCTGAAGGAGGGTTCTAACCCTGATCTGATGCTAGCTATCCACCCGGATTTGGGATAGTTTGTGCTAATCAAGATGGAAACAGGGTAGGGGGCGGTGCTGCAATTATCCTAAAAGACAACTGGGAAATCACCACTGAGAGACTAAGTCCTATTGGGATCATTGAGGCTCTGTCCTTTTGTGTCAGAACCTCACCATCCTCCTCCTTGGCAGGGCTATTATTATATAGGCCTCCAGACTGTCCATCTAGCTATCTGTCAGAGCTTAGTAACACTATCACTCAGCTCTCTTTACGATATGCTAATTTAACAGTTCTAGGAGATTTTAATCTTCATGCGGAGGACTACAGCTGCGCCCTGGTGACCCAGTTTTTGGAAATGGTAGAGAGCCTTGATCTTATGCAATTAGTTACTGCACCTACCCATATAGCGGGCCACATGCTAGACCTGATCTTCTCAAATAATCTGAATCTTAGAGTGGGGGCCCCCTTACACCTGACTTGGACAGACCTCTTTTTGGTACCATTTACATTTAGTGTAGAGTCTAGGCCACCAGTACATAGGACAAATGAGGCGATGAGAAGAGCTTGGTGGAAAGTCAGTGAAGAGGCCCTAGGGCCTGCACTTTTAGAAACTATGCCACAGCTGACAGGCAATCCTGACAGCGACTCTTCTTGCTTTAATGTATGGTTTACAACTGCCATATATACAGTTGCCTCGTTAATGCCAGTCACATCAAATAGACTTAAACCTTCAGCCCCTTAGTTCTCTATGGAACTAAGACTGGAGAAGAGTCATTGTAAGAAGCTTGAACGATCCTGGAGAAAGTCCTATAACTTGACAGACAAAGGCCTCTATAAAGAAGCTTTAACAAATTTCACAAGCTGAAGCGTAGCAAGATGTGGTAATATTTTTCTACCCATATCAAGAATTCAGATAACTCCGCCAAAGAAATTTCTAAGATTGTAAAATCTTTTACTAATCCCACAGTTATAGATAGCTCGTTCATCCCATCTATTGCTCTTTGCTTGAGCCTGTCAGACTTCTTCGAGGAAAAGATCCGGAATATCTATTCGGATTTTCCACTGGATGTGGAAACCACTACTCACCTGCGGACCTCTGATTCCCTCACCTCATTGTCAGAATTTCTCCCTCTGTCAACCGAGGAGTCTTTACTAGAGCTACTGAATGCAAGTGGGGCTCCCCTGGTGATCCCTGCCCTGCCCCGTTTTCTAGTATGCTGGCTCACTGGCTAAATCCCATACTAAATCAGATCTGGAAGTCCTCCCTGAAATAAGGCATCTATCCTGATGCATGAAGGCAAGCATTCCTGCTCCCTTTATTAAAGAAACCTGTGGCTGACCCGGGGGTGCTCAGCAATTTTAGACCTATTTCTTGCTGCCAGCCTCTGCTAAAATCTTAGAGAGGGTGGTTCAGAAGCAATTGGCGGGCTTTATAGAAACTAATGGCCTCCTACATGATTCTCAATCAGGCTTCAGAGCTGGTCATAGTACTGAAACCGCTCTTTTAGAAGTCTTCGAATCAGTACAAGAGTATGTGGATCAAGGCGCCTCTGCCATGCTGGTGATGCTAGATCTATCTGCAGCATTTGATACGGTGGCTCACCCTATTCTGCTTAGGAGATTGAACCAGGCAGGAGTGCAGGGAACAGCACTGTCCTGGCTTTGATCATTCCTGGAGAATTGCTCCCCACAGGTGTTTCTTCACCCTTTTCTTTCTTCACAGAAACCTATGGTGTGAGTAGTGCTGCAGGTATCGGCACTGAGCCCCCTGCTTTTCAACATCTACCTCGACCTATTGGCCACACTTATTAAATCCTGGGGTGTGAAGGTAGTTTCCTATGCGGACAACATGCAGCTGGTGTTCTCTTTTAAAGAACACTCGGTGGCAGCTTTGCATAATTTCAAGGAATGCCTGAAAAACATCTCAGAATGGATGAATGAGAACTGCCTGAAATTAAATGCAGAAAAGACAGAAGTCTTGTTCTTTAGTCAGGCATCACCCCCTCCATCTAATCTTTGGTGGCCTTTAGAGCTGAATCCGCCTCCAATTCCGACAGATTCGGCTAGAAACCCGGGAATCAGGCTGGATAAGGACCTATCATTTACCACTCAGGTGCAACACATCTCCTCTATGTTTTCTGGAAGCTGAGATCCAATAGGAAATTCATAAGCTTCTTATCGGTGGAATAATTCAGAATTCCGGGGCAAGATTGATCAGTCGGGTACCTCTTCGTCACCATATCTCCCCTCATTTGAGACAGCTTCACTGGCTCCCAGTGATCAGGAGGATAGACTTCTAGTCACTGATCTTGGCTTTTAGAGTCCCCTAAGATATAGGCCCTAGATACCTTAGGCAGAGGTTGCATGTATATCATCAAGATCGGGTCCTGAGATCCAACCACCTGTGGCTCCCATGGGTTCCACGTTTCCTCAAAGACCGGCAAGGCGGCAGGTCCTTTGCGGTAAAAACAGCAAAACTCTGGAACTCTCTGCCGGTTCACCTTCACCAGATGGAATCAGAACTAGAATTTAGGAGAGCATTAAAAACCTGGCTCTTCTTTTAGGCATAAATGCTAGTCTGACCCTCGCGTGAGCCTGCTGCTAGCACTGGGAGACCTCCGTAGAGGTAGCTGTGCACTTTAGAAATGTTACATTACATTACATTACATTACATCAAGATGCCAGCCAACTAGCCCTTGGAGTCACTCTGGTAGTCCTGGGTTCAGTAATAGAACAAGGCTCAAGCAGCAGGGCAGGCCTCTAACGGTTCGAGGTAGATTTCAGGCAGCAGAACAGTTGTTCCAGGTGCAAGAAAGCAGTCTTTTGTAGTACATAGCAGGCCACAGCAGCAGCCAATCATCTGAGAGTTCTTCCGCATGTCCAGAAAGAGAACTGTAGAGTGGGTATGAGGGACCAATTTTTATACCTGGAGCCTTCTTTGAAGAGGGAGAAGTTTTTGGAGAATTCCCTCTGAAGAGCTTGAAGTTTCCTGCTTCCGTGCCCTTGCTCCAAGCTGTCTGTATGAACAATGCAGGGACACGTCCTTTGTGGGAAGGCAGGGCACAGTCTATTCAGTTGAACGTGGTGCTGTGCTCAGTCACTCCCCTAATTCTGCCAGTGATGGTCCATCCAGGCACACCTAATCCCCCTATTTTGTGTCTGTCTGGGAGGAATAAACAAAGTCCAAATGCCAACTACACCCAGTCATGTGACCCAGGAAAAGGCTTTAGGAACCCCAAATAGGGCAGAAAATTCCAACTTTCTCAAGGTGACTTTTTCAAAATTGTAATTTAGAGTCTGACTTTACCATTAAAAAGGGATTTAAATTAGAACTTTTCAGACACCAAACATTAAAATGTTTTCATGTTCCCAATCACAAGTCAGCACTTATTGAATATAAGAAGCTTACCTAATGTTATCCTATTGGAGAGGCAGCCCTCACAGTAGCTAAAAATGAATTAAGGAGTTTTTCGCTACCAGGACATATAAAACTTAAAAGTTCATGTCCAACCTTCCAATTACAATGCACCCTGCCCTATGGGCTATCTAGGGTCTACTTTAGGGGTGACTTCTATACAATGAAAGGGGAGTTTGAGGCTTGGCAAGAGGGGTATATTGCCAAGTCAAATTAGCAATTTAGAAATGCATTTAGGCTGCAACGGCAGACTTAAGGCATGTTTTAAGGGGCTACTTAAGTGGGTGGGATAATAGGTGCTGCAGGCCAGCCAGTGGTATTTAATTTACAGGCCCTGGGTATATGGTATATCACTTTACTAGGTACTTCAAAGTAAATAAATATGCAACTCAGGTGTAAGCCAATGTCATCATGTTTTAATGAGTAAGCACAAGCACGTTAGCACTGGTTAGCAGTGGTAAAGTGCACAGAGTCCTAAAGCTGCCAAAAATGAATTCAACAACATAGGTGCATGAAGGCAAAGGGTTTGGGGGAAGACCATCCTAAGGCTGACAAGTCTATCAACAAGGATCAGGACTAGTTTGTGCAAGATTATGCTTTGTGATGAAACAGTTGATTAATCTCAATAGGTTACACTTATAAGGAATTGTATTAGTGGCTTTGACGTAGTAGTGCAGGTTAAGTTAAATGTTCAGACTGCAACTTTAAAAATTGTTGCAATCAATTATTCTAGAGCATATTCCACAGCAGCAATTTATTTCTTGGCAAGAGTTTGTTTTGCAACCTTCTAGGCTTGAGCTGACAAGGATGAATTCATTTTTTTTTAAGTTGTAGCTTATTTCTTAATCAAAGTCTAATGCCTGTGACAAGGTTTGTATTGCACTTTTCCATTGTCAGCGAGGTTCAGGATAGAACTGTCTAGTTGCATTTCTTTTTTCTTGTGTTTTAAGGAGAACGTCTCCCAAAACCAGTCATCTCCTCCTTGGGACTGTCAGCCAGGATAGTGTTCCTGAGGTGGATACTCCACAGCTGATTCTGAACAGCCTGGTGTTCCAGCACCTGAACTTACTAGGTGTGAAAATACTAAGTCCTATTTAACCGCCTGGGTAATTGCACCTCATATGACAATAATTTGCTGCTAAAGATAGAGCCAAGAGCAGAAACTCTGCCTGGCCCCTACCCAAAGTACTCCCACAACAAAGGGGAGGAAGAAACATCCTGACCCATTTGTTGTGACAAACTGTCCCTACTGTTCACATTTACTACCTGCTCCCAGCAGGTGATGAATATAAGCAGACTTGAGAAAAACCTGCTGTGTTGGACCCAGTAATTCTGGGTCCACATGGTTATATCCCATTCCAGTGACTAGATCTCAAAATTGCCAGAAACTTGTGGGGAGAGTCTGGAACAAATTGCAACACAAATTCGGACCAATAATGGGAAATTACCAGGGACAGGGTGCGCAGGAATGTATCTTACTGTAAGAGAGCGTGGTTTATTTTGTTTCAGTGAAGACAACACCAGTTTTCCAGATTTAGGGCCCGATTACGACTTTGGCGGTGTGGGAGCAGGGCCGCCACGCTGCCCCCCTGCTCCCACACCACCAAAACTGTGTGAGCACTGTCCCCCAGATTACAAGTTTTCACATGCCTGGTGGGCGCATCTGTGGCAGTCCCATGGCGGTGCCTCTGAAAAAGGCCACCGGAATGGGAGAGTCAAAGGCAGTTCCTGCGTGGTATGGACTCTGCAGTCCATGCAGTGCAGGAACTGGGGTGCCTGCACACAGCGGGGCACAACATCCTGCATGCACCCCATCGCCCTGAGGCAACAGGGGACCCTGTACGGCCCCTTTGTTTCCTCTCTGCCACAGTTTTCATGGCGGGCTCACATCTATAAAAACAGGCAGAGAGGAAACTCGTAATATGCTTGGCAGTGCCGTAGCGGCAACGGCAAGCGTATTGCGGCCTCTAGACCACCGCAACACGTCGAGGGATCTCTGATCCCTGGCAGTTGCAGTGGTCCCATGGCGGTCTAACTGCCAAACTTGTAATAGGGCGGTGGGACCACAAGTGCGGCAGTGCTCGCCTGGCCATGGACCGCGGTAGTCATAACTAGGCCCTTAGTTCTCTCCAATGTGTGTTTAGCACTTTAATACGAACAGGCAAATTTTCCTTAAAGATCCATCACATACCTATAAAATAATGCTTCTCACAATCACTTAATGGGATCGGATGTGTGGTTTGTTTTCATGTGGCGCATTCAATATTTTTAAGAGTGCATCAAAACTGCTTACACAGTTTGGTTCAGTCCAGGAGCTCAGCTCCAATGCCGTACCGCGCTCCCATCATCTCCGTCCAGGTAGAACGTCTGTCTCATTGCTTGGCAGATACATTTCGAAATGCTCTTTGCATATTTCATGAAATGCTGCAGCAAAATGATATTTGGGAGACAGATTAATTGACTTTGCATTAAGGTGGAGCAGGCAGAATTTATAATGAACAAGCATTAGTGGCAATAGCCTAGGGCCTCTGCCTAACCTTTATCTTATATGCACAAGATTGTTTTTTGAAATAAATACACCTTGAGTGTATGTCTTCAACAATTGCAATATGACATTAATGTGAGGCTACAACACTTCCAATATTGAATGTATGTCTAATGCAATATTAATACCATTCACAGCCTCACGAGGAGTTATGAATATTCAAAGTTTGCACAGTGAGATATTGCACCAAAATAAGAACTGGTCTGGGTTTTAGTAGTCTGTGACCAAGGGCTCTCAAAAAAGAACACTATCATGTGGATTTTAACCCTGCTTATTGATTTAGTCCAAACATGGTATGTTTCTGAACAATGCATCATAACTCTCTCCACCGGAAAAAGCAAAAATACAGCAGTATATGGGCCCGTCCTAATTACATGTTCCTTCTTTCGTGCTCCATAGGATCCTGGTTACTGCATGCCTGACATCATACAGTTTTACAAAAGCACCTCCTGTTAGACATGTTACAATAGATATGAGCACCCTAAAGAGGCCTGGTGCTCCAGGAAGTAAGGCCCAAGCTATAGGTCGATAGCAGTGATTAACAGGGATTCTGCGTGATATCAAAGAGTGAAGGTCGATTTGCCTATGATGTCAATCAGATGCTCAAAGTGAAAAACATCCCCGTTATTCACTGTTACCCAGCTATGATTTAATGGAATGTATGGCCCACCCAAATCACCTGACACTGCTTCCAACAGCTGTGTTTGTAGGTAAGAATCCTACACAACATTGCCTTATCTTCCTCACTCCCCTGCCCCATACTATAGTTGTTGCCCACCCTTACCAGTCTCCCACCAACACTCTCCCTTACCCCTTAAAAAAGAAAACCTGGCATCCTGCCACTCTCCAACAGAACCTTCAGTATTACTTTTGTCAGTTAAATATTTTATTAAAAACATGCTGGGAGTCCTGTCTCCTCCCCCTTTCCCAGTATTAGCATTTTCACGTTCCCAAATAAAAAACCTTCTGTTCTGCCACTTACCAAACCACCTTTTCTTCAGTTCACCTCTCCCCTCATGAATAAAAATAACACCTGGTATCCTGCGACTGACCGCCACCACTCCCCTGCGACTTCCCTAGCCCTGTCCACCCGAAGCTTTACTCTCTGCTCTCCATCGGAGCAGAGAGCCAGCCCAGCACTGTCAGGCTCTCAAAGATCTTTACCAGAGGGGCCATTTCTTTCTGTCGTAGCAAGAGTGGGAAACAATATTTGCTTCCTACAAAACTTACTTATTGGGTCGTTTTGAGAATAAAAGAGACAGACTAAATAGTTTTTGTCAGTGGCCCTGCAAATACTCCAACCCACCCACCCGGTCCACGGCTACTGACTAGTTACTTCATACTAATCCACACAAATAAAGCTTTAAAACGTTTGTATGCTTTTGGGAGGAGTACATTGTCTTTATATAGCCCATATACATACATTCACAACAAAAAACAAACTAAGAAATAAAAAATAAGTTCATTTAATTCCAAAACACTTTTCCTTTAATTAATTATGCCACCAAACGCAAAGCTAAAATCGCGTTGTCATTTAAATATACATAATATTGAAATACTGGTAGTTTGCTCTCCCCAATAATTTAGAAAATTTTAGGCTCTGCTGGTGCATGCCTTCTTCCCATGCCTTACTTCATCTTTGATGTGAATTGCCAGATTCAGAAAATGGTATTCATGTATTCATGCTAGGGGCTCTCAGTGAGAGACATACAAAACAATGCTATTTTCTGTTATATCCTTTAGGTCTATTGCACTGTTCACAACCAAATGTGACTTTGTGACATGAAAACGTGTTACATGTAAGATTTCAACTTTATCGCAATTTCTGTTCAAACCTCATAACAAAAAGTAAATAAAGTTAGCAACTAAATGAGCAGCCTTGCTGAGCACTGCAAGGGCAGCTACAATAAAACTGCAAACCTGTCACGCACCACTGCATGGAGGTAAATGGTGCCTATGATTAGAAAAACCACTGACTAGCAATGCAGCATGGGAAGGGGGACACAGAATCGTTTTGTGTGAACTATGGGGGAGGTGAGTTCATTCATTATGGCTTTGAAACATTGTCTAGCTAGAATCTTACATATACATTTGCCTCTTGTGAAAATTGTGGAAAATTGGCATACCGCTGACCCATTAATTCCTCCGTTCGGCCCCACCTGGCCAACATAGCTTTATACCAACACACTGGTATGGTGGAAAGAGAGCAAGAAAGGGGTACCGGCGACTCTATGGTAATGCTGACCATGTCCAGGCTCCAGTGCCTTGTAATCAGCTTTCTCTTGGTGAATAATCACATATTTTGAGGCGCTAGGAACAGTCCATTGCAACGAACAGAAAGTAAAAGCAGGTTGAACTAAGTCCCTATAAGATGCACTTTCACTCTTCTGGCTTTACTAGAATGTCAGTTTCCTCGTCAGTCGACCTTATGAGGATGCCCAGCTCCTACATTTACATGGCAATCACAACACACATGAATTCATCTCTCAGGCAGAGCTGGACCGGACACACCTGGACAGATATCATAGTAAGTTACAGCCAGACCAAAGAGCCGACCAGAAGGAGCACCACAGCTTTAGGTTTGGCTCTATGGTCAGGGGTGGAAGCTATCAATAGGGCAAACCAGTTATGGCTGCCTTCTATTATCCAGCAACAGTGCATTCAGGGCAACATAGGTAGGAAAGTGGCTCATGGCAACCCTGCTATGCCACTATTATAAATGCCGCAAAGCAGTATTGCTTTTTACCACTAGCAAATGGCTCAGTTACTTATTGGTCTTCTCGTCACAGTCTCAGGTTCCCTCCCTTAAAACTACACTTGCATGTTTGCTTGGTTAGTAGGGTTGCTAGTTTCAGGAAGTCTCTAACGCTGCCCCTCCAATCTGTGTCAAAGGACGAGGTCTTCCTGTGGTTGCCATATTGGGGAGAGCAGGAGATGGAACATTTTGAGGCCGGATGGATGAATGCTCTTTGTGAGATAGGCGATGCTCTAGTTCTAAGGACTGGGACAAGAAACGCGCACGAGGTAGGTCATGCAGATAATATTATGAGCTGTGATGCCAGCATTGGAACTGTTTGCTGTGCAAACGTGAACCTCCAGTGTCATGCACCAGAATAAAGCTAGGCTGCATCTTTCCATGAGGAGTGCTGAATAAATGTAAACAGAAGATTATATTTACTGGAATGTTAATCGTTTACTCCCTAATCACACAGAAGTTGAATGAGAGGTATATACCAAAATGTACCCACTGGCTGGAAAAGATGATTCGTGCTATATTTTAAAATGCTGAACTTTATTGATCAAGGCTTTATCTTCATAACTGCCTGATATTGAATAAAATGTGTTTAAAAAGGAATATTGTTTTGAAGAATTCTTCACAGAAGTACTTCAATAAGACTAACAATTTTCATTGTTTGGTCATTCGACAAAGTTAGTTATGTTTTTGTCAACTATTTCAAATGTATATCACGAGATATCTACTTGCTCATCATCTGCTTTCCTGGCGAGCTAATTTGCAGTAAAGGTGGACGTCCTGATGACAGAACACGACACTGCAGTCGGTCTTAGTCCTGCCACAGACTGCTGAATCGTTTTTGTATTTTAGTAACATTTCAAGTGCTTCCTACCTTAGGCCAGGACCAAAGTGCTTTCCAGGTTGATGAGCAGGGGCCTGAATTAGAGTTTGGCAAATGGGTATTGTGAGGTTTTGGGTGTACTATATTAAATGGCTGTGGGGCCTTATTGTGGAGTACACTTGCAAATACTGTCTTGAGTCGACTAAGGCTCATTTACTTAATGTTAGCTCAACCCTGGGTAGCTGTGGCTGTTAGCAGTAAGGCTTGGCAAAGAAACTTAGGGGCCGATTACGATGTCATTAGGAAGGGCTGCGGATGGGATTCGGTATTGTCGAATCTGATCCGAAACCCTTGTTTCCTACTGAATCGTACTGTTTTCCCAATGACTGATTACGATGCCCGGAAACCGTTCGAGCAGACCGAATCCATTCCGAAAGGCATCCGGACAGCCCGAGTCTTTCAGAGCCGATTCGTACAGCTCTATGGACAAGGTTTCCGGATGAGTGATTTCGATGACCGATTCGGACAGCCATTCCGATTTGGTTTGCCCGAGACGAATCAGCTGCTGAAATCTGTCTTTTGGGCCCCGTAGCAGGCCTCCCTTCACCCAGGGCCTTCCGAATTGGTCCTGTGGGGGTACCCAAAGGACCCCCCTTTCCAGCCATGCACAATGTGGCAGGCACCAAGCGGTGCTCGCCACAGGGTGCACGATTTTTCCCAACCATCCCTTTCTTCAATGGGAGCCTGTGCATTCATTCAGAACACAGGCTCCCATTGAAATCAATGCGAGTCCGACCAAATCGTATCCGGAAGCATCCGGATGCATCCAAATCGCTCGGTCGGACTCCCCCGATTCAAGTAGTTCGGAAAGCATTCCTGGACCGATTCGGTTGGAATGCTTTCCAGACAAGATCGTAATCGGCCCCTAAATGTAAAGCATTTAACAGCACCAAACAATGAAATAAGAAAGTCACACAACTCAAAAGAAATCGGACACCAATATATAAAAACAGAGTGTATTTTAATGAATTTTTAGAGACCTTGATAATCGAAATTCACCGGAGGGTTCCATAGATACAGATTTTAGACGTTTTTTTACCAGTTTTAAATGCAACTGCAAACAACCATTGGTCTACAAAAAGTTTGGCCCAGGTAGGGCGACAGAATCTGGCAGGAGGAAGGTCTAGGCAATCAGAGAGGATATTTTGTACAGTTACCTGGCCACCAGAGCATTTTTAAGGCGAGTTCCAAACTTTACACAATGACCGCTATAGACATCAATGGGGTGGTCCTGATGCTGAAGATACAGGCAAAGGATGCTCCAGTTGAGGTGCGGTTGATGGGGGTGCCTCTGTGGTGGTCCCTCGGTCCACCAGTGATGAGGGGTGACTTTGGTAACAGAGATGGGGTCCCTCAAAGTGCTGGGCTACTGGTCTCTGTGCACCACGGTTGGAGTGAAGTCCTTAGGTGGGGGATAGTGTCCCTTTGGTATGACAAATCCGGGCTTTGCTAGTACTCTTCTGTCCAGCAGCCACAGGTGCAACTTTTGGCTTTCTCAGATCTGTCCTTATGTTCGCCTGGTGACTGGTAGCAGCAAATCCTCTAAGGGGGCCACCAACTTGTTTGGGCTTCTTTAGCTCTTGTGTCCCTGGAGCTGATTCCAGGGGATCAGCCGGCTTATCCTGGGGTTCACTGCTGTAGGTTGAGGCTGGGAATCAACTATTCCCAGAACCAAGCACAGTCCAAACTTTGCAAGCTAAAAGTGCAGCAGGTGCATTCCTTCTGATGGTGCAGCCTCTCTCTGTTCCGTTTCAAGGGCAGCAGGGCAGTCCTTCTTCGGTCATATCTCTGATTCCAGCACAATCTGAGGGGCAGGGTGACACATTTATCTCAGGAAAGAGCCCCAAGGGGATCAACTCAGTCACTAGCCAATGGGCTACTCGGACCCCTCCTTCGTTCTGACATCCTTCCTGCAATATGTGGAATTTGGCTATCCCAGAGTGCCCCATTCCTGCCCCTTTCAAAATGGAAGGTTCCTTCCTTGGCCGTCAGGCTAACACCCCAAGTGACCATCCTGGGAGAGGAGGACACACCTCGCTCTGTGGCAACTGTCTTTGTTTCTGGGAGTTGTTTACACATCTCCCCAGGCAGGCAGAAAGCTGTCTGTGTGCCAGGGCCTTTGTGAGGTCATTGGACCAGCTGGAGTGCAGAGTGGCAACTTTCTAAAAGTTGCATACTTTAAGAGTGAAATTAAATTTGACCTGGGTATTAGGTCTGGTTTAATGCCAGAATTAATATGATACCTTACTTGACGCACTTAGGTAGTCCATTCAGATATTAGCCAGGTAGGGGTGCCAGTCGGTAACCGTGTGTTAGCTAAAAGAACTACTAACCTTTCCACAACAAAATAGCAATTTGGAAGTGGTGCTGTTAAGACATATAAAATATGTATGTCCTACTTCCTAATATATAACATCCCTGCCCTATTGCTCCATAGCCCTTCCTTAGGGGAGACTTACATATATTATTCAGAGAAGTGGAGACTTTGACATTAGCAGTAGGTAATGAATTGATGCTGAAGGCGATGTGCTGGTTCCGAAGGTGATGCACCAGGTCCGCTCCACGCATCGACGAGGATGCACTGGTTCCAACTCATGCAAAGGGGAAGATGTGCTGGATTTGATTAGGAGACGTGGGTTCTGGATGTAGAGCACCTTAGGCCTCACTTCCAAAGGTCCAAGACTGGGGTGGCACCACTTTGCAGGGCAGACCCACACATTGCAGAGTTCAGGTGCAGATGTAGGTAGTTTAAGTCATCCCTGAGACTTGGGAACAGGAGGCAAGCCAGCAAGCCCTTGGAGCCACTCTGGGTTTAAGTGATACAGGTTCACTCCTTCTCACCCAGGCAGGAGAGCAGCAGGCAGCAGGGCAGCTCAGCAAGACAAGAGCATTGCAAAACAGAGTTCAACAAATAACCAGTCTAGCAGAGTAGCAGTCCTTTCAGTAGCACAGCAGCACTTATTCTAGGTAGAGTAGTCACAGGTCCAGAAGTGTACTGATTTGGTAGTGCCAGAGGTCCAGTACCTATACCCAGTGATGTTTTGAAGTGGAAGGGACTCAAAGAAAGCTTTGAAGTGCACAGAGGTTCTCCCTTCATGTCCTGGCTCCAGAAAAACTACAGGGGGGTCCTTTATGTGGTGACAAGACACAGCCCTTTCAGGTGTGTCAGTTCCTCCCTCCCATCGTGCTCAGGATTGCCCATCTGCATGCAGATGACCACTCAGGCACACCTACCCTTTCTTTGAGTGTGACTGTGTAGAGGGAATGCAGAAAGCCAACTGTCACCCCAGACATGTGTTCCAGAGACAGGCAAAAGGAACCAAAAGGCTAGCGTGAGTAAATGCTCCATGACCCATACCATTTGGCCAGGCTGAAACTCCACCACTGGGGCATTTTACTCGTACTGGAGTTTCATCACCTCTTGGCTGGCCTCTAGCTTACGTTTTGCCTTCTTCCAGAAGTGGTTACGTAGGGCAAGCATTAAGCTGACCACATCCTGGGGCTGGGTTTCTTGGGAGCTTTCGCCCATCCCTCCTTGACAAGACTAGGTTGTCCCCTAAAAGAGGAGATCATAGGGACTGAACCTTACTCCTTTCTGTGGCACCTCCAGATAGTCAAAGAGAAGTCATGGCAAGAGGACGCCCCACTTACGCCTCATGGGCTCAGGCAGGCCATTATCATGTCTGTCAAGGTTGTGTTGAATCTTTCAACTAGACCATTGGTTAGGGGTTGATAAGGTGTGATGAACTTGTAAGTCAAACCACACTCATCCCACATGGTTTTCATGTATGCTGACATGAAGTTAGTGCCTCTGTCTGACACTACCTCCTTGGGGAACCCAACACTGGAAAAGTTCCCGTCAGAGCTCTCGCCACCAGGGGTGCAGTTACTCACCTCAGAGGGATTGCCTCTGGGTAGCAGGTGGCATGGTCCACCAAGACCAGGAAACACTTGTTGCCTAGGGCTGTCTTGGGGTCCAAGAGTTCAATAACATCAATGCCCCCCTTTCAGAGGGGGTGTCAACAAGAGGTAATGGGATCAAGGGAGCTTTGTGCTTTTTCCCTGATTTCCCACTGGCCTCACAGGTGGGACAGGACCTACAGAATGCATCTGAGGCTGTCTTAATTCAGGCCCCAAAAAAGTGGGAGATAAGCCTGGCAAAGGTCTTGTCTT
Organism: Calotriton arnoldi; assembly: GCA_963921515.1. Taxonomy (NCBI): domain Eukaryota; kingdom Metazoa; phylum Chordata; class Amphibia; order Caudata; family Salamandridae; genus Calotriton; species Calotriton arnoldi. The sequence continues at coordinate 245,995 of CAWUFW010016437.1, forward strand.
CCCCCAAATGTCCTGCCAGGTTAATTTTGCAAACCAGATCAAGTAGGAAGGTCCGGTAGCATTGGGGGACCACCAGCACACTGGCTGCCTCAGCATCAGGAGTCTTAGTCTCACTGTAAAGGAAATTGTTCTCCCAGTAGATTAGGTGATCCCCAGAGGCTTCACCTGCTGCATGAGGTAAGGCCTTGCACCTCAAGCACTCAAGAGTGGGGAACCCTTTCTGCACCTGGTAGAAATCCTCACTGGTGGGCCCACCCTCAAGCTGCCAGCTGGCAGCTCAGGTGGGTCACCTAGGGTGGAATTGTCTTCCCCGGTTGGCTCAGAGGCTTTCTACTCAGGGACCCCGTCATCCTCCACTGCGGAAACTTCAGGGACTGGTCTCGCACTCCCCTTGCCCCTCACCTTGACAGCTGTCTGGGCCATTGTTCCAGGCCTCAGACATCCTTGACTCCCTTTCTGGGTAGCCATGGCTCGTGTGGTCATACAGACCCACTCAGGCAATCCCATCACCTCCTAGGGAGACCTGAGCTCTACCTCCCTCGAGGTAGTGTGCTCCAAGTCATTGTCTAACAGACAATCAGATCAGTGACATATTATCTATCCAACAAATATCGAGATCCATAAATATCGGATATTAAATATCAAGAACAAAAATACCGACTCCATATACATAACTATTAAAATCACTAATATCGAGCACACAAATATCATTAACAAAAATATAAATTTTTACATATTTCGATAACAAAAATATGAGAAACACAAATATGGTTAAATATAGATAAACATATACCATATCAAAAACTATTGATTACCACAATATTGACTACAAAATTATCGTCAAAATAACAAAGAAATGTAATAACAACACGAAAAACCCTATTTTTACATAAACCAATTACTTCCAAAAAGTCCTAAACTAAAACATCTGTAATTAAATTAAAATACATTACATCACTAAAGGGGAGGAGAGCGCCATATCTTTGAAAATATGGCGCTCTCCTGCTCCCTCCCTGTCGCGCAACGCAGCACAGCCTCGCGGGAGGCTGCGCTGCATTGCGTGGAGATTTGGTAAATCTCCTCCTTTGAGTGCAAACTCATAAGCAGAAAACTACTTATAAATGTCATCTCCTACTACATAATAAGGCACCAAATCCTTGAGTATATAAACCCTTTCATCTCCATCAGACACAACATGTATGCTGCCACCATCACTGCTGGATTCTGCCTGCCTGGCCTTGATCTCCAGCTCTTTTAGACTCGGTTCATGAGCCACAAGTAGTTTCTGCTCTGCTAAGGCTCTTTCACCCTCAGCCCTTTTCTCCTCAGCTTCCAATTTCATTCTTGCCACCTGAAGCTTGAATTCTCTCTCCTTCCCCCCCTCTCCCCTTGCTCCTGTGGGGATAGGCCATGGGCAGCAAAACTGCTACCTGTTCTCAATTCCCGGGGTGCCCCCCTCAACTGCTGCAGGTTATTCCTTAGAGGAGCCAATCTCAGTCTCCTCCAATCAAATTCATTTGGGAGTGGTCCTCTGCCCAGGCCCTCATCTCCTTTTGAAACTCCACCTTCCTGGTGGCTCCTTGGGCAGGTACTCCCATCTCCTTGCGGAAGCTTTTCAATGGGACCACTGTATAATCTTCAAGCTTGGCCAGCTCAAACTCCATGGTTCCATTTGCAGAACCATCCAGAGTCATGATATAGAGGTTAAAACAAAAAATGCAAAGCAGGGGAAAATGAAAACAAATTTGAAATAGTCTTGGATGCACACCTACCTATTGTATTCCACTGCAGAAACACAAGTCCTAACACACCACTACAACCAATGTTAAAAATTGATGTTTCTGGTTGGCAGAGGTATGCACCCTGTCCAAGCAGGACCCACAATCCTAGTCAGGGTAGGTCGCAACACAGCCTAAATTATCCTGTGCTCACCCTCTGGTAGCCTGGCACAGAGCAGTCAGGTTTAACTTAAGAAGCAATGTGTAAAGTATTTGTGCAACACTTCATAGTACAACACAGTGAAAACACAACAAAAATAATCCAGTCCAGGTTAGAAAAATAGATTATGATTTTATAAATAAAACAAGACCAAACCGACAAAAATCAAATGTGTAGAAGTCGAGATATGAAAATTTAAAGAATAAATCTCAAAATAGCGCTCAGAAGCAATAATAATAATAATAATAGAAGCAATAAGCGCTTAAGTGGGTTATCTAGTCACGCTAGACCATGGCAAAGTCAAAAGTTCAGGCTGACCGAGATGGAGCACAGGCTGGATACAGGAACCCACTTGGCCCGCTGAACCAAAGTACCTTGATCCGGGATGCATCATCGTTGACAAGGATGGGAGGTGCAACGAGGCAATGCGCTGGTGTCAAGCCATGCAGTAAACGAGATGCATTGATTTTCTCCAAGTAACTGTGGTGATCTATTGGCTCCGAGTGCGAGCACTGGTTCTGGATGTGAGGCGTGGCTGCTACTCCCGCAGTAGGCAATGCGACGATGCCAAAGGCGATGCGCTGGGTCCGTCCCCTATGCCCGCTTCTCTCTACCTTCATTTGAGCCCAGGGGGCCCCCTCTGATTGAGTGGTTGTTCCGTCCCCTATGCCCCCGGGTCTGCGCCATGCAACAACGAGGATGCGCTGGTTCCAAGGGCAATGCGCTGGTTCCAAGGGAAATGCACCGGGTCCGCTCCTGCAATGACGAAGATGCGCTGGTTCTGACTCACGCGAAGGCTAAGAAGCGCTGGTTCCAGTGAGGATGCATGGGTTCTGGATTTAGAGCACCATAGGCCTCACTTCAAAGGATCCAGGACTAAGGTGGCATCACTTGGCAGGGCCGACTCACAGCTTGCAGAGTCCAGGGGCAGATGCAGGTGGATCAATTCTTTGATATCCCTGAGACTTGGGAACAGGAGGCAAGCCAGCAACCCCTTGGAGTCACTCTGGGTTCAAGTTATGCAGGTCCGGTCCTTCTCACCCAGGCAGGAGAATAGCATGCAGCAGGGCAGCTAAGCAAGGCAAGAGCATAGCAAGACACAGTTCAGCAAAGCAGTAGTCCAGCAGAGTAGCAGTCCTTTCGCAGCACAGCAGCTCTTCTTCCTGGCAGAGTAGTCACAAGTCCAGAAGTGTACTGATTTGATAGTGCCAGAGGTCTATTACTTATACCCAGTGGTGCCTTTGAAGAGGGAGGGACTTCAAAGAAAGGTAGGTTTCAAGTGCACAGAGGTCTGCCTTCCTGCCCGAGCTCCAGACACAATACTTGGGGGTAAGGGGATCAATCCTTTGTGTGGGGACAGAACACTGCCCTTTCAGGCTTAAGAGTTAGCTCCTCCCTCCCATCCTGCTCAGGATGGCCCTAGTGCATGCAGATGACCACTCAGGCACACTTACCATTCCTTTGTGTGTGATTGTCTAGAGGAAATGCAGAAAGCCAGCTGCCACATACCCCAGACATGTATTCCAGAGACAGGAAGTAGGCACCAAATGGCTAAAGTAAGTAAGTGCCTACTTTCTAAAAGTGCCATTTGCTAACATTCAATTTAAAATCCAACTTCACCATAAGTTGTGATTTTAAATTGTGAGATTAGTAACACTAAAGTTCAAAAGTCTATCTCTTCACAATTTGGAGTTACACTTAAAAGATGTAATAGTAATATGGTAATCACAATGTTATCCTATGGGAGAGATAGGCATTCCAGTAGTGAAAAACGTAATTGAGAGTTTTTCACTACAAAGACATATAAAGGTCAGAAGTACATGTCCTGACTTTTAAATACACTGCACCCTGCCCTGTGGGTTATACAGGGTCTCCCTTAGGGGTAACTTAAATGTATAAACAGGGAAGGTTTAGGCCTGGCAGAATATATGATGATACAACGCAAACCATTACAACGCATGTTTTTACAACGCGGTTTTTACATCGCAACTACCATTAATGCGCATAATTTTACAACGCATACCATTACATCACATGTTCATAGGAATACACTAAAACTACCATTACAACGTAATCTATTACAATGCATACTAATACTACGCATACTATTACTACGCATATATATTTTTTTTAATTAAAAATATTTTCCTTAAAAAAAAAAAAGTATAACTAACCGCTGGAACGGGATGCAAGGGAAATAGGGGTTTTTGGTGGGGGAGTGTATTAATACTTGGGTATAAAAAAATCCTTGGGTATTAAAATTAAGACTCGTGTACTTTCGAATGTCCCGATCCTATTTAATACCCGTTTATTAATATTAAAATGTAAATGAAAGTTTAAAAAAGAATAATAATTTTACAGAGTACCAACAGTGAGAAAGCGAGATTTTAAAGCCACCATTTTGAACAACGCAAAAATGAAAGTCCATCAACTATTTTTATGAATGCCCCTTAACCGGCAACTTGCCAAAATGGCTGACATTTCATGAATAAATGTTTTAACAAACATTTTTAAACATAACAATTTAATTATACTTTTTGTCAGCTTCTGAATCACGCTGAAAACTGGTTACAATACATATTTTCTTTTAAATTATCGTTTACCATCGCAAAAATTTATAAAAGCCGCCGTCCACCATTTTGAGCACAGTGGGAAACTGACTTCCACAGTGACAACACGCATTTTTCAAGCCAGAAAAGAATCGAGCATTTGATAAGCCAAACAGTGCCATCTACAGACAGAAGAAAGTGTTCAATTTAAGGGGCCCATTACGATGGCGGGCAGAAGCACAACCGCCGTGCTGGCGGATGCAAAAACCACCAGTTACCGCCGGCACGCAGCAGTCCACACGCCCGCCCAATTACGATGCGAAAAGTAGGCCAAACACCGCCGGCAAGCCAGCAACACCGTCCGCCATCAAAGTGCGCCCGTACACGTAGCGGCGCAGCACAACTGACACACACCGTCCGACGAAACACGTACCGCCCGGCGCATAAATTACGATGCCGCAAACAAACGGCTCCCACGGCCAAGAGAAACCGTACGACAAACCGAAGCGGTAACACGGACGCCGAGCACGGACAACGAAGAAGCGGCTCCCCCGAGCATGAATCCAGCACTGCAGGCCCTCCCCATGCTCCTGCTGATGCACCACCAAGGACGCAACGTACCGCGGAGACGCAGGTAGGCACACACACAACAAGTGCACGCAAACAGCGCACACAGTGCAAGGGCGGAAAAAGCGGACAACCCCCCACCAGCGCGTGTACACTACACATCCACCATTGCATCCACATATGACACACAGGCCAAATCGTAACATCGCGTAACACATGTGTACACACCACCTGGGACTAGGAACCAACAACCCCGTCACGGCCCCAAAGCGGCGATGACGCCGCCACACATGCGCACAACGCAGAGGCCAACCGCAGCGCCATGCATGCGTCGCACACAGACACAGGGACACAACCAAGCAGCACACACATCAGCCCCACCCGAACGCACATGACACGTGACAGGCCTGCCACAGACATGTCCCCAACGCCCAATTCACGGACAACACCCAACGCCACACAACCGACGCACACATGTCAGTGAAGACACGCAACTGCAGGACACACCCCAGTGTAACAAACATGGCGTAGCACACAGCGGCGGCAACACCAACTAGGAGAAGCAGGGCCCCTTCGGGAAGAGGAACGCCAGTACCACACTGAAACACCCATACCACCCTGCACATATGAACAAGACATATAAAACGGAACACCAAAGAGCCCGGGGACCGACAACAGGTGGCCCAAGAATAACATTCACACACAAGGCCCAACGCAGAGCGGAAAGGCAGCCTGCCGCCCACACAAGGGAGAGCAGACAGCACTGAATGACCTTCCATTCCAACTCCGAAACCACAGCCCTACGACAGAAGCCGGTGAATACAGCCATTGTCCAAGAATAGACCAACACAGGCATGCCGAGGAGACCGACCACAGGGCAGATAGCGCATATCACAGAAGCACACAACGGACGGGGAAGAAAGAAGAAAACACTCCCCCATGTCGGCCACATGCAAGTTAATTGGAAGGAGTCACACATCACTGACCTTGAACTGTCTGAGAAGCATGTGGGAAGAGGGCCCGTGTCCTCCAAACAAGCCAACAGAACACAAGTCCTGTCTCCCTACGACTACACAGAGCTCACAGCAACCTCGGAGCGTGCACATTGCAGACTGCACACACAGCCGGAGCACGCCACCACAACGCACCGCTGCGAAATGGCAACCGCAACACACCTACCCAACTACGCCGAACAGCTCAAGCTGTACAAAACCAACCTGTTTCATACATTGGGATGCGATCTCCTGTCCCTGCTGAACGTAAGTTACCGACTGACTTACCGCATCACATTGTTCAGCTGCGTCATGCCCGTCTTCTACTGTCGGAGGTGTCCCTACCAGCATCCCGTGGAGATATGCCTCTCCAACCCGGCATGTCTGAAGGCGGACCTGCTACCACTACTCCTCCCTCTGGACGCACACGACAGGGCCTGCTCTGCCTATGGGGGCATGGCGTATGTGGCCAACATCGCACCCGCACTGAAATGGGACCACTGTGCCTCCACACGACGGATCATCGAGAACAGCTACATCGAATGTCACCCAGCATGCCCCATCATGGTCCTCCAAGGGACAACTTACGAACAACACCTTGACAGCCACCATCCGCTACATTGGCTGGCAAACATGTACACCACCAATGACATGGAAGCCCTGCTGGATGGCATCGCATACCTGACAACCTGTCAATTCGTCGGACCACAACGCAGGTTCCCCGATTGACCTATGATGTCCAACCCCGCACCCATGCTTAGCTTCCGCACGGACTGGCCAGTCACCACCACAACAGCCATACCAAACGACCGGCAACTGTAACCACACCATCAACGACATCGCCATGACATCGGATATGACTGGGACATGCACACTGTTCCCCATCACATCCAGGAACACCGCATGCATCGTGGGAGGCAGTGGCATGGGCTCTGTGTATCGCACCCACATGGACGGAACTGCACGAACAACCAGGACACGACATGGATCCAGCGCCCATGGACACACACACCGCTCAGTGGACATGAATAGGTCGCCTGGAGTCTGTGGGTGCTGCACCCCTCCCACCCCCGCCCCGGGAATCCCATACCAGGACCTTTGCATGGACGACAAGTGCATACAACAACAACACAACCCCAGTGACTGTGACATGTCCAGTAACCACCACAGTGCAACAACAAGTGGCACGCAGCTGCATGCACGCAAGCACATGCCCTGATGTCATCTCACATGCACGCGTGCATGAGGAACAACCGCAGCAAACCTGTCACATGGAACTGAGATGGACTGTGCCCATGATGCCAAGCGGTCTGGTAGGCTACATGTATACCGTCTGTGTCAAAGTCCGCAGCTCCGCAGCTATACGTAAATGTACATTAGCACAGCCTTGGCCAAGCAGATGTCACTCTGAAGCCCACATCCCACATGCAACAGCCAATCACATGTAACCCCACACCCTATCCCATTTGCAATCATGCTCAGTATATCCTCAACATGTATTCCGCTGCCAGTAGTGTCCACTATACTGCATCACAGAGGACAGAAGACTCAATATAATGTTTGAAACCAAAACTGTCTCCGCTGACTCATTTCACAAGTACGAATGAGAGAGGATGAGAGTATGTGAAGTACACGGCAGTCGTGACATGACCATGTAGTCCACTGGTATTGGATGTCAACGCAAATGAGTAGCACTACTGTGGAAGACACACATGTGTCGTGTGAAGTCGTATGGACGCAGTGCTCAGGTGGGTGGGTGCGACGGGTAGATGCGCACATGCCAAGTTGGAGCACGCCGTGTCGGGAGGGGTCATGAACAGTACACCACCGCTTCCCTGGGCATTGTGAGAGGACACCTGTCGGGGGGGTGAACACGTGTGTGCACAGCAGCCGGGCACACGTACAAAGCGGTACCAGGCGCACCTCAGCCCACCCTCTGTGGACAAGCTGGATCCTGTTGTGCGCCCGCCATGCCCCTTGACAAGGCACACACAGCCCCAGTCGACCAGGTGTAACCCCAACATAGTCAATCCGCACAGGCGATACAGGGCACGGGATGGCAGTGGAGCATGGTGTGTGAGAGGTCTCCTCGCGCTCCTCCTGGTCATATCACGCAGGCAATAGAACCTCAACGTCTAGCATGGCACAAGTCAAATGGAAGTGTAGGGGGACGCACCACAGCACGAGCAGCACTGACGTCACGGGAGGTGGCTCGCACCATCCCATCCATTGCCCATCATACCAACCACGCCACATGCCATTGCGACTAAGTGCAAGCGCGTGCGCCACCACCCCCGAGCCCTCCCCAGAGAGGCCAAAGAGTGAATGTGTGGGCCATCAGCCACAGACGGACGCGGCCTGGCCGCAAGGGCAGCCACAGCCACTGGGTGTCGCAGGTGGCGGATCCGGAAGGCGAAGACTGTGATGCATAGTCCATGCAGGCCGGGTCTCCATTTGGGGCACCACGCAGGTGGACGGCGTCCCGCCACACATCATACCCTGAGACAGCCCACTCGTGCAACTGGACCCACACATACACTCCTTGCCCTCTCTGGTGCGAGCTTGGGGCTGCCTATGCAGGCGCTAGCCTCGCAGGTGAGCATGCATATTGGGGGAGCGAGGGGAGGACATGAGGGCTGGGGCGAAGATGACTGTATCACTGTCAGTAAGTACAAGGGATGACCCAGATGTGGAAAGGAAGAGACGTGTCCCGTGTGTACTGCAACTAGTCGCCAATCCAACTACCCCCCATGTCCGGAATGTAAGCCCGCACCTAGGCCCGCCCATCCGCCACATCGAACATACCACCAGCACGACAACCTTCCCATTCGAAACACTGACTGGGGGTGGCGACCAGTGTACAATCATGTGTAGCCTACCCACGCATACATGTGGGCCCTCCATGATCCATGTCACCTGCGGCAAAGTCATGACATGCGCAATGAGGGAAGTGAGGAGAGCTGTCCGCCCCACGCGCAGAAGGTGCATCAGCTCCACAGACCCAGCAGCGAGTCCAGCAGGGGTCACATGTGCAGGGGCAGCTGTGCCTGGTGTGAAGGCACATGCATATAGACAGCACATCGACCAATGTGTAGTCTGCCCACATCTACAGTCCATCATCATGCGGACATAGGAATTGAACACAGGGCAACACATCTTCAGTTGGTGCACCCACCGTGACCAACAATGCGCAATCATCGACGTACCCGCCCTGTGCATGGCCCCCCACCCAACGGAGGCACATCCAGTGCCACCATCCCACACACACAAGCCTTCCACGGAACATGCTGTGTCCAATGGTCAGTACAGAGTCAGCGCCCATCTGGTGGATCCTGAACAGGAGACACATGCACACACATGCCAGCTCCCACTATGTACGTCTGCCACCTGGCACGTGCAATGTAACCTCTCACCTGTGACGTGTGACTGCAAGCACACAGCCGTCTTGGCATGGGGCTGTCAATGTGGACACCTGTCAATGTTTCGGGAGGTGTGATCCGTACAGTGCTGTACATAGGGTGCAGTGCTGACACCTACTACTGTCTCATATCCCCTCGTGCCACAGGTCCCACTTGTTTTGGCCGCTCAGCCTGTGCCCACATCGTGCCGTGTGCCATACTCATCCAGCCGCGGAAGCAGTTCCATGCTCAGCAGACATTCATGTTGCCGTGGCGTTGCCGCTTGACGGATATGCAGTCAGTCCCCATCAGCACGCCCCGCAAGTCATTGGGGCCTAGATCCCCATGTGCATGCACATGGCAGTGGTTTGTATCACTAGCCATTGCCATTGGTGGGAGACCTGTGTAAGTGTATTGTGGCCGTGCCGTCCCAGCTTGACAGCTGGGCTGTGGCTCATGTGCTTGCTCAGTCATGTCAGTGACGTGTATGCGAAATTGCTATGTGTCGTGTTGCTTTGACATGTGTCCTCTGCCATTGTCCCTAGGCGGAGACCGAACATTGACCGCCCATACCAATTGCTGGCGGACATGGACGATACAGAGGTTATTAGGAAGTTTCGGCTGGACAGGCCAACCCTGCATCGACTGTGTGCCATGTTAGAACCCCATCTCCGTCCCCGCAGGGTGTATCCGACTGCTGTCACCCCCACGGCTAAGGTGATGGCCGCCATGCATTTCTTCGCCACTGGGTCATTCCAGCACACAGTGGGCATTGGAGGAGGGATGTCCCAGCCCATGTTCAGCAAGGTGCTGAGGGATGTACTGGCAGCCATGATGCTGTACCGAAACAGGTACATCCGCTTCCCCAGGGCTCGTGAATTGGCGGCAGTGAAGGGTGCATTCTCTGCCCTTGGCAGAATCCCACACGTCGTTGGAGCCATTGACTGCACACATGTCGGCCTTGTTCCACCACAGGCCACTGAGCACCTGTACCGCAACAGGAAGCACACGCACTCCCTGAATGTGCAAGTGGTGTGCCTTGCGGACATGGTGATCACCCACGTGTGTGCAAAGTTCCCAGGCTCGGCCCATGACGCACACATAATGCGCAACAGCATCTTGCCATGACTGATGTCCAATATGCAACAGGATCGTGCCTGTATTGTCGGTGAGTATGTGGAGTGGTGTAGCGTGCTGGTTGTGCGATGCTGTCCCCTGTCCAGTTGGAATTGCAACGGTTCTCTGTGTCCCTCACACCCAGGTGACTCTGCGTACCCGAATGGGGCATGGCTGCTCAGTCCATTGAGGAATCCTCGCACCCCAGCAGACGATCGCTACAATGAGGCACATGGGAGGACCAGACGTGTGGTCGAGCGTACCTTTGGCCTCCTCAAGTCCAGGTTCAGGTGCCTGGACCGCACCGGGAGTGCGCTGGCGTACTCCCCACAGAAGGTGTGCCGGATAGTGGTGGCGTGCTGCATGCTGCACAATCTGGCCATTCGGAAGCAGATCCCCCTCATCGTGGATGACGGAGATCAACCAGGGCCCCAGCCCGCAGACCAGGACAGCTCGAGTGAGGAGGACAGCGGAGAGGAGGAAGCTGGTAATGTGCGGCAGCAGCTCATCGCCCGCTACTTCACTTGACGGTGAGTGTCCATGTACGACGGCTGATGTGGCTGTATCTGTGCAGGTGTGTGTGTGCTGTGTCAGGGTGGCCGTTTGTTCACTGCGTGCTGTGTGTCAACGCTCCATGGCCAGGGTAGTATGCCACTGTTGGTGGCTGTGGCATTGTGCCCTATTGCTCTGTGCGATGTGTGTACATTGCTTGTAGTTGTTGACATGTACTGTGTGATGGGTGTGTGACACACTCATTGAATGTGCTCCTGTTCTGTCTCCCACCCCTAGGTCCCTACAGGCCCTCCGGATTCAATTGCCATGCCACGCATCAGGTGCCTTTCCGCCCAAGGTGGCCGTTGTATTCCGTACAAATAAAACACAGGGCACAAACAGCAGTTAGTGTAAAAGGTGCATTTATTACAAACTGTGACATGTGATTGTGTGTAAGGTGATGACAAAAGTGGTGCGTGCAGTGACAATGAGCTGTCGGTCATGGCTGCGTGATGCTCAGGGTGTACCCACTGGTTCTATGTCCATAGTCCAACACACACATGCCATCCAGATGGCTGTGTGGAGTGGGATCGTAGTCCAAGTCAATGCAGTGGCTGGTCAAGGAAGGCTGGCGGAAGGCTGGCTGGCTGCCTCACTTGCGTTTGGAGCGTGCGAAGTCCTCCCGGGAGATCTGTTTCCACTTCGGACGGCCCCTTCCACGTTTGCGAGGGGGTGCCTGCTTGCGACATGCTGGTGGTTGAGGTGTGCTCACTGGCTGTGGACGCAGGGGAACTGGACACTGCTGCTCCACCCTGCGCCCCGGCAGGTGGTGGCGGTGGGGGAGCTGCTGTCCCTGGCTGTGACCTCACCGCCACCACCAGCTGGCCCATGAGGTCCACGATTTGGCCCATACGGGCGTCCATGGACCTCAGCACCCCCAGCACCTCACGCGTGTCTGAAGCAGACCGGACCCATTGTCCTTGGGCCTCTTCATAGGCCCCAAGGACTCTGGCCATTTGAGGCAGGGCATGGCTCCCAGGGGAGGCTGGCGTTTCCCTGACCCTGCTCCTCCTACCAGTCCTGCTGCCACCGGCCTGCCCACTAGCCACATTGCTCACCACGGTCCTCGCTGTGGCTCCCAGGGTGGATCCAGTCGGCCGGGCCACCACCTGCGCTGGGGCTGGTGCCAGCGAAGACGTGGTGGTGGTGGCAGCGGTGGTGGTCGGTGCGGCGATGGTGGCGGTTGCGGCAGTGGTAGTGGCCACAATGACCGTGGGTGTGGCCGAAACGACAGTGGCAGCAGGGGGCTGGGAATGTTCAGCAGCCCTGGATGATGGGTTGGTGGGTAGGAGGGGTCCTGGGGAGCGGCTGGGCCCTGCCACACCAGATGGGCCTGCTTGGTGGTCCGTGTCCGAAGAGGAGGACAGATCCTCCAGATCCGTGTGTCCTCGTTGGGGGCTTGTAGGCTGGCTGTGCTGGCTGCTGGCTCCATCCCCAGCATCCAGCAGTTCGTCACCTGTGGAGAGAATGAGATTTGTTATTGTGTTGCACCTGGCGAAGTATGTATTTGTCGTCTGACATTAACAGTTCGTGCAATCTCGTACATGGGTTTCCCGGAGGCGTGTGTGTGGCTGTAGCATCTGTAGTTGTGTGTGCTTGGCAATGGGACTGTGTGCTGTGCACATGTGGCATGGGACGGATTGGCCATGCCGATGGGTGTGTTGCTGTGCCCCTACTTATTGTGACTCTGGTGTATGCGGGCTCCTGGCCCATCCTGGGTCTGGTTTGTACTTTGCTTTTGGTGTTCAGATGGGACGCTTAGGAACGCATATGGCAACATGGGGGCCATGCCCCAGATTCGCATTTGGGAGGGAATATGCTTTTGGGGTTCAAATGGAACGCTTAGGAACGCATATGGCAACATGGGGGCCATGCCCCAGATTCGCATTTGGGAGGGAATATGCTTTTGGGGTTCAAATGGAACGCTTAGGAACGCATATGGCAACATGGGGGCCATGCCCCAGATTCGCATTTGGGAGGGAATATGCTTTTGGGGTTCAAATGGAACGCTTAGGAACGCATATGGCAACATGGGGGCCATGCCCCAGATTCGCATTTGGGAGGGGATATGCTTTTGGGGTTCAAATGGAACGCTTAGGAACGCATATGGCAACATGGGGGCCATGCCCCAGATTCGCATTTGGGAGGGAATATGCTTTTGGGGTTCAAATGGAACGCTTAGGAACGCATATGGCAACATGGGGCCATGCCCCAGATTCGCATTTGGGAGGGAATATGCTTTTGGGGTTCAAATGGAACGCATAGGGACGCATATGGCAACATGGGGGCCATGCCCCAGATTCGCATTTGGGAGGGGATATGCTTTTGGGGTACATGCTGTGAGCCATGGGTGCCGAACGTGACATGTGTTGTGGCAGCATGACAGTGCATGGTTTGAGGTGTGTGCATGCTTGACATGGCCTGCATATTTGCTGTCTGTTGTGATTACTGGACATGGCATTGGACGCATCGTTATGAGTGAGTGATGGTTGTGTGCCAGCCAACGTATTGCAGTTGTCCCATCTCCTTGGTGTGCGTGCTGCCCTGTGCCATGTGCATCACTGCAGTGCTCGGGGGGTGTGGCCCATGTTGTGTGTTGTTGCTCACAGTGTGTCGTGCGCTTCATTGACTTCTGGCACATGGTTGGTCATGGGCATGTATCTTAGCGTGACTGCTGTATGTGTGGCAGCTGTGCGGATGACATGCCTTTCATGAGACTGGGGCTGACGGATGGGATGGATGGTATGTTGTATGTGCATGGTGTGTCTGTGTGTTTGATGGGTTCAGTGGTGTTCGTGTGCATTTATGTTGTTCCGCTCTGTTGCGTCTAGTGTTGTTTGTCTTACATAGGCGTAGTTGTGGGGTGTGTGGTTGACAGGCAGTAGGGGCTACATGGACAGGACTTCAATGGTGTTTCGGTTGTGTGTGATGAGTTGCACAGTGGCTGCCGTGTGGTACTATATTCAGTGTGGCTTGTGCATGCAGACGTGGCTCCTTGGGTGTTGCTATGTCTGTGATGGGTCATGTGGGGTGTGAGTCTGTTGTTCATGTCCGTGTGCACATTGTTCACTTGTTCGTGACGGTGGGCGGTGCTGCGTGTTCGTCTGCTACGTGACATGTCCCATGTGTTGGTCGTGTTATGGTCCTCATGCCTCCAGTAATCCAGCCCTGTCCAGTTTCCCACCTGCAAGTTGTTCGTGCGTGCACTGTACTGGATGCCACATGGCTCTAAGCGGGGGTGCTCCATGTTGCAGGTCTGTGGGGGTGGGGGGGTGTTGTGGGTCGTGGGGTGGCTGGACACCCACTGACACCGATTGCTGTGGACCGTGATGTCTGCCTTTCGGCTGTCGTTGTGCACTGCGGTGGCTGACACGTGGCTGTGGGGTGTGGGGGATGCTCCTCCTTGCTGTGCTGTGGGACTAGGGGCCTGGTGTGTGTTGTACTTGGGCTGTCCACCGTCCCACCCACTGCACTTTGTGTTCCTGCCACTTACCTGTTACTTGTCGGTTAGTGCAGCTGTGGCGGACACATGGGTGTGGTGGGTGCTCGTTGTGGCGCTTCTGGCATATTTGGGGACCTGTTGGTGGTTACGTGGCTGGCTGAGTGTACACATGTCCCCACGTATGTTACAGTTGTTCGGTTTGGGCTGTGTGTGGTGGTGTCTGTTGCATGTGTGTGTGATGTGTTGTGTATTGTGTGCTGGACATGGGGGTGTTTGTCCCTGGGAGCTGTGGCATGGTGGTAGTGCATGTGAGTACATAGCGGTGTGCTGGTATACATTAGTTTGTACTTACCAGCCTCCACTCCCCTGCTAATCCGGCGAGGATCTCCGGATGTATTATGACTCGCACCTTCTCCTCCCACGCTTTGAAGGTCTTGAAGAGCGCGGGATTCCCTCCGCCAGTGACGGCAGCCAGCTCTCTGTTTTTGCCCTCCTTCTTCTTGACCAGGCTCTTTACGTCATTCCAACATTTGTTTATTTCTCCTCTGTTCCTGGGCAGGGTCCCGACTGCATTGACCTGGTCTACGATCCGGTTCCACATTCTGTTTCTGGTGGCTAGTGATGTGTGCTGGACCATGTTCCCATAGATTTGTGGGTACACCTTGATGATCTCGTCGACCATGACCGTCAGCTCAATGGGCGTGTACTTGGGCATCCTTTGTGGTGCCATGGTGTTTGTGGTGCTGGTGCGGTGTGTGTTGTGTAATGTGCAGGGGGTTTGTGGTGCAGGTGTTTGGTGGTGGTGGTGGTGATGTGTGCGTTTCTGTGGTGTGCTGCTGTCCTTGCTGTGTCACTGTGTCCTCTCCTCTCCTCTCTGGTTTGCAATGTAGCAAGGGGTTGTGGTCTGTGGGAGTGCTGCTTTTGTACTCACCTATGTGGGTGTGTCCTCATGGTCTGTTGTTTTCAGGTGTGTTGTGTCTGGGGTTCTGGCCTTTGTATTTTTTGTTTGTCCGGGGGGTGTTTTCGGGATGTGTACTGTGCTTGTGTATTTGTGCGTGCCTTGCTGTGTGGACTTGTTGGCCATGTTGTGTGCTATTGGTTTTGTGAGCGGATGGTTTCTGTGCAGGTACGTGGGCGCCATGGCTTCTGCCGTGTCGATTCTCATCGGCGTTGTTTGCGCTAGCGGGCGGTATATTTGTGGTTTTTCCGCGCTCATGGCGGTGCGATCGTAATTTCACGTGCGGTGTGTCGGCCGTGAGGGCGGGCGGTTTTGTGTTGTCGTGCGTGTTTCCGTCCGTGGTGGGCGGTTTGACTCCGACTCGGACGTTGGCGGGCGGTATTTTGTGTGATTTTTCCGCCGATGGCGGTTTTCGGTTTGTGTAATCGTAATGGCGTGGTCGGTGTTCAGACGGTGTGTGCGGGCAGATTTTTGCCGCTTCCATGCCTGGCGGATTTTTTTACGCCGGGTATTGTAATGGGCCCCTAAGTATTTAAGGGACACAATATTAACACATAATTCAGAAACACTAACAAGTATTTATTAAAACTATTTTACAGCGTTTGCTGAATTTCAAAACCAGCTAGAAAATATTAAAAGATACTACCCAGCAACTAAAACCCTTACTCTGTAAGTAACAATTTTTTTTTAATTTTATGACAAAAAAATTAAAGTAGCCTTTTTAAAACTAATATATATTAAAAATTAATTTAAAACATTTTTTATAAAAAAACAGCTGGGAAAAAATTGTTAAAGACATAGGGGTATATTCACAAGAACGTGCGCTAAACATCTCCAAAAAATGTTAACGCAACTTTACACATCGCAGTCTATCGCGGGAAAATAACCCTGTGTTAACGTGGAATTCACAACACGGCGGTACCATGTGATAGTTTGCCGAAAACGCGGCCAATGTCCGCGATACAACCACCGCGACGGAGATAAAAACACAAACCCCAACGCAAAAAAACGTGCGATGGGCCAAACCGCGATGAGGAAATCAGCGATAAGCAGCGCCAGGCCTGCAATACACACACGGCAGGCGGGAAAATCACTACAAAAGTAGAAAAAACACACAAACACCAAATAACCAACACCGAAGCACCATGGAGGCAGCCGGAGCAGGCGCAGAGGATGAGCGGAACCCCACAAGCACCCCGGACGACCAGCCTGGGACCTCGGGGACAGGGACGGGAAAGGACAAGAAGAAGAGGAAGAGGCGGTTCGGTCCGCAGGAGAATAGGATCCTGGTCATGGAGGTGATGGAACACCATCAAGAACTGTTCGTCACCTCCAACGTGTCATTTGGCACCAAAAATGGAATATGGCGGTCCATTGTGGACAAGGTGAATGCCGGTTCCATGTTAAAATATAGATTACAAAAATATAGTTGAAAAAAATATCGATGTAAAAATATCGATTACAAAAATATCGAATTGCTATACTTAAACAGGTAAGTACAATAATATCGACTCAAAAATATAGATGTAAAAAATATAGATGTAAAAAATATCGATTTTAAAAAATAACATAAATTAAAATAAATTAATTAAAAAATATTAAAATTATTAACAAAATAAATTAAATTTAATATATATTTAAACTAATTATAACAAATAAACTTAATTTATTAAATATAAACACAAAAACAATTTACATATACATATATTTACTTAAATACATTTTATTAACTATTATCTTTATTTAATTTATAAACTTTTTTAATTATATAAAAATAAAATAAACACATATATAAATAATTTAAAATAAAATATTCTATATTTAATTAACATAAACTATTTAAAAAAATAATACATACATTTAATAACAAAATAAAAACATTAGTAGAAAAAGCGTTGGATAGCGAAGGGGTAAAAATTACTATTCCCACTCCAGTGAGTGCAACAGTAGGGAAAGCGCTGGATAGCGGAGGGGTAAAATTTACTATTCCCACTCCAGTGAGTGCAACAGTGGGGAAAGCGCTGGATAGCGTAGGGGTAAAAATTACTATTCCCACTCCAGTGAGTGCAACAGTAGGAAAGCGCAGGATAGCGTAGGGGTAAAATTACTATTCCCACTCCAGTGAGTGCAACAGTAGGGAAAGCGCTGGATAGCGGAGGGGTAAAAATTGCTATTCCCACTCCAGTGAGTGCAACAGTAGGGAAAGCGCTGGATAGCGGAGGGGTAAAAATTACTATGCCCACTCCAGTGAGTGCAACAGTAGGGAAAGCGCTGGATAGCGTAGGGGTAAAAATTACTATTCAGACTACAATGAGTGCAACAGTAGGGAAAGCGCTGGATAGCGGAGGGGTACAATTTACTATTCCCACTCCAGTGAGTGCAACAGTAGGGAAAGCGCTGGATCCCAAAACAATAAAAAATAAAACCATCAACATTTTTATTAAATTTAATTTCCAATATTAACATAATTAATATATAAATTTAAATATATTATTATTAACAAAGATAATAAAAAAAAATTACCCATTATTTAACACTATTAAATCCACAACACACACCTATAATTAATTACACAATTAAATTTAATAATTACTAATTAATTAATGAAAATCAATTTATTATTTATTAATTAATCAATAAAAAATTAATTACCACCTTTCACACCATTTACACATATTAACACCAAAACACACACCTAAAATTAATTACACAATTACAATTAATAATTACTAATTAATTGATGGTAATTAACTTAAAAGTATTTAATAATTAATCAATAAAAAAATTAATTACTTACCACCCTTCACACAATTTACACATATAAACACCACAACACACACCTAAAATTAATGAAGCAATTAACCTAATTATTTATTAATTGACTAATTGAAATTAATTAACAACTAATTATTAAACTATTATTAATTAATCAATTAACACATTAATTATTCAATAAATCTTATAAAATTAAATTACTTCCCACCCTAATCCCCTATAAACCCACAACCCGCTACGGAACTAAAAACGCAGAATTAAACTTAAAATAAATTAATAACTAGTAAAACTCTAAAACATATAATAAAATAACAAACAATTCTCATTAAAAACACTAAAATACATAAAATTATTAATAAATCGATTTTTTTGTAAACTATATTTTTGTAAACGATATTTATTACAAAGATATTTATGTAATCGATATTACTTACCTGTCAGTCGATATTCTTGTCAACTATATTTTTGTTCTCAATATTTCTTCTCCACGATATTTTTGCGGCGATATTTCTGTCCCGCGATATTTCGACTCTGCACCGTGAATGCCGTCGGAGAGCACAAGAGGTCAATGGATGAGGTCAAGAGGCGATGGATTGACATCAAGCGCAAAACCAAGGAGAAACTCGCAGGCAACCAGAAGGCAGCAATGCAGACTGGAGGTGGGAGCCCAGCGCCACAGCTGGAGCTGGATGACATGGAGGAGCTGGTGTCGACAGTCATCAGTGTGGAGACCGTGGCAGGAGTCGGGGGAGCGGACCCTGCTCTACATGACACAACACAACAGCAACAGGGTGAGTAACCACCAGGTACTGGGGGGACGGGGGGAGATGGCCACAATGGCACACATGCACAATCAAGCAGAGCACAGTGCACACCCACAATGACTCTGGATCATGGCCCTGATCTACAGACTGTCACAATGTACATTGCCATGCTGTCTGAATGTGAACATGTACCATGCGGCTACATACATGTGGACACATTGTAATACAGCATCTCCCCTTCACATTGCAGAGGCACCGTCAACACCTCCTGCAGAGCAGTCCCAGCCACTCTTCACTGATGACGAGGAGGACACCACCAGCATCGACACCGACGCCCTCCAAGACATCATTGAACTCATCTGCCAATCACCTCCAGGATCAGGGCAGCCCAGCTGCATCGAGGAGACCCCACCCACTCCACAAACCACCCAGCAGGAGGCACCCACAACCCCGGCTGTCTCCCAGGACCCCCACGAACAACACATGGCCTTCCAAAGCATGTGTGTTGGAGGGACCGAGGGAGACGGCTGAGCAGGTGTGGGTGGGGTTCGACCTCATGGCTACCAAACTTGACGCCATCCATGGGTGTCTAAGTCCCATCAGGGACCACCTCCAGTCCCTAACAGACACCCACAGGCCACTCCATGGTCTCCAACAAGCCCTGGCTGACATTGCTGGAGTCCTGACTCGGAGACAAGAACATCTGTCCGCTCAGAGTGGCTCCAGCGATCTCAGCCGTGAGCTGGCACACATGCAGAGGCTCATGGAGGACATGGTGCGGATGGAGGCGGAAAGGATGGCAGCCACCGCTGCACATCAGCAAAATGTAGCTGGGATCTACCATACCCTGCAGATCCTCATCATGGCATTGCTGCCACAAGGCGTGGCGCAGATGAATGCTGCTGCTCCTACACCATCCACATCTCCGCCCCCTGGTGTGTCAGTGCCTCACAGTGCAAAACACACAAGATGATGGATGGAATGCTGCACATTGGCAAACATTCACCCCCAGTCACAGATCTGGGTTTAATCCATCGTTATTTTGCTTCACCACGCCACCCCAGTTCAGACATAGCCATATGCAAATCAGTCTTGAGCCTGTGCCTCATGGGAACAGTCCAGACCGAACTGCCAAGCCATGTCTTCCCTGGACCGGAATCAAGCATCCTAGGACCGGTTTCAGGCTATCAGCCTTCATCAGCCAGGATAGCTTGACTCCAGTGGCGTAGTGAGCACGGGACCCACGTCTGGGCATACCCTTCCCACTTAGGCGAAATGCAAAACACACAAGATGATGGACGGAATGCTGCACATTGGCAAACATTCACCCCCAGTCACAGATCTGGGTTTAATCCATCGTTATTTTGCTTCACCACGCCACCCCAGTTCAGACATAGCCATATGCAAATCAGTCTTGACCCTGTGCCTCATGGGAACAGTCCAGACCGAACTGCCAAGCCATGTCTTCCCTGGACCGGAATCAAGCATCCTAGGACCGGTTTCAGGCTATCAGCCTTCATCAGCCAGGATAGCTTGACTCCAGTGGCGTAGTGAGCACGGGACCCACGTCTGGGCATACCCTTCCCACTTAGGGCGAAATGCAAAACACACAAGATGATGGACGGAATGCTGCACATTGGCAAACATTCACCCCCAGTCACAGATCTGGGTTTAATCCATCGTTATTTTGCTTCACCACGCCACCCCAGTTCAGACATAGCCATATGCAAATCAGTCTTGACCCTGTGCCTCATGGGAACAGTCCAGACCGAACTGCCAAGCCATGTCTTCCCTGGACCGGAATCAAGCATCCTAGGACCGGTTTCAGGCTATCAGCCTTCATCAGCCAGGATAGCTTGACCTCACAGTGCGGCAGACATTTCCACTCCATCACCTGATGTGTCACTGCCACAAAGTGCGGCCGACAATCCACCTCCGGCCCCTGATGTGTCAGTGGCACACAGTGCCGCAGCCAGAACTGCACCACCCACAGGTGAGGCAGAGCACACATACGAGGACGTGGATGGGATTGAGATCAGAAGGAGGCACTAGCATTCATTTCCGCCACCTGGCCTGTTGCTGCTTGGTGCCGCACATGGCCCCATGACCTTCCACTGACCCCCGATACACTCTGCTGCACTCACCTTGGACCGCAACATGGACTGCCATATCCTGTTTGGTGACCAATGACACGGCGACCAGACTGCTGACTGTACTCTTCCTCTTCCGCTGTACTTGTCATTCCCCGATGGACTCTGGCTGGCCCTCCATGGGCCCATATTGTGAAGTGGGGTTGGCATGGCCCTGTACTGCTCCAGCTGCAAAACTCCACTGGATGTGCATTAAACATTCAGAAACGCACTGCTGTGTCATGTCTTTCATCATTCAAGTATGAATGTGTTGATGAATGAAGGGTCAGTGACTCCCCCTAACATCAATGATGCTCATCTAGTGGGATTCAAGTCACAGTGTGCTACATTGCCGATTGCGTTCCGGGTGCCGTAGACACTACAACAGGGACACACGCATTAGTCACTTCCTTGTCCGGACATGGACTGAACCACGCCCAGAACCCCCGAATCATTGTTGCACGCCCTGCGATGGTCCGGCGTACGCCAGGCCAGACCACTCCGCTTACGCTCCGAGGGGGGGGCCACACAGCTACATGTCACAGGTTTACACGCTAGTGGTCTGCAGGTCACTGGTCTAGTTGTCAGCATGTCACGGCCACTCCCTGAGGGCAGGTTTGCACACACACCACACCCATCCGGCACCGGCGTCACAGGCCATGTGACCCCACGAATATATGGGGCCGACAACATCACATTCCCCACTGCCGGAGGTGACTGGATGACGGACGTTCCACGATTCTCAATCATAAAGGGCCCAAGAGTTGTTGCGCACAGGGTTAGTCGCACCCGAAGCCATGCAGCCGTCACGGGCCTACCACCACGTGGCGCTGACTGGGGTTGCACAGGGTTAGTGGCACCCAAAGCCTTGAGGCCGTCACGGGCCTACCACCACATGGCGCTGACTGGGGTTCCACAGGGTTAGTGGCACCCAAAGCCTTGCGGCCATCACGGGCCTACCACCACGTGGCGCTGACTGGGGTTGCACAGGGTTAGTGGCACCAAAATTGCTGAGCGGGTGTGCAGCCTGCGATGATGATGTGTGCACTGATGCTGTCTCTGCCATTGATGCCTCAGGACTCAGCGTCATGTGTGGGACCTGCTGGGCCGCGGTGCGGGTCCGCATGATGTGGAGCATGCCATGGTGGCGGGACCGGGGCCTGGAGCTTGCACGGGCACGTGGTGTGCCCACTGGTGGACACACCATTGGCAGCAGGTGAGCAGTGGGGCCTGGGTGCGCAAGGGCGGACAGCCAGCGCTGGCCGGCGGGAGGGGGTAGGGTGCGGCTGCATGTGTGTGCAGGGACGGACAGGCGTTGTTGCCGTGTGCAGTGAGATGGACTCTGCCATGATTGACTCTGGCCTCGATTACAGATTGCAGACCTGGTGGCTTACAGTGTATACCGGCTCGTGGTTGGAGACACACCAGTGGCAGCTGGTGAGCAGTGGTGCCTGGGTGCACGGGGCGACAGTGTCCCTCCCTCTCTCTCTCTTCCTTTCCTTCTCTCTCTCTCTCTCTCCCTTCCTTTCCTTCTCTCTCTCTCTCTCCCTTCCTTTCCTTCTCTCTCTCTTCCTTTCCTTCTCTCTCTCTTCCTTTCCTTCTCTCTCTCTCTCTCTCTCTCTCTCCCTTCCTTTCCTTCTCTCTCTCTCTCTCTCCCTTCCTTTCCTTCTCTCTCTCTCTCTTCCTTTCCTTCTCTCTCTCTCTCTCTCTCCCTTCCTTTCCTTCTCTCGCTCTCTCCCTTTCTTTCTTTCTCTCTCTCTTTCTCTCTCTGCCTTTCTTTCATTCTCTGTTTCTCTGTGTCTCGCTCCTTTGATGTGCGCATGACACACGTTCTGATTTTGTGCTTTATTTTCCAGGCTGTGACATCAAGATTGTCCCGGACGGACCCGACAGGAGTCTTCCGTATTGGTGTTTTGTGTTGTATTTCAATAAAGTTTTTGGTTGTTACTTCAATGATGAGTGACTGTTTCTCGTTCTTCTGACCACACATGTCTGTTTCTTTTTGTCATTGTGCGACATCATGCGCTTTTTGTGGCTCTTGTGTCGTGCACGGTATGTGTTTGTCCGGGGTGGGGGATGGGGGGCCTGGGAGTGGTGGCGGTGGGTGTCCGAGCTGCATGATCATTGGCTCCATGTCATCTGTGGGTCTTCCGATGTGGCTCTGGGCTGGGCTCCCTTTCATACTGCAGGTAGTCGTCCTGCTTAACACCAGCAGAAGGCAGGTGTAAATTCCTTGCTGCTACCGCGGCTTATCGCCTGTTGTTGGTTCGCATCGCAGATCTGGCAGTTCGTTGTGAAAGTGGTGTTGTGGTGTTTTCGTGAGTTTTTGCACGGGAACGCCTACTCTGCATCTCATTAGGGTTAGTTGGTGGTGTCACCCGTGGAGATACATTTTGCGGCAGTTATCACGGGAATACTGGCGATGTCTGCAGTTTGCACCCGCTTGTGAATGGGGTGTTAAATCTATCTCCACTTTTGATGCGTTAAGGTGGCGATAACTCGGCGATAAGTCCTTGTGAATATGCCCCATAATCTGTATGCTTGCCTCAGAGAAAGAGCTGGATAGTGGTTGGGGGCAAATTTACTATTCCTACTCCGACCTGTGCTGACCTCAGGTAAAGTGTTGGATGGTGGTGGGGGCAAATTTACTATTCCTAATCTGACAGGTGTTTACCTCAGACAAAGAGCTGAATGGTGGTGGGGTACAAAATTACGGATACTACTCCGAACTGACTTTGCCACAGGGAAATTTTGGATGGTGGTGGGAGCAAATTTAGTATTCCAACTCCGACAGGTGCATGCCTCAGGGAAAGAGCTGGATAGTGGTGGGGGCAAATTTACTATTCCAAATCCGACCTGTGCTGGCCTCAAGGAAAGTGTTGGATGGTGGTGAGGGCAAATTTACTATCCCAACTCTGAAAGGTGTTTGCCTCAGAGAAAGAGCTGGATGGTGGTGGGGCAAATTTACTATTCCTACTCTGACCTGTGTTTGCCTCAGGGAAAGTGTGGGATGGTGGTGGGGGCAAATTTACTATTACTACTCTGACCTGTGCTGGCCTCAGAGCAAGTGTTGGATGGTGGTGGGGGCAAATTTACTATTCCTACTCCGACCTGTGTTTGCCTCAGGGAAAGTGTGGGATGGTGGTGGGGGCAAATTTACAATTCCAACTCCGACCTGTGCTGGCCTTAGGGAAGTGTTGGATGGGGGTGAGGGCAAAGTTGTAGTACGCAAATTAAAGGTGTTAATTACTAAAACAGTTTTATTAGCATGTTTATATCAAATATGTGAAATGCAAACAATATAAAAAAATTTAAACAGTAGAGTTTCTCTACAGAATAAAGGATAAACAACTCTAACAAAGGAGGACGCACCCTCCAGCCAAAAATAACACACCACAATTTTCCAAGAAAACAAACAAGAAAGCAAGATAAACATTTTCTCGATTTTTTTTTTTATCATTTACAGGTTAGAAGTGCACAAGCATTTTTATATGGTGTATACATAACTTTGCATCACAACTATAAAAATCACTTACAAAACAAAAATGTCTTTTAATCATATTTAATAATGAAAATCGATTTTTTTGCAGGCTTTTTGTAAAACCGAATATTCTTTAAAGAATCCAAGAACCACCTTCAAGCCACAAATGAAAGAAAGGAGAACCCCTCAGAAGTAAACCATCGTTACAAGGTAAAGTTTTAGCCAAATTTATTTTCAAATAAAGTTTGAAGTTCTCCAAAAAAGTACATCTCACAAACCAACGCAAAATGTCATTAAAAAAAAGCCAGCCAAACTTTAAAATGCACAAGCACTGAAAATCACTAATCGTTTAAATTGCAGGGTAATAGTTAATCTTTAAAAAACCCTATAATAATTCTTAATTATTAATCTCTTTTTCAGAAGCAATAAAACACGGAAAAGGCCCAAATTGAACAACAGCCTCGGGACTAAAATCCAACCACCAAGGACAACTGAACTTTCTCAATTTACAAAAGAAAACCCTCAGAAAGGTAAGCTTTGCAAATAACTCTCCTGTGGATTTTAACTTAACCTTCATTCATTTGTAGATAAAAAAAGCAAACTATTCAAAACCAACTTGCACAAGTAAAAACAAGTCATACTGCCAAATGTTTGAGCTGTAAAATATTCTGCATTAACTTTTCACTAGCGTCATTTTATTAGAGGAAACAACAAGACTTCAAAAAAATTAAACCATATTTTTCTCTTTTTCAATATTTTTCAGATAATGGCATCCAGTAAACAAGCCAATTACATCAAGTCCAGCAGAGGAAACAGACTATTAAGTCACAGTGGGTACGTTTATTGTAAGGAGAGATTAACTGAGCCCAGGTGTCATTGGAGGTGTGTGCAATATTACTCATCCTATTGCACAGGCAGAGCGGCTACTCTTGGTGGCTCTGTTGAAAGAACCACAGAGCATAACCACTCTGCCTCTGCAATGGAGTTTGAGGTTCGTGAAAATATCAATGAAATTAAAGCACTAGCATCCACCTCCAATGAACCCTGTGGCTCAGTTTTGAGGGAGGTTTCACAACACATTCCACAACATGTAGCAAGTTGTATGCCCACCATTCCCAACCTACGCAGAATTATTCAGCGTAAAAAACAGGCAAGTAACCCTCTACGAGTAACACCCCAAACCTTTTCTGACATTAACATCCCACCTGAACTTTCTGTAACCGTTACTAATGAACCCTTTCTTTTACATGACAACAAAAACTCTCTTAAAAGAATACTAATCTTTAGCACACCCCATAATCTTGTTAAGTTGGAGAGTAGTGATATTTGGATGATGAATGGGACGTTTAAATCCACACCCCATCCATTCACCCAAATATACGCTATTCGTGCCTACATTAATCAAACAGTAGTGCCTCTTGGATTTATGTACAATCCAGCTTTTCACCAAGAGTCTTGAACACCCGTTTAAACCATTGCAAATAGTCCATAATCCGTGCTTTAATCCAGGTCCCGAGTTAAACTAACAAAAAAGGGCACAGTTCAGCAAAGCCATATTTTAACAGTAAAAAAATAAACAGTAAAATAAACTGTGCACACCTACAAAAACAGCACCCCAAAAAAAAATGCAGAAAAAAAAATCTTGTTTGGCAAAAAACGCAACATAATTCCATCGATGCAATCCAATCTTGTTCGAATTCCATGTTTAAAATTCCATGAAAAAGTAGTGAAGTTTTGAAAAAATCGCCATCTAAAAGTCCATCGTTGCAATACACTCTCAACCAAAGTCCATTCGAACTCCCAAAATCCATATAGCAATGGTTGTAAAATGGCTAAACATGTTTTTTTCCATACCATGAAGTCTTTCTCCATGTTCCTACGACCTGTCCTGAAAACCGCAACGACGCAATTACTTATTTTCTTTAAAACCCGTCACAACAAAACTTTTACTAAAATCAATTACTTTCATGACATTTTTGTTTTATAGAATAAATAATCAAAAAAATTTAATTAATTCTATTAAACAAAAACTGTTACGAAAGCCATCAACCCGAGGTGGGCCTACAACTGCTACCTGTTTTGGAATGAATTGAATGAAGTTAAAACACGCGATATGAACAAAATACACCTTTCCTATTTCTTACTACCTCCCTCCTCTCTCCTTACAATAAACTTTACCACCATTAATCTATTTTTAATAATTAAATTTCACCTTACCTGGACGCAGCTCTCACTTGCATCTGATCCGGAGCGCGACGATCCTCACAATGACGAAAGTTACGTATACTCGGCAACGTCATGTCTTTCCGTAAAAAGGAAAAAAGGACAATTTTACCCATTGACTTCAATGGGCAACCGTGGGTAAACATACAAAGAAATAAAAAAATATATGTTAGAATACATAGAAAAAATATTTTTATGAAAGTATATTGTTAATAAAATATATTTACAACATTTTTGCATATTTATTTCTTCTGTTTTATATTTTGATAAATACAATAAAAATATTTAAAATACCTTAAATCTGTCTATTAATTCTTTTGTATATTTAAAATGTTTTTTTATTCAAAATTGTCTTTAACAGATTTTATATGTGTATTTATACATACCTATGTTGTACAATTATGCTCGATTTATTTTTAGAATTAATATATATATCTTTTTTAATACTTTAATGTAAAATATTTTTCATTAAAATATCAAAATATTTTTTAAATATATATAAAATTATTCCCTTAACATCAACTCACCCCTCCCCAAAATCACCTTTATTGTATGTGCACATTATTATTTTTTAACTATAATATATTTTGAAATTTAACAATTTTAATACTTTTAAATTTAATATTTAAAAAAATACTCAAATATTTAATTTATTACCCGAGTATTAATATACTCCCCCACCCTAAACCCCTGTTTTCTTAGCATCCCATCCCATCAGATAGGGATGGGATGGGATATATATATATCTTTTTTTTTTTTTTAATTTACAATTCTAAAATATAAATATTATTTTAAAAACTCTAAATTATTTTAATAAATGCATGAGTATTAATACTTTAATTCCAGAGTGATACAATACTCCCCACCTTTTAAATGTTTTTTAGGAAATTTAACAATTTAAATACTTTTAATTATGTTAATAAACAATACTCAAGTATTACATTTATTACCAGAGTATTAATTTACTCCCCCACCCTAAACCCCTGTTTCCCTTGCATCCCATCCCAGAGGATAGGTGCAACTTACTTTTTATATATTATAATTTTTTTAAATAATCTTAAAATATAAATATTATTTTAAAAACTCTAAATTATTTTAATAAATACCTGAGTATTAATACTTTAATCCCAGAGTAATATTATACTCCCCACTTTTAAAAAATAATTTCAAATATTATTAAAAATACATGAAAATAGTATTTAAAAAAAAAAAAGATAGGTAAAACTCATTATCAATAAATGCTCAAGTATAAAAATTATTACCTGAGTATTAATACACTCCCCCACCCAAAACCCCTATTTCCCCTACATGCCGTCCCAGGTAAAAAAAAATAAGAAAATAGAAAAAAAATAATGAAAAACCAACTTAAACTACTTACCTCAATTAAAACGATAACTTACCTTACAATGCGTTGTGATGGCATGCGTTGTAATACCATGCATTGTAATGGCACATGCGTTGTAAAGGCATGCAATGTAATGTCACCTGCGTTGTAAAAGTGGCATTGTAAAGGCATTACGATGTAATGCCTGCATTGTAATGGACGTCTCCCGGCCTGGCTAGATGGTTTACTTGCCAGGTCGACATGGTAGTGTGAAACTGCACATACAGGCTATGCAGTGGCAGGCCTGAGACATGGTTAAGTGGCTACTTATGTGGGTGACACAATCAGTGCTGCTGGCTGTAGGAAGGTAGGATCTGACTGCATAGTTACCACCACTTTTTGCCTGGTCTTTTGCTGGTTTTTGACTAGTCTGACTGGGACCCTGCTAATCAGGACCCCAGTCTATCTGCTTTCTCCCTAAAATGTTATGACCTGTACTAAGGTACACTCCAGATTGGATATTGGGGTACCCTTATCAGTCCCTAGTATATGGTACATATGTACCCAGGGCATAGGTACCCCAGAGGCCTCCCATGGGCTGAAGCATGTATTATGCCACCCATGAGAGGTCATGCAAAATGGAACTACAGGCCTGCCATTGCAGACTGTGTAAGATGGTGCATGCACCACTTACGTTAGACATAGGTTTACTATATCTATAGGTCACTACACTCAAAACCTTTAAGTCACCCCTATAGCAGGCCTTTACAATCCTGAAGGCAGGGTGCTGGGTTTTACGTGAGAGGGTGCCCCTGCATGAGCAGAGCCCCTCTGCAGCCTTCGGCGACCATTCTCCCTGGTTGTCTGTGACACAGCCAGACATATAGGTAGAGGTGCATTACAACCTCGCAGTAAATGCTATCTCGAAACGGCTGAAACAAAACATGTCGTGTTTGGTATCAAACACCTTGGAATCATACCCCCACACCGCTAACCGGTGTGGGAGGTATGATTCCACCCTTCAGAAGCAAGCTTCGTGGGGTCCCGGGACTTCCCGGTACTAGCTTTCTCGACCCGGACAGCACAAAATGGTTGCTGCCGACCAGAGACACATTTCTGCCCTCCTGCTGCTGAGCCAAGCTCGAGCAGAGGAAGGCAGCACAATAAGCATCCTGTCACAAGGAGGTGTGACCACCTCCCAGACAGGATTTAGTGTATTGGAGCTGGGTGGGTGCACTCCCAAAGTGCCTGAAAGTCTGCACGAGGGGCAGACTTGGTGTCACTGTGCATAGTCCAGTTCAAACAAGTTCTGGGAGCCGTTGGCTCCTGCTCTGGCGCCAACCTGTCCTGACCCTCCCCTGGGAGGGACCCCTGAATCTGTCCACCCTCTCCCGTGGGTACAAAAGGGCGTACCTGGCTGTAGGACACTAGATTCGACGCGGACAAGATTCTGAAGAAGAAACCACTGACCTTCGACCGTCTGGACACTCTGGACTTTGCTGGACTTCGACTGGGCCGGACTTAGTCTCCCTCTCCGTCCAAAGCATCGTCTGTGCCCGTGCACCATACAGGCTCTGTGCAGGACCTGTGGAGCATCAAGGACAACTGAAGTATCTCCCTTGGGGTGAAGGAGTCGCTCCCCTGCGTTTGCAGGCACCGTAACGCAACTGACCGGTCTGCTGATCCTGAGCTCCTGCAAACTCCGAAGGCTCCAGCAACACAGGAGGTGGGTTCCTATGTTCCTTGAGGTCAAGCTGCCCTCTCACCATGTTTGAGGCCAGTATCCCTTGTGGGCACCGCATAACCCGAACCCCTGTGCACTGCGTACTTTTGCAATTGCATATGCTTGTTGGTCTTCCCCAACTTTGTGCATTGGGCTGTCGATAGCCCAAACCTCTGTGCTCATTTTGTACAAAGATCTCCGGCCTCCTCGCACTCTGTGCCCTGCAAGCTGTGACTTTGAGAAACTGCTAGAGGTCCCCTCGCGACTCCTGTGCCTGCAGCCTGTGGGTCCACTTGAGGGACAATCCTGATTTTCTTTGGCTCCCCTGGTTGCTCCAGGCCTGCCCTGACTCCCCTTGCTGTGGTGAGTCCTCTGGTCCTTGCTGGGCCAGACCGTAACCTTCTTTGACCTTCGTGGGTTGCCGTTGCCAAGGCTTGTTGGTGCTCTTTCAGACACCGACCCCTCAGCACTCGACATCCTTTGTGGGACAGCTCTTATCCGGCTCCTGGTTGTCCTCGATGTCTCCTGGTCCCTGCAGCTGTAGAGTCAAGGTCTCCGGCTTCATACCTGAAGCACCCTACATCGGTGGGCATTCGTCTACC
Organism: Calotriton arnoldi; assembly: GCA_963921515.1. Lineage (NCBI taxonomy): Eukaryota > Metazoa > Chordata > Amphibia > Caudata > Salamandridae > Calotriton > Calotriton arnoldi. Next base: position 276,528 of record CAWUFW010016437.1, read on the forward strand.
GAGCCCCTGGTCCCTCTTGAGTGACCCAGACTCTGTCCCCTCTGCTTTCAGGTTCCTTCCATCAAGAATCCACCTGCGGATTCCACCGGACACTTTTCTTCTTTCCAGCAGTGGCCTTTCCTTGAAGACTCCCATTGAGAACGACAGCGGTGTCCGACTTCAATTCAGACCTATGCACCCGCTTCCCTGGGATAGGTAACTCTGGTACTCCGGTATCCACGGGTGGGGGGGGCTCTCCAACCTTCTATGTTCCAAAGGGTTTCCTCGTAATCCACTGGGAAGGGTCCTTTAACTTTAAAACTGCAACCGCGACTCTCCCACTGAATTGCACGTAGCACCCTGTCGTGTTCACACACTGCACCCGTCCTCCGTGGGGTCCCTACTTACTCACCTTGGGTGGTTCCTTGGGGTCCCAGCGATTCTATACTCTCTAGACATTATCTTGACTCGAGTCGTGGTTCTTATACCACTATTTTAGTATATGGTTTGGTCTCCCCCGGGAGCCCACTGTGTATTAGTGCTACTTACCATTGTTTCTGTGCTATAGTATTGTGTGCTTTGTGTTTATCTGCGTGTAGCAGATACTGTAAGGTATTTAAGGTGTTATAATAATAAATATATATTCTTATATACTACTGTGTGGTTCTCCTTTCATTTAACCAATACAATAAGATTGCATTCTGGTTAAACAAGTTGCTTAACATTCCTTCAAGACTAAGCCTGAAGGCTGCTCTCGACAGCTACCACTTGGATAGCTTTCCAAGGTTATCTTTGACCTCTGAAATCACCATAAGGGTTGTTTGGTCTGGTGCAAGGTGCCCACTTTAATTAGTGGACAGCATATACCAGGCCAACTTCTCACATTGGTGTGCAGCGGTTGGGATTCAAGCCTGCATTGTTTTACCAGATAAATCTTTGTATTGATTAACTGAGAACCACTAAGTACTAGGTACATATAATACTATCTTAGAATAGGTAAGTTCTACTGAACTTAGGGTTGGGTAAGTCAGGGGTCTAGCACACCCTTTCTCCAACCTTAGAGAGTGTAGTTCCCACTAGGTTTGGTAGGTGCAACACCTCACCACACTTAGTATGTCTTTCTAAAGGAGATGCCAGTGGCTCTCTGCCCTCTAGATACAGTGAGCTTTCATTCCAAAAATTGAAAGCCCTGTGTGCCTCTAGAAATCTGAAGACAGGGAGAAATGCCAACACCCAACGCCTCATAGAGATCCTTACTGCTTGATGACCTTAGGAAGACCCCTGGGTCAGATGAACAGGAGAAAGTGGGTGGGGCAGGGAATGAGGACAGGTCAGGAGGTGACACCTTTTATGACCTAGACTCAAACCCTGGCCAGGAGGAAGAAGTTGGTTCCCACCTGGACAACTCAGATCTTCATGGAGATGAAGAAGAAGGCCAAGATGGCCCCCCTTCACCACTCCTGGAAGAGTGCAGAGTTTACCAAGGAGATCTAGATCTCCCTCTGCAGAGTCACATCACTCAGGACAGTCTGTAGGGACCTCTGTATCTAGCAAGAGGGACCAGTCTTTTGATAGGGAATACCAATTTCTTGAACTTGAGGAAGCTAGGCTTAGGCTCAGGCAACAGCAAGAGCAATTGGCCCTGGATAAAGAGTCCCTAGAAGTCCAGAGAGCTAGAAAAAAGTTGGGACTAGAGTCCCATGGTGGCAGCAACAGTGTCCCTAGAGTTAAGGGACGTTCTTTTGACACTAGGAACCTGAGCAAGATTGTCCCTCCCTACCATGTTGGGGATGACATCCATAAATAGATAACTGCTTTGGAGAGGGCCTGTAAAGTTCAGAGGGTCCCTCAAGAGCAGTGGGCAGCTATCTTGGGGCTCTCCTTTGCTGACAAAGGTAGAGAAAAGCTCCTCACTGTTAGAGAAGAGGATGCTGATAATTACTCAGTCTTGAAGAGTGCTCTCATTGAAGGGTTTGGCTTAACCACTGAACAGTACAGGATTAAGTTCAGAGATACCCAGAAGGCACAAACTCAAGACTGGGTAGACTTTGTAGATTGTGCTACAAAGGCACTGGAAGGTTGGATACTTGGCAGCAAGGTGCATGACTATTTAGGATTGTACAATTTGATTATGAGGGAGCAGATCCTTAATAATTGTCAGAACCAGCTTTTGCACCAGTACCTGGTGGACTCAGATCTGACTTCTCCCCGAGAATTGGGAAAGAATGCAGATAAATGGGTCAGAACAAGGGTGAAACAAAAGAACCAGGGTGGTGACCAGAAGAAAGATTCTTCCAAGACCCAAGAGAAAGGTGGGGATAAATCAAAAGATAAGTCCTCTGAAGGGCCCCAAAAATCCTCTTCTGGGGGTGGGTCCCAAACTCCGTCCTCCCCTGACAAGAAACCTTATTGCTTTGTCTGTAAGAAGCCAGGCCACATGAAAAAGGATGCCATTTGCCCCAAGGTCAGCAATAAGGAAAATATTCCTCCAAACACTACTCCCACACCTCCTGGTACTACAGGTAATAATCCCCCAGGTGGTGGTAGTGCAACCACAAATTTAGTTGGGTTTTCTTGGGGGACTGAGGTGGACCCTGACCTAGCCAGGTCCCCCACACAGGCCACTTTAATCTGTGATGGTGGCATGGGGTTTGTCACTTTTACTGTCAGTCCCAATTCCTTGGGCAAGTACAGACAAGAGCCTCTGAACAATGGTCAGAAAGCTGTAGCCTATAGGGACACAGGGGTTAGTGTCACCATGGTGACAGGAACCCTAGTGCCCCCAGCTCAGCTTTTACCAGAGTTCAAGTACCAGGTGACCAATACTGATGGAGTGAGGACAGATCATCCCATGGCAATAGTCAATCTCAGCTGGGGAGGGGTCACTGGTCCCAAGAGATTGGCAGTGTCCCCAAACTTGCCTGTAGATTGCCTTTTGGGCAATGATTTAGAAACTTCAGCCTGGGCTGAAGTAGAACTGAAGGCCCATTTCGAAATGTTAGGCCTCCCTGAGAAAGTTGGTAGGATCCCTAGGGCCTCAGTCCAATCCCAGGACATTTTTGGAGTAGTGGAGCCTGAAACAATGGCCCACTCTGCTCCACCAGAGAGCATAGGGATTGAAGAAAAGTCTTCTTCCCCCCAGACTATAGGTAAGGGTCAGTTTCCTCAAGGAACTAATCCTACCCCTTGTGAAGGAACTGCCCCAGAGGTGGCCAGGCCTGTCCTGACAGAACCACTGAGGGCAGGGGACCCTTCCAAGGAGGTACCCAGTCTGGAGCAGGTATCCTGCCCCTCTCTACCCAGCCTCAGTCAGCCCAGGGCTGCAGAGGTCAGGGATGTCAGTGGACCCCTAGGGTCCCACTGTCCAGAGGAACCCCCTCATCATCAGATTAGGGACACCCAGTCTAGTAGCACTAGCCAGGTAAATATTCCTCAACATTCTGAGGGATCCCTCTAACCCTTAGGTAGTGACATCCCCCAGATGGGCTCTGTTGGGCCAAGGAAAATCTGGGAAAAAACTGCCCCAAACCTTCCCTGCCCCTCCATTGTGCCAATCAGAGGGATTCAACCCCCAGCTGTAGGAAGCCAGAGGTTGACCCCTAGGGCCAGATATAACGCAGTCATGGAAAGAAAGGCCTCCATGGTGATCAGTGCTCTGTGGAAGCTGAGACCAATCCTATTAGGGCCTCACTTCCCCACTCAGGCACCCCACCAGCCTCATTCTTTAACAAAGCAGACTACAGGTAGTCATCCCAAATTTTGGAGAGATTCCAAAACCCTTCAAGGGAGGGACTCCTTAGTGGTCCATAAGACAGGGGTATCCATGCTAGTGCAGGACCTTCCTTATATGGCCACTTAGGAAATAAAGTCCCAACTGGGCAAGGCTAGCCTTATCTCCTTTCATTGGGGGGGGGGGGGGGGGGGTTATGTAGGAAGGTAGGATCTGACTGCATAGTTACTCCCACTTTTTGCCTGGTCTTTTGCTGGTTTTTGACTAGTCTGACTTGGATCCTGCTAATCAGGACCCCAGTCTATCTGCTTTCTCCCTAAAATGTTATGACCTGTACTTAGGTACACTCCAGATTGGATACTTGGGTACCCTTATCAGTCCCTAGTATATGGTACACATGTACCCAGGGCATAGGAACCCCAGAGGCTTCCCATTGGCTGAAGCATGTATTATGCCACCCATGAGAGGCCATGCAAAATGGAACTACAGGCCTGCCATTGCAGCCTGTATAAGATGGTGCATGCACCACTTACGTTAGATATAGGTTTACTATATCTATAGGTCACTACACTAAAAACCTATAAGTCACCCCTATAGCAGGCCTTGACAATCCTGAAGGCAGAGTGCTGGGTTTTACGTGAGAGGGTGCCCCTGCATGAGAAGAGCTCCTCTGCAGCCTTCGGAGACCATTCTCCCGGGTTGTCTGTGACACAGCCAGACATATAGGTAGAGGTGCATTATAACCTCGCAGTAAATGATATTTCGAAAACGGCTGAAACAAAACATGTCGTTTTTGGTATCAAACACCTTGAAATCATACCTCCACACCGGTAACCGGTGTAGGAGGTAACCGGTAACCGGTAACCGGTGTGGGAGGTATGATTCCACCCTTCTGAATCAAGCTTTGTGGGTTCCCTGGTTTTCCCAGTACCAGCCTTCTCGACCCGGGCAGCACAAAATGGTTGCTGCCGACCAGAGACACATTTCTGCCCTCCTGCTGCTGAGCCAAGCTCGAGCAGAAGAAGGCAGAATAATAGGCATCCTGTCACAGGGAGGTGTGACCCCCCTCTCAGACAGGATTTAGTGTATTGGAGCTGGGTGGGTGCACTCCCAAAGTGCCTGAAAGTCTGCACGAGGGGCAGACTTGGTGTCCCTGTGCATAGTCCAGTTCAAACCAGTTCTGGGAGCCATTGGCTCCTGCTCTGGCTCGAAACTGGACAAAGGACATGGGTGTAACCACCCCCCTGTTCTGACCCTCCCCTGGGAGGGTCCCCTGAATCTGTCCAGCCCTCTCCCGTGGGTACAGAAGGGTGTACCTGGCTGTAGGACCCTAGATTTGACGTGGACAAGATTCTGAACAAGAAACCACTGACCTTCGACCGTCTGGACACTCTGGACTTCACTGGACCTAGACTGGGCCCGACTTAGTCTCCCTCTCCGTCCAAAGCATCGTCTGTGCCTGTGCACCATACAGGCTCCATGCAGGACCTGTGGAGCATCAAGGACAACTGAAGTATCTCCCTTGGGGTGAAGGAGTCACTCCCCTGCGTTTGCAGGCACCTTCCTGCAACTGAACTGTCTTTCGATCCTGAGCTCCTGCAGACTCTGAAGGCTCCAGCAACACAGGAGGTAGGTTCCTATGTTCCTTGAGGTCGAACTGCCCTCTCACCACGTTTGAGGCCAGTATACCTCGTGGGGACCGCATAACCCCAACCCCTGTGCACCACGTACTTTTGCAATTGCATATGCTTGTTGGTCTTCCCCAACTTCATGCATTGGGCTGTCGATAGCCTCAACCTCTGTTCACATTTTGTACTAAGGACTCCGGCCTCCTCGCACTCTGTGCCCTGCAAGCTGTGACTTTGTGAAACTGCTAGAGGTCCCCTCGCGACTCCTGTGCCTTCAGCCTGTGGGTCCACTTGGGAGACAATCCTGATTTTCTTGGGCTCCCCTGGTTGCTCCAGGCCTGCCCTGACTCCTCTTGCTGTGGTGAGTCCTCTGGTCCTTACTGGGCCTGACAGTAACCTTCTTTGACCTTCTTCGTGGGTTGCAGTTGCCAAGGCTTGTTGGTGCTCCCGCCGGACACCGACCCCTCAGCACTCAACATCCTTTGTGGGGCAGCTCGTATCCGGCTCCTGATTGTCCTCGACGTATCCTGGTCCCCTCAGCTGTAGAGTCAAGGTCTCCATCTTCATACCTGAAGCACCCGACTTCGTGCATTGGGCTGTCGATAGCCCCAACCTCTGTTCACATTTTGTACTAATGACTCCTACCTCCTCGCACTCTGTGCCCTGCAAGCTGTGACTTTGTGAAACTGCTAAAGGTCCCCTCGTGACTCCTGTGCCTTCAGCCTGTGGGTCCACTTGAGGGACAATCCTGATTTTCTTGGGCTCCCCTGGTTGCTCCAGGACTGCCCTGACTCCCCTTGCTGTGGTGAGTCCTCTGGTCCTTGCTGGGCCAGACCGTAACCTTCTTTGACCTTCTTCGTGGGTTGCTGTTGCCAAGGCTTGTTGGTGCTCCCGCCGGACACCGACACCTCAGCACTCGACATCCTTCGTGGGACAGCTTGTATCCGGCACCTGGTTGTCCTCGATGTCTCCTAGTCCCTGCAGCTGTAGAGTCAAGGTCTCCATCTTCATACCTGAAGCACCCGACATCGGTGGGCATTTGTCTACCGAGCCCCTGGTCACTCTTGAGTGACCCAGACTCTGTCCCCTCTGCTTTCAGGTTCCTTCCATCAAGAATCCACCTGCGGATTCCACCGGTCACTTTTCTTCTTTCCAGCAGTGGCATTTCCTTGAAGACTCCCATTGAGAACGACGGCGGTTTCCGATGCCACTTCAGACCTATGCACCCGGCTTCCCTTGGATAGGTAACTCTGGTACTTTGGTATCCTCGGGTGGGGTGGCTCTCCAACCTTCTATGTTCCAAAGGGTTTCCTCATAATTCACGGGGAAGTGTCGTGTAGTTCCTATAGTACCCATGCAGGACCTGCGCGTTTGGATAACATAAACCGTGTGCTTGGTGATAGACTGGATCTGTGCACCCCCACCACGTATGTTAGCCGGATTTGCATTAGCTAGCTCACAGTGGCACTAGAATCTCCTCTTATCGGGGAGAGATTAGTTTCTGGCAACCTTAGATCATGACAACCCTAATTCCTCAGAATCGTGGAAACAATGTACTACTTTTCGCTCAGTCACTCGTGCTTACTTATTCGGTTTGTCTCAGAGAGTTACACAGAATAAACAGTCTGGGCGTTTCAATAAGTATTTATTGAACAGTTGTTATTCTAGTGTAAAATATATGTGCTGCAGAAACCAGCAGACAATAGCAGAGATATATTATCAGCAGTACGATAAAAGCAAAGGGATAGAACAGTTCTACCATGTTGCAATAATCATGAATACATACATGAATATAAAAAGCATTATGAAAGTGCGCGTACTCCTACGATGCCTAACTAGATGTACCTGAGTGTACCTAGCATATGTGTGTAGGTCTAAAAGCCTAAGAGCCAAGAATCCTTCTAGGATTTAGTCGAACCCCCATACCTGAAGTGAGAGAGTGTGGGACCCCGTCCTGGTCTCGAGTTGGACACCCCGCAAGGGCTGTGTCAGACCGCTGTCAGCTGGAGCGACTGCATGCTGGAGCCTCAGCGTCTCTGGTCAGTGTGTCAGCATGGAAGTCTCGGTTCCCTCTGTCTTACTGGGGTAAGATGTGGTATATTTATACTCAACCACTGTAAGTACCCCTACAGAATGTAAATCGTGTCCACGATTTACTTCAGGACGACCCTATTACATCAATCATGGGGAATCCCTATGTGAAGCTGTGGGCGATAACCCACTAAGAAGTGGGAAAGGAACTCAATCCTTTTGATTTAATTACCCTCACACACCGTAGTGGTGTCATGCTTCATCATCGGGTCACCCTGACGCCTACAAGTCAGGGTGGGCTCGACCATATTTCAGGGAGCGCTTAGTGATACAATTGGTCAGGGGATATAAAATTAAAAATCCTCGGACAGATCCCAGTTTCCCTTTATTATTGGATCTGTGCGGGATATTAAAAATGAATCAGTAGGGTCAATCAGGGTATTATGGTCCTAAGACCCTAGTGCCAACATGTTTCAGTCCGTTTATGCCCCAACAAGGTGCTGGACTTTCTTCAGGGCAAAGGAAATTCCTCCCTGGACCAAAAGAGTAAAAAAATATATATGCGGGGATTACCCTATACTATTATTAAAAGGGCAGATAGCTGCTCCTTTTCCCGACACGCTGATTTTTAGAATGCCAGATGCTCCATCCCAATTTGGGAGGAGGCGTGTCTCACGTGAGACCACACTCGTTTAGGGGTAGCTCTGTTGTCAAACAGGCATCAAGAGTCCTGCCCCGCCGAATGACCTAATAGCTGTGGGTCTCCGGGCTAATCGCTAATTGATTCATTTTTAATATCCCGCACAGATCCAATAATAAAGGGAAACTGGGATCTGTCCGAGGATTTTTAATTTTATATCCCCCTGACCAATTGTATCACTAAGCGCTCCCTGAAATATGGTCGAGCCCACCCTGACTTGTAGGCGTCAGGGTGACCCGATGATGAAGCATGACACCACTAGGGTGTGTGAGGGTAATTAAATCAAAAGGATTGAGTTCCTTTCCCACTTCTTAGTGGGTTATCGCCCACAGCTTCACATAGGGATTCCCCATGATTGATGTAATAGGGTCGTCCTGAAGTAAATCGTGGACACGATTTACATTCTGTAGGGGTACTTACAGTGGTTGAGTGTTATTACACAGGAGGGTGTACTCCTTCATATGAGTTCCTCTTGGCCCGTGGTAAGTAGAGTAAGGTTGCTTGCTCTAGTTTCCATTTTTGTGCATCGTGGTATATTTATACCCTGAAGACTCTGGTTGCTTCGTATGGTTTGTATTGGCCATGTTAGACTTGAGGAAGACGTCAGGGGTGAACTTTGTACATACATATTATGCAGGTGGTGTATTCCTAGAGAGCCATGCATAATTGATGAGTACAGTGTGGGCCTGTGTTTGGGAAAAACCCTGCTGTATTCAAAACCACAGAATAGATAACGTTCGGCCCTCAGAGCACGTTGTGTACTAGTGAGGACTAATGTAGGTGAAAGATCATGCCTATATAAGGAATCATGACTATAATAGGACATGTACAGTTATGACCGTAATAGGGCATATGCGGCTTTGACCATAATAGGGCAAGTACGAATATGACCGTATTAGGGCAAATATAAATACGTCCATTTTAGGGCATGTATGAACGGGTCTACATTAGGGCCTCTTTACGGGACATAACACCCACTCCTCTTCCGAACAGGATGACAACGACCATACTTAAAATCTGGACAATTTAAAAATATTTTAAAATCAAGTAAAAACATGGTTTTAAAATTGTTAAAAAAACTTCAAAAAATGTTACAATTCAGCTATTTCCAATTGCCACTAAAAAAAGAAATGTCTATTTTGTTTCTCTATATAAGTTGCTTCACTCAAAGCGGAAGAAGGCCATGCTTCTCTCAAGCGAAAGTGTCAATTTAGGAAGTGTTCCAAATTTGATCGCTTATTATGAAAAAGAGTGGAGAAGCCGAATTCTTTCCCAGGACGCGATGAGCCACTTCGAGATTAAGTGTCCTGGCTGGGAAGCACAACATTAACAGTGTGAGTTACTGCAGACGACTAATCCAACGCCTCACAGAGAACGTCAATCGCACATAGATGGTATGTAGCACTGCCAACAGTCGGTGCTGCGGCAGCTTGTGTGGCAGTTGTTACCTGGGTGCCTGAGGAGGAGTCACCTAACCCAGCAGGAGCAAACGGCACCTGTGGATTCTCCAGGAATACATTCATCAGAATTGGAAGCCGCTGGGGACAACGCAGAGCATGGGCCTTTATGGGGTCCAACATTGGATCCGTGTCCAGAGGCGCATCGGATGGAAATTTTAGACAAAGATCCAACGTACATTCTTCTCCGCAAAGCAGGCATCGAAGAACAGGTAAGATGCAGTCTACCCAGACTGGTCGAAAGGATAGAAACCAGGAGGCATTGAGTTCTCGCAGGCAAGAAATGCCCAGAAGTTGTACCATGCGTTCACGGTATTTCCGCTCCAGGAGCATGTTCGCCATTCCCTCGGGAATTGGGCCGTCCATTGCGTAGCAGTAGTATTATAAACAGGACCCCTGCAATCAGCAACAGTATAAGCGGGAGTCTTCCAAATACGCTTCCCAATACGGAGTGTATAAAATTTGGGATTACTCCGAGGACTGTCCGAAAGGTGCTTAACAGTCCTGATCCTATGGTCTTAAATAGGTGTACAATACCGCTCGTATCTGACATATCAAAGATACGTCCCACCATTTCTACGAAATGAAAGGGGCAGTTTGTACGTATAAGCGCCTGTATCTCAGTCGAGGTCCTTGCAACTTGAAGTTCAAAGGTTTCCCGAGCAGAGGTTAAGGGCACGGGTTGCTGTAAAAGCATGGCTTGCAGTTTGCTCAAAGTATCAAATTGTATGAAAGAAACGTTCAGTGAAGGCCATAGCGGCGCCTCCCTGACTATGTTCAGTGGCGAAAACAATACTTGCATACAGAAAGTAACCCTGGAGTTAACAGTGACCAGATAAGTGATGCCCGGAAGCATCCCACAGCAACCCTGATCATTTAGCATCAAGTAACTCCCATTCGAGAGCAGCTGGAAAACCGGTGTGATCATGGCCGCTGGGGTCCCTGTCATGTGACACGATAGGTTTGCTACTGAACCGCTACAGGCTCCGTGTAGTGAAATATCCTGACACGTGAAAGAACCGCTTAAAGCATTCTTGCAGTTTGCACCGCTCAGAAATACTTCTCGATCCCCATTCCGGCATCGGTATCTATATGGTAACTCCCAAGTTTCCTTAATGTAACCCTTACCCATCTTTTCATATTTGCCTGCCTGCCTTTGCTCAAGGCAATATTGAAACTGAAACGTAGTGACCGGCAGAGTGATTTGGCCATGAATTAGCCATTTAGTTGATGGTGATTCGGCTACAGTGAATGGTAACCTTTCCAGTTTCTCAATACGCAGCATTGTATATTTGGCTCCCCTTTGTGCCATTTCTGTCTGTTTATCAGTCAGATTGTATTCTGAAAACAGAGACGTGGTGTTTATGAAACGCCAGGGCCCTTAGCCTGCACGCAAAGATTGTAGCGTCCAGCTTAGCATCATAATAGAACGCAGCTGAGATCTCCTGTGTTGTAACAAGGCCAGATCATGTTCTAATATGTCGATTGCCGAAGACACAATGTTACCTAAGGAGTAAATTCTGGAGGTAAAAGTTGTTAACCCATTATCCACTACAGCCAATGCCTTCTCTAAGTTAATTCGGTCTATTTCCCGTATTCTTTCTGCGGCCTCTTGTTGGGATATTTTCCAGTTTTCATTATAATAGGCATAAATGCCGGCATATATGAAACGTTTCTGACGCGTTTTCCTAGGGCCCAATAATAAATCCCTAAGGTCTACATCAGGTGTGAGTAAGGTCAAGTGATGTTTCACTTCTGTGAGTGTTGAGGTCTCTAGCCAATCAAGGCACAACTTCCCAACACTATAGGATGTCACTACCCCTGGGTGTTGTCTCTGTACATAGCGTGCATCTGGCCTATGGATACTAAACCCTTCGGTTGTATTCATAAATCTCTGCTGACAGGTGTTTGTGTCAATGGGCCAAATCAGCCATTTCGTCCAATCAGGATCTGATCTGTTGTACTGGAGAATGTCATCTAATCCTACCCCTTGTGTAGTTGAATTCTGCCCCCCACCCATCTGTGATGGTGTAGGAAACCCGGGTGAGTTCAGTTCCTTGTTCTTGGCTAGTCCAAGACAGGATTGCACAGTTTCGTTCAGAAATATAATCTGCTGTGGAATGAGGCAGGCATGCTCTAAATAGCGCTTCTGTTCCCTGGACTTGCCAGTCCCTAGAACCCCAGATTGATTTTAAATCTATAGTGTCCTTCCATAGGTCGAAACCCTGTGTAGACAACTGGGCCATAAAGGAAGCAGAGTAAATCTGTTTGGTGTTAGTCAACATAATTTTCTGTGCTGATATTTTTGCCGCTTTGTAATAAAATGACGTTGGGTCAGATGTATTAAACCCTGAAAAGTATGTGAATTTCTGTGCAAAGGTTTGCGAACTACCTTTTGGAGGTGTTGGGCAGTGTTCCCACTGGTGGTATTCAAATACATTTCTAGGTGTTATAGATTTGTGCAAGAAATGATGACCATAGTGTTGGTAACAGTACAATGTATCATAGTCTAAAGTGCCGTCTAACATTTCATTGTTCGGTTATGCGGCCGTTTTTTCTAAATCAGACATCATAGCATTTACAGTTTCAGTGTGCCAATTATCAGAAAATGTACTGGAGGTAACAATATCACTTAAAGATGAAAGAAATTTTAAACACATGTTTAAGCTTTAAAAGTTCAGTCGGACCGAATATATCATAATCAATCTTGTCCCATACTATACTGTCCGGTATAGGAACTGCTGTGATGTTCACTGAAGACAAGTCTCTTGGTTCACGATGTGAAGACTGGTGTGGTTTTAAAATCAAATTGACTCTTTGGGCTGTAGAGCTCTGCTGGAGATATCGTCCATTATTAAGCATACTAAAAGTTATAATTAAACCTAGCCAGAAAAGAAAAAATAGAATCCCAGTGATATACCATAGTTCAATCCAAGGTGACACCAGGTAAGTCTTTCTAAAAAAGTTCAAAAAGTCAATGAGTTTCTGTTTGTGTGATTTTTTGGCTGGCGTCGTTTCCGGCTCGCTTGGATCCAGTGAAAACGTATCAAAGTTCATGAAATAGCCAGAAGCAGTTCGATCAATTGTTGGAATTGCATCGGGATTTGTTGAAATTGGATTTTTCTCTTGACGAGGCATGTTGACGTAGATGTCTGTAGTCGGTCTGATTGCAACTTGGCTGTTTAGTTGATTTTCTTCTTGTTGAAGTGGAACGAGTTCCATAGCATTGTTGCTTAGTCCTTCATTCCGTACAGGTGGCTCTTCAAACGTGATGAGTCTTTCTGTTTGGACTTCTTGGATTGTAGCGAGAGGAGGGCGTCTGCTACTGTGGAGTCCACGTGGCCTACTGTTTAGTATCAGCCACATAGTGTGGTGTGATTAAGTCGATTGAGACAAATCTTTTCTCCTTTTTTCCGGCAAGAGGCGGCAGAAGTACAATTCTTGTGCCTTGGATTGCTAGGACCGGTACAGGCTTTCTGTAGGATGGCCCAAATTCTTTCTTGTCTGCAATCTTTTATCTGACCAGATCTCCGATTTTTGGGATCCAGACAGGTCTTGCCGTTACTGCCTTGACTTCCTCAGTGGTGGTCTGTTTCTGGAGCACGTTACTTTGTTGTGTTCTGGATTTATTTAGATCCTGTAAAACAGCCAAATGATCATGGATATCAAATGGTTTTTCATCCGCCACTGTGCCTTCACAATCAAGATCAGGTACCCACATTCTTGTCCCAAATAGGACCTCGTAAGGAGTGACACCCCCTAGAGAGCTTCTTGGCTGATTGTTTATCGCTCGTTGTACCCCATAAAGGTGATCGACCCATCTACCGCCCTTGCCCAATACCCTAGCTGTTAAAGATTGCTTTAAGTCCCAGTTTTTCCTCTCCACAACAGAATTTCCCTCGGGATGGTACGGAGAGGAGTACCGCAATGCTACGCCCATTCCTTCCATGGCCTCTTTGTAAGCCCGAGAGCTAAACGCCGGGCCACGGTCACAATGTAACGTGCCAATTGCGTATGTGCCGATAAAGACTCGCAAATCTCTTATAACAGTTCGAGCGTCAGCTGAGCGCTGAGGCCAAACCCATAGGAATCTAGAGCAGGAATCCACTGCAACCATGATATATTTCTTGGCCCCATCAGATTGTAGGGGTCCGCAGTGGTCCAAATATACACATGCGAGAGGTTTGTCTGATTTCAGCAATAGTGTCTGCGCTGGGCGTGTTACTGTGGAACCTTTCATCTGCTGGCAGATGTCGCACTTTAAGACATAGTCTTTGGTCTGCTTTGTTAACCCTGGCCACCAGTAGCACTGTTTCAGTAAAGAAATAGTCGCTGTAACGCATGTATGCGCAGAACCCAAACCCTCGTGTGCTGCTAAAATTAAGCCTTGCCTACGATCCATATTTGGTATTACTCTATCCCCCACTCCAGGAATCTGAGCATATGGAATGTTTTGTGCATCTAACTTGTAGGATTACTTGAGTGGAAATTTCTTTGGTACTGCTGTGCTGCCTTTGCGTGAAGCATTGACAGCTACCATAATCTCGCCGTCTATTCTCGTTTCTGAACGAGTGATTCCAGCTACGGCAGCTGTGCGTACAGCCCCCTTTGCGGCTTCATCAGCCAATGAATTCCCTTCAATGTCAACGCCATCACGCTGATGACTCAGTGTATGTATCACCTGAGCCCTTGGTAGTTCGTTTCTCAACTCCACTACCTGTTCCCATAGCATTTTATGCTTAATTGTGCCACCTTTTGCGTCTTTAAACCTGTTTTGTTCCCAATGATGTAAATACTCATTGTACGACTGTACACAGTAAAAGGAATCACACACAATTAGTGTGGGGAATTCGTGTTCCGTATTTACGAGTGCCAGTATCAGTGCTTTTAATTCTGCCAACTGAGCCGTGCAGTCTCCTAGAGATTGCGTTTTAGTGCAACTTGGATGGAACTTTCCATCTTGCATTCGACCTTTAACAATCGCACGCGTGCTGCGCCATAAGCTTGCTTACTCCCTATGGCCGGTTGAGCAGATCCGTCAGTGTAAATAATGTATTCATACTGATCTAGAGGCAAAATCTCATTTGGAAGAGGATATTCTTGTTGGTATTGCAGAAATGCTTGTGTTTTTAAACTTGGATCAAATCTGTATTCAACATCCGTTGCAGCAAGAGAATTAGCCCATTGTATCCATCTGGGATGTAAGGCTTTCGCATTTGGAATGCTAGCTTTTGTAACAGCTTCTAAAGCTGGTACTGGGGTTACGACAATTATGCGTTTACCCTGAGCCAGAGCTCTTTCTCTTGCTACAGCGGTCTGCCCTGCTGTCAGGATTTTTTCTGTTGAAGTGAAACGCATCTCTGCGTTTGTGTACAGGTGTGATTTGTATGCGATTGGTACCGTTTCGCCTTCATTGAAAGTTAAATAAGTGTACCCGCTTTGACCCTCTATTACTCGGATCACTAAGTTGCGTACGTTTATGCATGTCTGTAAATGTTTAGAAGCTATCATGTCTTCCTGTAGGGAACGCAGGATATTTGTATGTTCCTGTGTCCATTGTCTGACTGAAAAATCAGGTTTTAATAAGTCGTAGAAAGGTTTTACTCTTTCTGCGTAATCCAAAATGTATGATCGACCAAAATTTAGGAATCCCAGAATTGATTGTAAATGATTTTGGAGGTTGGAGCAGCGCACACTTTTCTAAAAAGTTAGCTGCTAGGCTTTTTCCTTCACTTGACAGCTCATACCATAAAAATAGGACACTGAGGTGGGCAATTTTTGATTTTTTGAAATTAAATTTGTAGCCCTCAGAGGCGAATCCCATAATAATGGTGCTCACCCTGGTCAAGTGCCTCGGTAAGTCATCATCCGTCAGATAAATATAATCCACTCTTGCTGAAAATACCCCGGAGCTATTTTTATACCCTTGGGCTGGGACCCTAACGCACTGAATACTGTCAGATACCTGCTTTCAGGCGCTATATTTTGGCAGAAAAATCCATTTGAGAGATCTAGTGTTGTTTTGTATTTTTTGCGCACAATGTTATTCATTAATGCGGCACTATGTGCATTTTGAACTGCAAATGTCTTTGTGCAAGTGTTTAATTGTCTGTAATCCAAAACTAAACGATATGTGTTGTCAGGTTTCATTACGGGAAACAAAGGATTGTTCATAGGTGAAGTGCAATTTTCTATCACCCCTGGTATTCTAGTTGATCTAGAATCTCCCTGACTTGTTTTTTAGCTTCCTGCTTTATAGGGTATTGCCTTTGAGCATTTGGGGAAACTTTTAACGGGATCACGTGGTGGGTTGAATCCTCATCCCAACCAACATGATTTTTGTACAATGCTGGAGCTAGGGCAACCGCCCACTCCTGCGCATATGCATGTTTTAAATGTATTGGAACGAGGTCGGAAAAGGCTGGAAAAATGACAGTTTCTCCCTAGGGCACTCCATGACGAATGCTGGCGGCCAGTCTTGTTCTGCTAATAGAATGTCATAACCAGATGACAGATTTTTCCAAAAGAGACCTTTTACTTTTCTGGGCTTGTCCCCCTCCATCCGGAGTGTTATCTATTGTAACTTATGTGGGACACTTACCCGTGATTCAGGTGTTTCCACCGTGATATACTCACTCAACTCCGCTGTCACCAGAAATTCCTTCAGGTTCTGGCGAGCTATTGTTACTTCTGCCGCGCTGTCTAGCATCGTCAGAGCCCATTCCCCGTTCAGAAACTGTGTCCTCAGAATTCTGGGCATGTCTGATCTTGAGACCTGCTACCTTCTTTTTTTTTAACTGAGGTTTTGATTTCTGTTTATCTTCTTTTTTAGGTGCGTAGTCCGCAGCGCGTTGCGTGTCTCTGGACTTTGTACGCTCCTCTGACCGTCCTTCCCTCTCGGAGTTTTTGGATGAACCCTGAAAGGAACGAGAGGAACGAGTATCAGTATCCTGATACCTGTCAGGTTTTTTAATATTATCCCTATTCCTGAGGTTATCCCTCCTATCAGAGGGCTCCTGTTGAGGAGACCTACCTCTGGATTGAGATCTGCTGTCTTTAGACTTTTGTTGTTTTTTATTTTCCCACTTCTTTTTAGAAGAAGTAGGTGTCTGCTTTGTAGTGTCCTTTTCAGGACTGCCCACCAGTTGTGGTTTTAATGCTTTCCCACCTAGACTGTCTCTGCCTAGTTCTGCATATGCAGTTTCAATTATTTTGGGTAGTTGTTGTTGATGATCCTCTGGACTGAACTCCCTTAGGCGTTGGCGGATCGCCACTGAAGCTGCCCACCCTTTAATATTAGCTAGTATTATGGCTGATACCTGGTCAAAGTTATTTAGTAACTTCATCCCTAAGTTAAGGGCAGGTTCTGCTCCGTACTCATTTTGCATCTGTCTCAAAACGTCAGGTACTACTGCTAAGGACGGGATACCGTGTGTTCTGGTATATATGGCAGCAAAGACTGAACCCCAAGAGGTGCAGTCCTCTACTTGTGGTGTGATCCCCATGGGCAAGCAGATTGTTAGAATTCTGTGTTTATCATAGGTGGTAGTATTCGGGAATACCGCCTCAAGCTGAGTTATTTTCTGAGCTATCCAGAATGGGATTTGTTTGCGTTTTGAGGGCATTTTGCCCATTACCGGTGTAATGTTTGAGGAGTATTTTTATTTCCTGTACCCTGAGCTGGAGTACTGTTTGCTGCACCTGCTGGTGCAGGTTGGATTGTTAAAGTCCTCATGACAAATTGTGTCAGGATCCTGTAGATTTTAATTAAATCTGTGTGTTGTACTAGTAAGTCTGGCTGTGGCATTGTGTTAATGTCAGGATGCGGTGTGTAAGCCGCTAGTATTGGCCATGTGGCCCCGTCTCCTCCGATCGGGCCTAATCTTACTCTTTGTCGTACGTGGGGTAGGGCGCCATTAAACCAGTAATGATGTTCCTGGTAAGTGAGTGGAATCTCTATGTCCTCAAACGGACCATATTCCCGTGGTGCATCTCCTTCTATATAGTAGTGAAATGTATTTGTTGTTGCATTTGCTGCTGGGAGTGTAACCCATGAATAGAATACCTCTGTTTTGTTTGATTCGTGTGCCTCAATCACGAAAATAACAAGGCCACCCTTGGCTTGTACACCATTTTCTAATAGTCTTAGGGTGACTGTCCTTCTGAATTTTGGTGCAATATGTATTGCATCCTCAGGATCTTCTCCCAGGTCAGTTCTCTCATCCCCTGAACCAGGCATGTTTTTGAGGAAGAAGTGTTCAAAGGGAACTAAGGTGAGGTGGTATGCACAATTTAGGAACTAAATGTCCTTTCAAGCTTGATTAACCAACAGCCAATAAATAGTATTTTCGTACTACTCAGCTGCGGCAGATTTTGTGCCCACCCACTCCAGACGTCTCTGGGGTTTTGTGAGTAGGTTCTCTGAGAATAGCAAGACTGAACTACTCAGATTCTACTGTTAAATAAGTACCAAACCAACGTTGGTGGCGCCATGTCATGTAGTTCCTATAGTACCCATGCAGGACCTGCGCGTTTGGATAACATAAACCGTGGGCTTGGTGATAGACTGGCTCTGTGCACCCCCACCGCGTATGTTAGCCGGATTTGCATTAGCTAGCTCACAGTGCCACTAGAATCTCCTCTTATCGGGGAGAGATTAGTTTCTGGCAACCTTAGATCATGACAACCCTAATTCCTCAGAATCGTGGAAACAATGTACTACTTTTCGCTCAGTCACTCGTGCTTACTTATTCGGTTTGTCTCAGAGAGTTACACAGAATAAACAGTCTGGGCGTTTCAATAAGTATTTATTGGACAGTTGTTATTCTAGTGTAAAATATATGTGCTGCAGAAACCAGCAGACAATAGCAGAGATATATTATCAGCAGTACGATAAGAGCAAAGGGATAGAACAGTTCTACCATGTTGCAATAATCATGAATACATACATGAATATAAAAAGCATTATGAAAGTGCGCGTACTCCTACGATGCCTAACTAGATGTACCTGAGTGTACCTAGCATATGTGTGTAGGTCTAAAAGCCTAAGAGCCAAGAATCCTTCTAGGATTTAGTCAAACCCCCATACCTGAATAGAGAGAGTGTGGGACCCCGTCCTGGTCTCGAGTTGGACACCCCGCAAGGGCTGTGTCAGACCGCTGTCAGCTGGAGAGACTGCATGCAGGAGCCTCACGTCTCTGGTCAGTATGTCAGCATGGAAGTCTCAGTTCCCTCTGTCTTACTGGGGTAAGATGTGGTATATTTATACCCTGAAGACTCTGGTTGCTTCGTATGGTTTGTATTGGCCATGTTAGACTTGAGGAAGACGTCAGGGGTCAACTTTGTACATACATATTATGCAGGTGGTGTATTCCTAGAGATCCATGCATAATTGATGAGTACAGTGTGGGCCTGTGTTTGGGAAAAACCCTGCTGTATTCAAAACCACAGAATAGATAACGTTCAACCCTCAGAGCACGTTGTGTACTAGTGAGAACCAATGTAGGTGAAAGATCATGCCTATATAAGGAATCATGACTATAATAGGACATTTACAGTTATGACCGTAATAGGGCATATGCGGCTTTGACCATAATAGGGCAAGTACGAATATGACCGTATTAGGGCAAATATGAATACGTCCATTTTAGGGCATGTATGAACAGGTCTACATTAGGGCCTCTATACGGGACATAACAGAAGGGTCCTTCAACTTTAAAACTGCAACCGCGACTCTCCCATTGATTTGCACGTAGCACGCGGTCCTGTTCACACACTGCACCCATCCTCCGTGGGGTCCCTACTTACTCACCTTGGGTGGTTCCTTGGGGTCGTAGTGATTCCATACTCTCTAGACATTGTCTTGACTTTTGTCGTGGTTCTTATACCACTATTTTAGTATATGGTTTGGTCTCCCCCGGGAGCCCACTGTGTATTAGTGGTACTTACGATTGTTTCTGTGCTATAGTATTGTGTGCTTTGTGTTTATCTGCGTGTAGCAGATACTGTAAGGTATTTAAGGTGTTATAATAATAAATATATATTCTTATAACTACAGTGTGGTTCTCCTTTCATTTAACCAATACAATAAGATTGCAATCTGGTAAAACAAGTTGCTTAACATTCCTTTTTAAGACTAAGCCTGAAGGCTGCTCTCCACAGCTACCACTTGGATAGCTTTCCAAGGTTATCTTTGACCTCTTGAATCACCATAAGGATTGTTTGGACTGGTGCAAGGTGCCCACTTTAATTAGTAGACAGCATATACCAGGCCAACTTCTCACACAGGCCCACTAGCAGCATTTCAGTTACCGGCCACGGGCACTTGTAGTGTGCTTCACTAAGGATTTACAAGTCAATTATATATGCCAATTGGGGATGAGCCAAAATTACCATGTTTAGGGGAGAGAGCACAATCACTTTAGCACTGGTTAGCATTGGTAACATACACAGAGTCCTACTACTAACAGAAATGAGATCAGAATAAGTGGAGGAGGAAGGCAAAAAGTTCGGGGAAAGACAATCCTAAGGCTGACAGGTCTAACAGTTTGTACATGCAAAAAATGTGTTTACATATGTACAAACACATTTTGTGGTTCACAAAAGATTTTTTGAATAGGAAAATGGGTTTAGAAATGATCAATGGGTGTGCTGGCCTCTTTTTCACTGCCCCCGATCCTCTTGGTGGGAGAAGGGCACTGCTGCTGCCAGAAAATAAACTGTTCCCAAAGGGCAAGAGCACAACCACTTTAGCACTGGTTAGCAGTGATAAAGGGCACAGAGACCTAAAGACAGCAAAAAGGAGGTCAGAAAAATAGAGGGGGCCAGGCAAAATGTTGGGGGAAGATCATCCTCAGGCTGCCAGGTCTAACACTGAGCACATAACTTCCTTAAGGGTGTCAAAAGCCTTTTGACATAAGTCAGTCCATATGACTTTTCTTGGCTGTTTCTTGGAGGTTAACTCTGTTAAAGGTGCCGCTATGGTACCATATCCATTTACAAACCTCCTGTAGTACCCAGTCAGGTCTAAAATGCTCTGACTTGGGTGTGAGTATTTGGGGCTTCCCAGGCCAGAATTTTCTGGATTTTTGGTTGGGGAGGTTGTTCATGGCCTCCACCTACTCGGTGGCCCAAGTGCACTACATACCCTTGCCGTATCTGATAGTCAACCCTGCCTGTTGAAGGGCTTGAAGCACTTCCTTGAGGTGGACCAGGTGATCATTTCCTTTCAGGTGGAACTAAAGACAGTAATATCATCCAGATATGCTGCACTAAAGCTTTCAAAGCCTGAAAGAACTCTATTCACCAACCTCTGGCCTGTGGCAGGTGCATTTTTCAACCCAAAGGGCATTACCTTGAACAGAGAGTGGCCTTCTGGGGTTGAAAAGGCAGAGCTCTCCTTGGCTTCTTGTGTGGAGACAATCGGCTAATAACCTGATGTCAGGCAAAGGTGCTCAGATATTTTTCAGCCCCCAACTTATCAATGCGCTCATCAGCCCCTGGTATGGGGTGAGCATCAGTTTTGGTGACTGTATTTATGACTCTGTGGTCCACACAAAATCGCAACTCTGGTTTTCCTCCTTTTGGGTTTGGTTTGGGCACCAGAACTACTGGGCTTGCACGAGGACTATCAGAGAGCTCAATCATCTCTAACTTTAGCATTTTTGCAACTACTGCTTTAATGGTCTGGTCTGACAATCTGTATATTTTACTATCGCCTGTGTCCACATCATGGGTGCACCCTGTTGTAAAACCCTGGGTCAAGTAAAACAAGTCAGCAAACTGTCCACGTATGTTGTAACAGTCTTTCTGTTGTTGGCTTTTCAAAGTGGTAGAGAGAACTAATCCCTTCATTGAACCACCTTTGACATTGGTTGACATCAGGCCTGAGAGAGGTTCACTTTCTTCCTCTACTCCACCATCTGTCACCATGACCAGTGTAATGTCTGCTCTGTCAGGATGCAACTTGAGCCTATTCACATGTATCACCCTATGAAGGTTCATTGGGGTACCTATGTCCACCAAGTATGTGACTGCAATATTCTTTTCCTAGATAGGGAAGGCTCAGTCCATTTATCTTGGAGGGCTCTGGGTGCTACAGGCTCTTACACCCAAACCTATTGCCCACCCTGGAATTGTACCAGGGAAGCCTTTTGGTCATGCCAGTGCTTGGCAAGTTCCTGGCTGGCCTCCAAGTTTCTGTTTGCTGTTTTCGTGTATTCAGCAAAGGCCTATGACATAATATAGGATATCCTGTTTGGGCTCCTTGTGAGGTCTCTCCCAACCTTCTCTTACCAAACTGAAGGGACCCCTCAGAGGGTGTCCGAAGAGTAGTTCAAAGGGACTTAACTCTCCTCCTTTCTAAGGAACCTCCCTGGAGGCAAGCAGTAGGCATGGGAGAAGAATATACCATCTCTTCCTAGGTTTCTCTGGTATACCCATAACCATACCTTTCATAGTCTTGTTAGATTTTCCAACAAGGCCATTACCTTGAGAATGGTAAGGTGTAGTGAATTTGTAAGTCAGTCCATACTCATCCCACATTGCTTTCAGATAGGCAGACATAAAGTTTGTGCCTCTATCTGAAATGACCTCCTTTGGGGAACCTACTCTGGTAACAATGCCGAGTAAGGCTCTAGCTACTGCAGGGGCAGTGGCTGTCCTAAGGGGTATGGCTTCTGGATATCTAGTGGCATGGTCCACTACCAACAGGATAAACCTATACCCAGAAGCAGTAGTAGGGTGTAGGGGCCAACAATATCAATCCCCACCCTCTCAAAGGGAGTCCCCACCACAGGAAGTGGTACAAGGGGAGCCTTTGGATTGTTACCTGTCTTGTCACTGGCCTGGCAGGTAACACAGGAGCGACAGAACTCCTACACCTTTTCTGACATCTGAGGCCAAAAGAATTGATTAACCAACCAACCTGTCCCAGGTTTTGGTCTGCCCCAGATGTCCAACTAAGGGGATGTCATTGGCCAGATTAAGGAGGAATTCTCTGTACTGTCGAGGGACAACCACTCTCCTGTTTGCCCCTGATTTGGAGTCTCTTGCCTCACTGTACAGGATTCCATCCACCCAGTATACCTTATAGGTACCATTGACATCTCCTTCCTCCTGTTAGACAGCCAACTGTCTCAGGCCCTCATGAGTGGGACAGGTATTTTTTCCCTGACTTAAGTCCTCTCAGGATGGACCACCTGCTACTTGAAGTTCAGCCAGGTCAGGCCAGTCCTTCAGGGCAGCACCCTCCTCTTCAGAGACCAGGTCTTGCCCCTGAGGGTTAGGCTCCTTCTGGCTCTTTGGAAGAGGCCTTCCCAGGCGTTCTCCCTCTCGTCTTGGTACTAGGGACTGGGTTCACTCTTTCAGGATCCACAGTCCCTTGACTTTCCCTTAAGGCCTTCTCTGGTCTAGTGGAGACACAAACCCACTCAGGAAGACACAGCATTGCTGCATGAGTCCTTCTCTCCACGTCTGCCCAGGCAAACGTTTCAAGGTCAGATAATGATTTCCTGCGCATCTTTAGGTAGGATCTGGATTGGAGAAACCAGCTTGAACATAACCATGGTTATGCTGGCACCTGTATCTATCAAGGCCTGGACTTCCACCCCATTGTTTCTTTGCCACTCTCTGCATTTTACCATACTTGCAGGTCAGTGGGCCAAGGGTTCAATTTCCTCACCACCCAGGAAAACTAATGTGGGTTTAGTGTAACCCCTGCATTCCTCAGGGACAACTTCCAACCCAATCCCTAAACTGGCAATACCCTTTGGTAGTGTCACCAGTGGGTGACTCTTTGGTGCATGCAGATTCATCTCTCTTGTGCCCTGGCTGTCTACACGCATAGCACATCCCAGCCTTTGGTGGGTCATAATTCTTTCCCTGATACCCCCTCCACTTTGATTGAGATGTGGCACTGGGCTTCCCTCCTTGGGTTTCTTTTGGAGCCTCTTTGGGTTTATCTGACTTTTTAAACTTGCCCCTATCTTTCTCCTGTAGGGGCGGTGGCTGTCCTTCTTTCTTTTGTTCAACACCTTGGGACTTTTTGGGCACCCTAGCGCATACCCGCTCATCAGCCATCTTTCCTAGCTCTCTAGGATGCTGGTGTAAATACTCTGAGGTATAATTTTTAAGTATGTGTTCTTTTCACTAAACTGTATAGGCCCTCATAGGTATCAACCTTGTTACCCTTAATCCAGCCCTCCAGAGACTTCACAGAGGCATCTACAAAATCAACCCATGTCTGTGTTGACCCCTTGTGTATGCTCCTAAGGTTTTGTCTATACTCCTCTGGCGTAAGACCAAAGAGCTCAATAAGTGCTTCCTTCATGTGGGTGTAAGACTCTGCCACCTCATCCTCAAGTGTCAGCAGCCTATCTCTCCCTATTGTTGGAATGAGTTCCCACAATAAAGACACCCAATGTTGTGCACCCACCCTTCTCATCCTAAGAGCTCTCTCATGGTATGCCAGCCATCTGTCTATGTCTTCCCTTTCTGAGTATTTGGAAACAATACCCTTGGGCCCCCTGGGATCATAGGCACCCTCTGCAGTTACAATTGCCACTCTGTTGCTCCCAACATGTTCTTGGAGTTTCATCCCCATCTTGACCCTCTTCTCCTCTAAAACCAGCTTCTTCTCAACCAAGGCCAGCTTCCTCTCCTGGATCTTTAGAAGGGTAAGCTGGGCTGTGGGTTCTGGGATCTCCTCACTGAGGAAGAGTTCCTTTCACTTCCAGGCAGGGAGTTGATCCTCAAATGAATTGTGGGGACTTCCCTTTCATTGTCCCCCTCTGTGTCCATAAAATCCATATAATCATCTTCTTCTCCACTATCAGTAGGAGTGATCTCCTCTTCCATTTTAACCTGGAGCCTCCTGGATTCCTCCCAAGCTTTGAGGGCTTTCTGGAGATCCTCTTTAGATGCGGTATTTCCTGGGAAAATGTTTCTTACCCTGCACAGTAACCTCAGGGTATTAATCTTAGTGTGGGTAGGGCAGCCAAGTCGATTGCCCTGCTCTCCATTTTTGAAGACTTGTAGAAAACCCCTTTTTGCATTTTTCTTTTAGAGAACAGGTCCCTTTGGTATTTCAGAACTTGGCCACTTCCTAAACTTTTTCTCAATGTCAACTTGGCAATCTCTTTCATTGATAACTAACCTATTAGTTGTCTGGTACAGCTAATAACAAGTACTGGATCCCACCACTGGGTACCAATATGAGTTTTTCGGTGTATTTTATGATATGACTGTGAGGCCATAGCCTGGAGTAAACTCGCAAACACCGTTTAGGGTCCAGTCAGGCTTGTTTACTTTACCTTAACTCAACCCTGGGTACCTGTGGCTGTGGACAGTAAGGCTTGGCAAAGGAACTTAGGGGCATATTCACAAAGAAGTGAAGGAGCCTTGTTGGCTTAACGCCATGCTCCGCCACGTCAGAAATGCAGGGCTGCACCTGTTTACAAGAATACAGTGCAGCCCTGTGTTTCACCCTGCGCTGGCGCTAATTGCAGCTGCCTAGTACCAATGCAGGCACTCTTGCACCCTTGTACAAGGGTGCCTACAATGCAGGGAAAGATTGTTTATATGCAGGAAGGTGTCCCTTCCTGCACATAAACAATCACCAATGGCGTTTTGTAACTACTATGTGTGCTGCAGAATGCAGCACACATAGAGGTTGCAATGTGTCATTTTTTTTTACAGATTGTTTATGTGGAGGAAGGTACACCTTAAGGCACATAAACAATCAATGGTGTTTTGCTGTTTCTATTTGTGCTGCACAATGCAGCACACATAGAAATAGCAAAAACTAGGAGAAACAAACCATTTCTCCTCATTTTGCCAGGGTAAGACCAGGGTTTTTTGGGACTTAATTTTGGCACTGCCCCATATTTATGCCACCCTTGTAAATATGGGTCAGCGTCAAAATCAATGGCTGTTGCAGTAGACCGCCCACCGCAACACCCATTGCTCCCCCCTTTCACGCAAGTATCATGTTAAAGGGTGCCTTATTTAAAAGGCAGTGTTAAGCCACGTTAAGTGACTTAATGCTGCCTTGTAAATAAGGGAAAGTCTGTATCGCCAACCCTGCAGCCACAAAGAACAAAATCCACCCCTCCCAAGAATTCTGCGATACCCTCTCAGACTACTTCCACAGCAAAATTGCCACCATCTACAACTTCGACCCCCAACAACCTCAACCAACAAGCGCACACCACCCGAAGGATACCACCTGGTCTCCACTCACCACTCATACCACCATTGATCCACTCCAGGTCACCCACTGAATTCTGCCCCCATTGTTTCTTCAACTTTGGAGCCAACCCAATCAGCCCGGAACTCACCAGCATCCTCAACACCTCCATCTCCACAGTAACCTTGTCATGTGTATCCTGCAAGGCCCATTGTAGTTTTCCTTATGTTAGCCTAATTGCACAATAGTTTAAGAAAACACACTGAGCGAAGGTCCTGAGGCAAGATTACCACGTCAACTGAGATGTAGAACATCCATTTATGTATGTTAAGGTACAGGGTCCACCACTAATCCCTCTCTGTCTTATAACATGACAGGGCTTTTTATGGTATATGGTTTATTTGGTTTATTGACCATGCTAACAGTATTTTTGGTATGCATTTGTTTTCTAACTCTGGCACGGATTCTGCATTTTAGAGTACGATAGTTTAAATAAATGTTCTAAACTACCTTTGTGTCTCTTGGTTTTCTTGTTGTGGACAAGTATGAGTGAGAGAACAAAAGGGGGTATCCTTTTTACTGTGATCCCTGAGATGATCGAGAGCGTTGTGCTCTGGGGTGACAATTAATTGGTTCCTCTGGTAAGGTTAGAAGGGCAAGTGGGGCACTATAGCTTATCGGACTCTGGCTCATAGGTACTGAGATGTTATGGTGACTCAGTCCCTAATGCTGATGTTCGATGGTCCCAAGCATTGTTCTGTTCCTGAGCAGAATCCCTGCAACATGGTGCCACCAACGTTTTGGTCAGGTGATTACTTGCAGGAATCCGGAGTAGTACTTGTGCTGGTCCACAATACCCTCGCACCTTTTATCTGAGACATCTGTGGTGTTAAGGATCTGTCCTCCACAGTTTTAAGGAACACCTAGTTCTGTTGGGTTTTTCAAGCTTGAAGATTAAAAGGTTTACACCCTGTTGTGCTACTGTTACAAATTAGTTATGGCGCAATACCTTGCTATTGCTGTTAACTGCCGCCAAGTGGTAACTCAACATTTGACACAACAAGGAGTCCTCGAAGTGGGGGCTCCTGTGATTTTTGTTACAGAAGCGGACAGAGCGCTCTGCTGTGAAGTTTTTTTTATTCCTGGGTCACATTTTCGGCTGTGGACGCTAATGATAATACTTTTCGTGAATATACAACACCCCAGGCACCTGCAGCATAAAGAACTTCTGCACTTGTTGAAATTCCCCTTACCATCTGGAAACACCAGAGCTGGTTTAATGGCGCCCTTCCCCATGTGCCTCGGACTGTTCAAATGAGCCCCCTTAGCAATGAAGGGGCCATGTGGCCGGCACTAGGTTATACCCCATATCTAGATAATTTGAATTTGGTACAAACTTACGCTATGTATAATGTTCTTGTCGTCCTATATAGACGTCTTACGCAGTATATTTCACGTACTTTGCTGGCTGGTCCAGCTAGACTTGGCCTGCAAGTGCAAGCTCAATTGCCTGCAGCCCCTGTAACTAGTCTTATAATTGCTCATTCAGTTATGGGCAAATGACCCACTAATCGGTAGGAAATACCATTTTGGATAGCCCAAAAAAACGATTAACTTGAAGCTCTGTTTCTACAAGACAAGCACAGAATTCTCACCATGTGCGTACCCACTGGACGAGTTCCCACTCTAGCGGACTGCAATAACTGGGGGACTATTTTTGCCATGGTTTACCCTCTTTGTCATGGCACTCCCTCGATGGTCGTTCTACCGAACATCCTCAGACAAATACAGAATGAACATGGGACAGGTCCTGCTCTAGATTTGGGGATGAAACTTTTGGGTAATTTTCCCGTTGTCTCCGAAATCATTCTTTCTAAAGTTAATGGTGAAGCAGCGTCTTTGGCTATACAACAGCGACTTGCCGCGGTGGCAGTAGCCGAACGTGAGTTGCCTGTAATAATTACTAATGTATACATGTCTTTAGGATGCAATAGTTTGGGAACCAGACCTTCAGTACGGCCACTTGACAAGCCTAGCTCTGACAAGGATGCCAGACCTACCTGTGAGTTTACTAAAAACTATGGGATAAATCTAAACAACAACAATAGAAAGGTAAATACCATGGAGGTTCTCTGCCCTGGAGTCCTCTGAAAAATGTCATGATTTTCGTGATTGCACTAAAATCAAGACCCCTGACAGGTATCAGATTCCTGATCCCTGTTTTCCTTGTTCCTTTCAGGACTCGTCTGACCAACTGTACGACAGAGGAGGGCAATCTTACTGCAGACAAGAAGAGTACATGAAACCACCAAGGGAGACACAACACTCATCTGACGTGAAGATAAAGGAGGATAGACCTCCTCCAAATAAAGCCCCTTTCAGAAAAAGAAAGTTGCAGATTAAACTGAAAAATATGCCACAGATAGTGAGAACCCTCCTCCTGAACAGGACAGGACAGACTATATCACTTATATATTCAAATTGAAGGTAACGTTAAACACACCATTAAATTAAAGCAATATTCTGGGACAACTTGACTACATCTTATGACATTCTCTTGGCAGTGGTCGATTGGCCCCCACCTTTTGTTCTTGCATGCCACCAGAGTGAGGCTGTCATTCTCCCTTCTTTCTCACACCATCTCCTTGATGAAGTGAAGCAAGCTTATACATCTGAATGGGTCCTTGCTTTAGCCCCTGCTCTTTATTGTAACCATGCTGGTTGGGATAAGGATTCCCCTTATCATGTTATTCCTATATGATCCACACCTCAAGTACAACCACAGTATCCCATTAAATGGGATGCTAAAGCACCCATTAAGGAAATTCGTTCCCAACTGGACTGCCAGGGAGTAATTGAACCCTGTATTTCTCAAATGAATAATCTTCCTTTTCCTGTTCTGAAACCAGATCATTCATACCGTACTCTCTTAGATTATAGACATTTGAACAGTCATACATGCACATTTGCAGTTCAAATACCCACAGTACGGCACCTATTAATAATGTGGTCAGTAAAAAATATAAAACCACCTTGGATATTTTGAGCGTTTTTTTTCAGTCACAATTTGGCTCCTGAGAGCTAAGTCTGGTCCGCCTTTAGCGCATTGGGATTTCAAATGCATTACGCCCGACTTCCTATGGGCCATCAGAACAGCCCAAGAGTTTTTGCAGCACAAATTGTTTTAATTCTTCATGAAATTGACCCTGGTTCTTGGTCCTACGTGGATGATATCTACTTGACAGACCATGATTTAAACCCGCACTTGGCGAGAGTGGATCGCATAATATTGGGATTTGCTGAAGTTGGCTACAAGTTAAACTTTAAAAAATCTAACATAGCTTTTCTCAGTGTCCTTTTCTTAGGATAGGAACTTACCAATGAAGGAAAGAGTCTTGCCCCTCATTTTTTGAAGAAATTTGCACAATTGCAACCTCCAAACACGCTTAAAAAATTGGCAGGACGTTCAGACCTGATTACAACGTATTAAAACGCTTTATGCCTTAATACACCCTGATGTCTCTCCTTTCTGCTGGACGTCAGAACACACTGAAACCCTCAGATCTTTACAATCTGATTTGCTTGAAACACAACACTTGCATACATGTGTTAATACAACTAACATAGTCATCCGAGTCTTACCGGGTAGAATTGGACTTACATATGTCACCTTTAACAAAGATGAAACAGTACCCATAGCATATAAATTGCATTTATATTCCACTGCAGAAATGCATGTTGCTTCTACTGAAAAAATACTGACTGCCGTGCAGATGGCCAACCTTAAAGAAAGACCGCTTGCTCATGGAAAACGCATTATTATCATTTCTCGAGTGCCAGCCTAAGAGGCTGTTACCAAGGCCAGCGTTCCTAACACAAAAGCCATCTGTCATCGATGGATACAATGGGCTACGCCCTTAAAAGCCGTTGATGTAGACTTCATCTTTGACCCTTCTTTGCAAACGCAAGAACTTTTGCAATATGAACATGATTCTCTTTTTCCTTCTTCAGTTCTTCCTCTTGACCAATACAAATACATCATTTATACTGATAGGTCAGCTCAGCCGGCCATAGGTTCTAAGCAGCAGTATTCTGATGCATGCACCATCGTTATTTGCACTACATCAGATGGCATTTTCACCCTCATACTACTCACAAACAGTCTCTTGGAGACTGCTCTGCACAGTTGGTTGAACTGAAGGCTTTACTTCTTGCATTTGATAATATGAATCCTGAATTCCCCACTCTTATTGTGTGTGATTCGTATTATTGTGTACAATCCTTTAATGATAAGTTACATTTTTGGTGAACAAATGACTTTAAAGATTCTAAGGGTGGCACAATCAAGCATAAACTGTTTTGGGTTAAAGTGGCAAATCTTAAGGATAGGTTGCTACAAACTCATGATGCACATACATTGAGTCGTCTAGGGAATTCTCTGACTGATAAAGCAGCCAAATCTGCAGTAGCCACAGCTAGAATAGTGGCAGTAACACGCTCTAAAACTAGTATTGATGATATCTAGGCTGTCATAAATGCATTTAAAAATGGCACCCCTTTGCAAGGGCTTTCCTTCTAAATATTCTTGCCATTTAAATGACCACAATGTTCCATTTGCAACTATTCCTGGCGTTAGTGATCATGTGATTCCCAATGTAGACATGATTTAATTGTAGCTGCACATTAAGATGTAGCTTTCGCTCATGTGGGAGTAGATGACACTATTTTGCTCTTACTTATTGATGGCAGGCCTTATAGCAGCAAACTAAAAAATATGTTCTCTGTTGTGCCAACAGATTAAAAGTTCTACTGTGTCTCATCAACCGCAAACACATCTTTGTATTTCTAATAAACCTTTTGGCTGCAATTACCTGGATCATTGTGGTCCGTTGATTTCAGATTCTGCATTCAAATTTATCTTAGTTGCAGTTGATTCCTGCTCTAGACTCCTCTGGGTTTGGCCACAATGCTCGGCTGATGCTCAAACTGCTATTGAAGACTTGCAAGTCTTTATTGGCACTTATGCCTGCTGCGCATTCCATTCAGACCAAGGTCCGGCTTTTGCTTCTAAAGTGTACCATGATTCAATGAAGTCCATGGGTGTGCAAGTGCATTATTATTCTCAATATAGGCCTTAAGGCAATTCTGTTGTGGAAAGAATGAAACATGACTTGAAGCAGTCCTTGACAGCTAGGGTATTAGGTACAGGGCATGGCTGGTTGAACCATTTCTATGGGGTTCAACGAGCATTAAATAACCTCCCCATAAGATCTCTGGGGGGATGGATCCCATTCAAAATGCTTTTTGGCATTAAGATGTATGTTCCATACCTTCACGGTCCAGACATTGTGGCGGCTGCCGAGTCCTTTGACGTAGATAACCATTGTGCTGCTTTACAGGGCCTACAAGACACTCAATTGCACAAACACATACCTGCATCTCAGTCTTCGAGTACTGAAGATTATCTTCTAGTTTCCGTCTGGCTTCTAAAAATTGGATGATCTGGTTTGGGGAAAGGTGGCCATGAAAAAGGCATTCGGCCCAATGTAACGTGCTCCTGTTCCGGTCCTTGGCAGTTAAGGTACACAAACTGTGATTTTGCCACCTCTCTTGAGTAATAAAGACAAACACTTTGGGGCTGATTCCGATCTCGGTCGGAGGCGTACCCAACACCATTCGGTCGGGAAAAAAGCCATGCGAAAGCCTGTTTCCCGACCGATCCGTACAGTACACCGGACGAGCAAGTACGATGCGCACAACAGCAAAAAATCCGGCTGAGCCGTACTCACCCAAACCAGGTCCTGTTCTCCGACCGAGGCGAATCCGGAAACGCCCGAATCGAGTCGCACGGAAGGAAAATGCAGCCCCGTCCGGCCGGACAAGCACGATGCGCTTCCCGTACGCGCCGAACCCGTCGCTACGCACGGCACGTCAAAGCATCCGGGAGAGGCGCACATAAGCTCCGATTCGCGCCACAACACGATCCTCGGCTACGAGACGAACACGGCACCGACGAGGACGAGGCGAAGTGACGAGGACGACGCGAAGCAACGAGAAGGACGAACGACACGAACCAACCATGAATCCCTTCGTCCCGATCATACCAATATTCTACATCTACTACCGGAACAGGCACGGACGCATACGGCGCAGAAGGTAAGCCAGACACCAACCACAAAACACATACAACACGTACACGACACATCACACACACACACGGGGATGCTGAATATACTTACACCAGCAACAGCAGCACCATAGGGGCGGGATGCCCATCACCAATGACACATATGCACACAGGGGCCTGAATGCGCACCACCACCCCTACCCAGGGGGCTGGATGCCTACCACTACTACCACCCTTAGCCAGGGGGGCAGGATGCCTACCACTACTACCACCCTTAGCCAGGGGGCTTGATGCCCACCACTACTACCACCCTTAGCCATTGGGGGCTGGATGCCTACCACTACTACCACCCTTAGCCAGGGGGCAGGATGCCTACCACTACTACCACCCTTAGCCAGGGGGCAGGATGCCTACCACTACTACCACCCTTAGCCAGGGGGCAGGATGCCTACCACTACTACCACCCTTAGCCAGGGGGCTTGATGCCCACCACTACTACCACCCTTAGCCAGGGGGGCAGGATGCCCACCACTACTACCACCCTTAGCCAGGGGGGCTGGATGCCTACCACTACTACCACCCTTAGCCAGGGGGCTGGATGCCTACCACTACTACCACCCTTAGCCAGGGGGGCTTGATGCCCACCACTACTACCACCCTTAGCCAGGGGGCTGGATGCCTACCACTACTACCACCCTTAGCCAGGGGGCTGGATGCCTACCACTACTACCACCCTTAGCCAGGGGGCTTGATGCCCACCACTACTACCACCCTTAGCCAGGGGGCTGGATGCCTACCACTACTACCACCCTTAGCCAGGGGGGCTGGATGCCTACCACTACTACCACCCTTAGCCAGGGGGGCAGGATGCATACCACTACTACCACCCTTAGCCAGGGGGGCAGGATGCCTACCACTACTACCACCCTTAGCCAGGGGGCTGGATGCCTACCACTACTACCACCCTTAGCCAGGGGGCTTGATGCCTACCACTACTACCACCCTTAGCCAGGGGGGCAGGATGCCTACCACTACTACCACCATTAGCCAGGGGGCAGGATGCCTACCACTACTACCACCCTTAGCCAGGGGGCTTGATGCCTACCACTACTACCACCC